>CM074963.1:6898900-6922841 GCA_037577455.1 Pangasius macronema
CTGTTGACCTCAAGTACTATTACTATTACTATTATTAAGTTTCTCATAAAAATGTGAATTCATTGCTTATAATAAACTTAATTTAAATAAGTTTTTTCTAATTGCTAGATTGATTTATGTAGAGTGAGCATGATCAATTCATATACTATTTATGTAAACCAATTACATTATAAATTCTAACGGGGATGTTGGCACTGAAGGGAACTGTAACTATACTATTAAATTAGGCAGTTGCAACTTGTCTGGTGGAATGGTGCAGTGGTAATGTGGCAGAATATTGCAGAATGCCAGGGACCTGGGTGTGATCCTCAGTTTGGGTGCGAACTTGATGTTCAGTTTTATTCAGGGCCTTGAAAATGCATGATCAAATCATGTTGGAGGTGTAAAAACAAATTGTATTAATGGAACTCAATTCAATCACATGGAACTGATGTACACATTTGAATTATGTAAATTCAGTGTGGGCAAACAAAACATTCCCACTTAGATGACGTCATCCTATTTAGCGTTAGTGTGTCTCCTGAGATCCAATCTGAATTTGTCCATCTGTCTATGGAATCTGAAACGGAGTATTAAGAATTGAGGAATAATAAGGTCAAAAATGTGTAATAAATGTGTCTTTTCGTGCATTACAGATGCATTGAATACTGTGAAAAATGGCCTGTGTCCGTTGTATTGCTATAAAGCAATGTGGACATTTTATCAGATTTTAGTAAAAGCAATGGCTTCTTACTATGAATATGAGGCCTGCAAGGATGAGCTATAAAAGCAGTCAGAGTGCAGCTGTGATTGCACAAGCCTGAAATTTGCTGATCACTACAAAATTTTATCTGTATCTTCTCCAGTGCACACTACACAGTTGTGCATAAATTCTGCTGTAGTTCAGCATAATAATTAAAGTAACAGTACAGTAGTTAAACTGTCAGGAATGTGTGCATGTATATTGCTGTTTTGTTTTGTCCAGTGGCTGAAATTAATTGTTTTTTTTTTTTTCGCTTAAGTGATAAATGGAAATGTGTTTATTCTCTTACTGCTAGTGCTCAAAAGTGACCTTAGCATAATGAAGACAGACTGAACCAAGATGTCTTTACCCAGAGCAGCCATGCAGCTCAAGGACATCAGTTTGAACCTGGAGACTTAAAGAACTGGACCAAATCAGCTGTATAAAGCCTTAAAATGCATATCTTTGTGATAATAAGCATGTCACGTAGGTAAGCATTCCTGGAAGTCATATTTGTATTTAGTGGTTTTGCAAAAAAGTGCATTTCTTGTGTCTTGAGCCTTTCTTTTATATATGCTGAGATTTCATTTCTTGATACTGTTAGAGGACGATTTTAAGACTTTTCCACTGTGATTGTTTAAATTACAGCTTTAATAAAAGTGTGACTTGTGTCACTCCTGCACTGTAAAATTTAAAATGACAAATGTCACCCTGACCCCCAGCAGAAATTATGATCAACTGTAAACACCATTTTGTGCCTGTACTAATTATTGCTTCTGAGTGTTTGTACGCACAAAACAAAAATATGCACAAAACACACATATATTTACAATGACAGATTTTGTATTACACCAGCTGACAACATGCAACATAATCATATACTCATTGTATAATATCATATAGGAAACATAGAGATGAATGACAAACTAAAGGAAAAAAATTGTGGCTCTGCTGGCTTGATTTGAATCCACTTGGCGCTGCAGAGGGAAGGGTCACTGCAAATAAATACAAAGTTCTCCTGATCACCTTTATCCTCTGATGATGCAAACCTATCCTGATGGGAGTGGTCTTTTCCAGCATTAAAATGCTCTGATTCACAGGGCACGGGGGTTCAGTGAATATTTTGATAAGGATGAAAACAATGTATATCATATGCTTTAGCCTTTGTAGTTACCAGAGCTTAACCCAGTTGAACATCTTTAAGAGATTTTGCACAGATGTGTTAGACAGCGCTCTGTACTACCATCATCAAAACGCCAATTGAGGGGATATCTTTTGGAAGAATGGTTCATCACTTGAGTACAGTTTTGTAAAATCTATGACAAGGCACATTGAAGCTTATCTAGTGGCATGTGGTGACCCAACACCTTAGTAAGGCAGTTAATGTTGGGGTTTTTTTCCTTTAATTTGTAAACTGTCTGTATGTACCTTTATGCAAACAAAACACTTAAACCTAATTCAGGACAGCTGGTTCATATTTGCTAATGACTAAACTCTCTTAGCCAAAAAGACAAGTTCAGGTGGAAAGACAAGAGCGAACCCTCTAACCAATGATGTGATAAAATGCACTGCCATAGTTTACCCAATTACAGTTGCATTTGTGTGTATGTATATATAAAGACAGATTTGTTGATAGCAGTTTAGTGCGTGGCTTCCCAGTGCTTGATCAAAGGCAGCATCTATCTCCAAAGCATCGATTTATTTTCCAATTTTCTAGGCTGACTTTGGTTTGTAGAGTGATCCGCTACACCATTTTCAACTATTGTGCCCCAAAACACTGATGGCTGACATTACAAACCAAAATAAATGAATACACTTTTCTTTTTTTTTCCGAGCTAAAAGCATGCAGCAATTTTGAAAGGAAAAATTGTAACGTTCACCTAAGGTGACTGTACAGATATAGCAAACATTTTGTAACACTTTTTTTATATTCTAATTTTTTTTCTCCAGTACTTAATTCCTGCTACAGCTTCAGTGCTTTTCTCAACAGCAAGAGCAGATGGAGAAATTTTGAAAAAAAAATGACAGCTACAAATGCCAATTATTATTAAGATTAACATAATCTTACAGCAGTAGCATTAGAAGGCTGTAGATGCCATGATTTATAGATATGTGAGCTCATTATCACATAACACAATGTGAAATCTGCTTTGATTTACTGCATTATTATGTAGCCAAACATGATTTTTTTTATTTAACTGAACTGGAGACATGATTATGTAAACTGTTACAAGATAAGATACCAGATGTGTATCCTTATAAGAACCAAAAGAATGATGTGTTTTCATTTTCACAATAGTGTCTGTAATCATTTTCTATCGGTATTTGGTGAATATTATACATCGACAGTAAATAGAGTTGTTACAACTGTTGTTTAGTAGCATCATTGTGCTGCTATGTATCCGTTACAAATCTTGTTATAAACCGTCCATGAAGAGGATTTTTTGCATTCTTTCAAATGTTTGATGTGTGCATTTGTGTGTGTGTGTGTGTGTGTGCATGTGCGTGTATGAGAGAGAGCGTGCAAAATTATTGGTACCATTCATGAAGATGAACAAATAGTAACAGTTATATTTTAAAATGGATTTAAACAAAACGTTATTTAAAAAAAAAACCATTTAGTTTCTGAATACTGAGAAAAAATTTTTTAATGATGACATTTTGCATGCATCCATTTATATACTGTTTAGGGATATAAATTTTGTGTCTTTGCGTTATATTGATAATCATCGTATGGCTAATATTTTTGCCATCCTCTTGTAGGGTACCAGTAATTCTGGATTTGGCTACAGATTTCATAACAATGGACTGAAAAATTGGCAAAAAAGATTACTTTTCACATATTGGTTTCACAAGATAATATTTATTACCAATTAAGAGGAAATAAACAAGAACTTCGGACGTTCAGAAATGAATTGCAGTGCACATTAAGTTCTTGGAGTCAATGCCTGTTCTAGTGAACACAATGCTCTTAATGATCAACAGTCTAGTTACACTACAGTAAATTAAAAATAAGGCTTGGAGCAACGAATATACAAATTATACTTTTTTTTAATAGCATTTCATTTCTTAATAAAGTAAAAAATAAATTTAGAGGCTCCCAGAAATGATTCCGTAGCAAAATACACACAAATGAAGAATATGGATATTACATTTAAACATGCTGGTTCTGTGCAGAAAACAAACTGTTTAGCATAAAACACAATTATACAGTCATACATGGTATCATCAGTCACCATTCTCTCTATCTATCCAAATGACGCATGTTTACGTTGGAATAAGAATGTCTGAAATAACAACACAACTGGTTACAGTGGTTTTTCTCCCTTCAGGGAAACTTAAAAGCCTGAAAAGGGATTGTAAGCCAGTGTATCAACAGGGAAGGATGAGTATGTGCCTTAATATCCTCGCAGTCACATTAGTAAAAGAATACACATAATAAGAATTAAGAGTTGATTTATCTCAGTAGTATGGCTTTTCTTAGGGAATAAATAGCATAAACTCAATTTCATAAATACACTTATTAAAACATTTTGGACAGTAGCAATATGCTCTCCCACACTGAGTGCTAATAAAGTTTGTATGAGTCACCTTTGGAAGCAGGCCAGATGGTCAGTATTTGTGTGTGTGTGATTGTATTAAGTTGGAGGAGGTCCATTAGTGTAGCGTAGCATAGGATAGAATGATCTGGCAAAGTTGTTAGATAGAGTACAGCTGTAGTCTTCTTCGGACAGTGGTACCAGGCAAGCGAAAACCAGCAGCAGGAGGAAGAGGAGGTGGAGCGGGAAGGCAGCTCGCAGGACCCGATAGAAGAAAGACCGCGGTGGGGAAGAATCCCTATTCTGCATCCTGGAACAAAACGATTCTCATTAAGACACATTTTTGTTCTCTTCTTCTTATCTATCAGTGGAAATGGGTACGAGACTACAACTAAACTATTTGAGGTAATAAAGCTGTACAGTACCTGGTGGCGCTGGATGATCTGCTTGCAGTTAGCTCCTACAAACACACAAAACACAACACACACACAGATGAACTTAGAACTGCTGCATTAAATATACACCATTTACTCTGTGTGTATAACTTTAACACGTCCCAGGATCGGTCAACGGGTCGCAACCTCTATCGTCATACTCGTAAATAAACAGACTTTCCTATTAGTTTTATTGAAATTAATAACTGAATAATAAGTGTTTAAGGGGTTAGTAAAAAGATTTGTGAACTGGTTACGATATGCGCTAACCTACCATAGATGAAGATACAGGATCTTGTCCTTTACTCACAGCCGATGCCTCAGAGGAGTCCTGTAGCAGAGAAGAGTTTCTGTAAAGCTGCTCTGTGACAATGTCCATTGTTAAAATTGTTAAAATTGATATATATAAATAAAATTGAAGATCCCTTCATGATTTTTTTCTTTGTAACTGACTTACTCTTAATTGTGCAATGGAAATAAAATGGACTACTACTAATAGTTTGTGTTTATATAGCATCTTTCTCACAGTCTGGGTTCAATTATGTCTCTCTTTATTCAAATTCATAAAAATATCACAGCTTGTAACATAATTGTTAAATGCTAACACTCTCTTCACTGTTTAAGATGATTTTAACTTTATGATCCTCTTTGAGAAACTGAACCACGGGCACTTCCAAAGCTGTTTTTTGTATCTTGTTAAGGGAATATGTGATAGCGTGTATACAACTAAATTAGATTTATGCCCTGGATTAATTTATTAATCTCTTATAATCTGGTATATTCTCTTACTCTACAGGTCTGAGACATTATATAAAACTCCATTAAAAACCAGGGCATTTGACTTCAGTGAGAGTCAAATTAAGGAGAGTAATTATCACATACATGAGTTTTTTACAATGAAATTCTTTTTTTTTTTTCCTAAATTGTATTACTCCTATCTGTACTGCCATGTGGTCCAGTAGGTTTTGCTTGCCATTATTGTTACTCTCACTAGGCTACATCATAAGAATAATTATGCTAATTGCATCATTAAGTGACAAAAATAATTGGAGCTCATGTAAATTTGGTTTATTTATTAATTCTCTGAATGGTTGTGGCGTGCCCCATAGCAAGCAGAATGATTAATCACAAATGAATGAACTGTTACAACAAATGCGGTCAGGATGGAAAGACTCCTTAATTTTTCAGCATATGAGCTTACCAGGTTAAAATATGAGCTTAAAACCATTACGTAAACTTTCTTGACCAATATAAAGGACATCTTCATGTGACAGCACTGGCTATAGATGAAGGTGGAGGTTCAATTTGTTCATCCAAGATTTGTTAAAAGTAACAAAAGTAACAAATCTCCTGTTTTGGCTTTTGCTCTCTCCATCAAATAATAAATCATAAAACACCAATTAAAAACAAACAATAAAGAATGCAGCTTAATTTGAGTCCGTTCCTGTTCTGGAAAATTATTTTAGCTGTATGCTTTCCAGCAATCATCAGTACATTAAAAATTTGATCAGTGTAATGCTTTTTTTGGGTAGAAGACGACGTATCAAACAAACGTTGGTCTAAAACCTGTTCTACATTTATTCATAACCCCAACATTGTTATTCATTCACATTTGTTCTTATTATTCATCCTAAATTAGACCACTAACAAGCCAAAGCCACATTTACAGTAGTCTGCCTACTAGGGTTTTTAAATTCCAGTTTCAATATGCAGTTAGCCTCCTTAGTAGGGCAGCATTTATTTCTGATACAACTTCAAGTCCCTAATGTGGCAGCTATTTTAAATCAGTCTAATTGGTTCTTACCATGCACTCTTGAACAGTTTGGAGGTCCTGCTTGACCTGATGCAGCAGCAGCCGTAATTTGTTACGAATGACGTGAAGCTTCTCTGTGGCCTCATAGCCGTCCTCTGGCCCTGACTCAGGGAGCAGCTCATTGCTGATCTCCTGTAGAGATGTCACTCGCATCTGCCTGGCTTTCAGCTCCTCTTCCAGACCCTACCACCAGGGGGTGCAGTAGAGCTTGTTAGCACACGTGATTTATTACTGTACTTGCAGAAAATGATTGCTAATAATCTCACCCAGTAAAAGCAGATATTACTTTATATTATTTATAAACTCTGCTTTGGATGTTTGTCCCAATGGTAGGCATAATGTTTTTGGCAGCTGGTGTAGTGTCACATTTGTTTAAAAATTTAACTTTTATTTGTTACTCTATATTCACTCAATTATGTATTAAACGGCTTGTTACTTACACTGTTTTATGTTCTATAATACTAGCCACTATCATCTGTTTATATGGTCTGGAAATATTTTTTCTTAAATGAGTATATTCGGAAATCAAGTATGATTTATTTCGTATATATTAGTCCATGGTAACAGTGTCATCATAACATGTCCTAGGGCAGTAGCTCTATTAGAGGAGCTAAGTATGTTTTAAAAACAAGTCCATCGTTTTCTCCTGAATAAAATAGACATTATTTAAAGCCTTGTTTGTGTGTGCATAATGCTAATAACTAAAAAATAATCAGACTTGCACTGCTCATTTTCACAAACTGTTTTTGCAAATTTTTATATATCTAATACTCAATTGTAGCTTACAACTCATATTCAAGTAATTACCTAAGGGACTGTTTTTACCTCTACTCAGCACTACTAATGCTACTGGTTAGGCCTGTACGTCATATGTTTCAGCTTTATGGTTAAATAAGCTAACACTCGTGTAGGTTTTAAGACAGAATTACTCTCAGTCTCACCATCAGTGCAGTCCTGTGTTCGTGCAGCACGGATATCTGTACAGATGGATCATGGATGTTAACTGTGAATCTCCTGCTCTCAGCATGGGCCAGCCATAGCAAGAGTGAGTGCAATGTCTCATGGAACTCCTAAAAGAGAGTAAAAATGAAATGTCTTAGGTGAACATCTTCTGAATGTCTAAATCATGGATTGAACTTAAATCTTACATAAAGGCTTCTGAGTGGCACAACAGAAAAGCATTCGCCCTATCGCAAGTTCAAATCCCAATGATGCCACAGCCATCCATGACCAAGAGACAAGGAAGCAAAATTGACCGTGTTCACTTGGTGA
The DNA here is from genome assembly GCA_037577455.1 of Pangasius macronema. Taxonomy (NCBI): domain Eukaryota; kingdom Metazoa; phylum Chordata; class Actinopteri; order Siluriformes; family Pangasiidae; genus Pangasius; species Pangasius macronema. The sequence continues at coordinate 6,906,680 of CM074963.1, forward strand.
GAGAGATGGCATACTCTTAGCCCCCTGTCAATCAGAGCAACACTAGCCAAACATGTGTGCCTGTGAGCTTATGTATGTGGAAGAGGGCAGACAGAGCTTTCCTCCAACTGCGTTATTCTTTCCCGTGATACAGCATGATCAGCAGTTTAGAAGGATGCAGTTCATATGTTTTGGTGTTTCAGAGGCTGGTCATGGGAGCTGTCTTCTGATAGGGGAAAGCAGGCTGATGGGAACTGGCAAGTGACCAAATTGGGGGGGAGGGGGAGGGGGAGGCTTGAATTAAAAAAAAAAAAAAAAAAAAAAACTGCCAGACTAAGCACATAACGCTGGTAGTATGCCAGTAATAGGTATTATATTATTTACTGAGTTTATTTGAACTCCTTATCAAGTGGAAGGAACCAATCTTTAAGACAAAGAAGTAAATGACAAGACTGCATGAGTGCTATGTCTAAAACAAGCTAGAAAAATAAATACAAACTCTAACTTACCTATAACAAAAAAAAAAAAAAAGAAATGCAAAATGACTAAACCTAATTTCCTGAACACAAATGACAAACACAAGAATAAAGAAATTATCCTCTCACACCATGTGTGTTAATTTGCAGAGACTACTTTGCATCCAGATTAGCATCCAGATTTACAAATTTCACTTAATTTAGGCTTTTCACCTGACAATGCATGAAGGACTTCCTCAGATTCTCCTCCCACTCCTCCAGGCTCACACACGCCTCGGTCCAACTTCGGTTCATGCTGCACAAGTCTTCCTGTAGCTGCTGCACCTCTGGACCTGTTTCACACTGCAGCTCCCGCCCACCTAGGTTCAGACTCAGCATCAGCGTCTTATACCGTGCAAAAGCCTTCTGCATGTCCTGTAAGATACAGAGGAGAGGAGAGTGAGAGAATGTTCCATGGCTAGATGGTCAACATGCATCTCAGCAAGTGAAGGAAAATGATTTAATATAAAGATGAGAGGGACTAAGGAGGAGTATAGCATATGAATGCACTACCAATAACTATTCCTTTAATCTAGATTTTATAACTGTACATTAATATCAGTAAAAGTCAAAGTTTACTTAACATCAATAACAGTGCACACATGACCATAATAACTGCATCAGTAACAGATGTAGTCAAAGAGAGAACATCAATTAATACTGTTTTAGGAGAGAACATGTGTTACCCTTTAAATGAAATAAACAACATTAATTTAACTGGATAAATAATTTAATAATTAATTTAACTCAGTTTCAAATGTATTCCTGGATAGGTATCAATTGGGTAAACTTGTTTTTTTTTTTTAAATCTTTTATGTGTATTATGTGTTAACCTGGCATTTACCTTTTGTATGGTCATTACAAGTGGTGCTATGAATGCACATTTTACAGAGAATAGTGTAACACTGGAGACCATTACGTATATCATTATATGATGCAAAGCCTTCACGAGCTCACACCTTTAGTTGTTTGACCCTGGCCTCCATGATCTGCACACTAACACATGCTGTCTCTGCATTTCGGAGTTTCTCAAGCTCAGGGATGACCTGGCCCAGCCAGGAAGTGATGTCGTGGAGGTCTGACATCAGCTGTTCACGGTCTCTGTTGTAGCACTGCTCCTCTCTGACTGCCCGTGCCTGGAGGAGCTCCCAGCGCTCGATCACTCCTGTAGAGGACAGGACAAGGAAGCATACTAATGGAGGCTGAGGGGTGGATAAATCACAGACTGGGCCAGTGTAATGTATTACGTCAAAGTTTTCCATTTGTACTGGATTTAAGTGCCAAATGCCTTTAACAATCTGTTTGTGAAATGAGTCTGTTGCACATATCAACATGAGCAGAATGCATAGCAGCATACTAACATATAGAAGTAAAAAAAAATATGTACAATCAAGTACAACATTTGCACAGCCATAGAATTAAACAATGAAGAGAAAGAAATATAGACTGGAATATAACACTTTACTTAAGGATGGTGTTCATAAGCCCTTTTCAACATGTGACATAATCCTACATGAAAATTTATACAGGTTTATACAATAGGTGTCAGCTTGATATCAAAATGATCAAACAGTATTTGTGATGGCTGACGTCTGTTACAATAAGCCTTTATAAATGCTTATGCAGGTTTATATCAGTTGTCAACTGACAATGTGTATGTTGTGCTATGAGCACTGGATTAAAGTAAACTGTTACCAAAAGTTTACTTATAGCAACATTTATAGTGTATGCTAATATATAACTACTGAAAAAAAATATTTAGCTCCCTTTCTGAATTTAATATAAATACTCTCTAATAGAGTGTCCTCCCTGTGCCTTCAAAACATATTTTGTATCAGTTTATATTTGTACACTGCATGGTGTAGTGTGTATTAAACTATAAATGGGTGAAGGTAAGCATGTGGTGAATAAATTTGTAAGGGGAGTGTGTGTTATTTACTTGACTGTGTGTCTGCAGCTGTGAGGCTGGTGAGACCTCCTTGGTCCTCATGCTGTTCATCATCATCCAGGATGAGTGAGACCTTTTTCACATTCTTAATGCTGCTGCTGCATTCAGTCATGAGCTGAACCTATCAGCCATCATTGGGAAAATGGGATATTAGTGTAATTAGTGTCAACAGGATATACAGATATAGTTCAATTCCATATAAAGACTTCTCAAACAACTGAATGATCTCTGTTTGAGTTTTAAATACTGGAGATTTGAATAAGATAAAAGCTGAAATCCGAGCCACATGCACAGTTACATCTGATTCTAAGTGAATGGGCTATAAACTTTCCAACACATTTGATCATGTGTCAGCACTTACCATTTTTCAGACAGGCAGTGAAAGACAAAGACAGCACGAGAAAGAAAAAACAATGCAGTATTAGAAAAAAAAGTGTTCCATTTTGCATCTGTAGGGGTTTTTCACTTTGTCCCCATTTGTAGAACCCTACAACAGTTAGTTTTCCCTTCAGAAAACCTTAAACCTTAGGAACTTTTTTTAATAATAAACGAATAACTACATATATATGATTACATATCACATATATAAATTTATATTAATATTTGTGATATGTGGTTTTGCGATGAAAAGCAAAGTTAAGTACTTCCGTTAAAGGTTAGATTTCTCTCACAGTTAAGCTAATTACCTACAAAGTTTTTTTTCATAACCATTTTACTCATCTTTAGTAAGGGTGGTTTACTTAGGGTGTTGAAAATTTTGGAGCTGATTTGGCTTTATTTTATTCATTGTATGGGTGTACTTACGTAGCCTTGTTTACAGGGTGTGCTCTCATGTACAGGAAGATCAGGTGTGTGTTCTTTTGTAGCAGGAAGGGTAAAGGGGATTTTATCTGGAACAGCCTGTGAGTGCCAGCTCTGAGCCACCACATCTTGTCCTGGGACTGAGAAATAAAGAAAGAAGGGAAAAAAGCAATTACGATTAGATCACTGCATAAACAGCAACACGTGGACAAGTAATGATGCTTTGATGGTGCGCCGCCTCATCATTCCTAAAGTGAAAAAGTGTCGGAATCATCAGCATTATCTTGGCATGCCTATCAGAGTTATGCCATGCACCAGCTGTGGACTGGGGGAGGGTGTGGGCGGACTGAGTCTGCTGAGAGCCAGGAGTCTAACCTCTCCATGCCCTCTTCTCCTCTCCTTCTTGTGGGTAAGATGGGCTCTCAGCTCGCCCTCTCTACACTCAGCTAAAGCTTTCATGCTCCGAGCACAGAGCCAGCTGGGCCAGGGGGAGGATAGAAGGAAGCTCATTCATGAGAGACAGACAGGAAGATAAAGAGAGCCAGGGATCAGAAGGAATACAGAAAGACCTTTTTTGATGCCCTGTGTGCCCAATCTATTCACACACATGGCTCAGTAAAATGGGAACTGCACAGGAGGTAAATGAGAATTAAGTGATAGGAAAGAGGTGAACAAAGGGGTAAGCAGAGGTGTGGGACCCCTGGAGATGCTTGATGCCTACCCGAGGTCGCTGTAAGAGACTGCACTGTGGAGTTTACCAAGGCCTCAGAGCTCTCCGTGATCTCCACACCTGAGGGAATGAAGTAGATTACTTCAGTCTCGGAAGTAGTCATGGGCATTTTGGGTAATTATGCAGCAAAGTACTCAAAAAAAAAAATCTGTTAGTCAAAAAAATTACAAATAAACAGTTTGACACTTATTTGTTTTATTGTCAGTAAACTTAAAAAGTTCCTGTCGCTCATGTTTCTTTTGCTTTTACAGGACAGGAAGCAGAATGGCTGTTGGTGAGTTTAACTTCAGCAGGATTATGGAATTTAGGCTGCACCTTTTTCTCCACTGTGAAGCTGTTATTTGTTATTGGTTGCTGTATTTACGAATGTCAATGTAAAATAAGTAAAACCAACTACGAAAATAGGTTTGACTCAACGTTCATCTTGTCAACAAATACCCGATTGCAACTGTAAGGACCCCACAGTGGCAAATGCACAAGTCTGATTACTTTGATTTATGCAGTAACAGTTCAGTTGACTTCTTGGTCACTCATCACTAGTTAGAGCCAATGGCCATGCCTGGCTTTGGACAACATGCTAGCCATCAGCATGCTTAGTATTCAGTAGTTACCTGAGAGGCAGCTAAAGAAACTTGCATCATCATCCTCCTCATGTGAGGAGGAACCACCCACATCTCCAGTGTGGTCCCACTCCAGGGGGATGGAGTCAACACTCAGCGGTGTCTCACAGCCTGACCGTTCCTGTGGGGGAGCCAGGAGGGACAGGGAGGCCTCGTTGGTGGATGTGTCATGGCTTGGTAACCGATGTAGTCTTAGAAGGTAGGGACGTTACGAGAACGACTATGTCTCGAGCCCAAACAGGTTGTCGATCTTTGCATGCAGAGAGGGAAAGGACGTGAGTAATGAGTAGGTCTATGAAAGAGTGTTATTAGTCAGTGCACTCACTGACCACTTTATTAGGAACACCTGTGCATGCTTACAATTACCTACCAATCATTTGGATTCAGTGAAATGCATAAAAACCATGCAGATACAGGACAAGAGCTTCAGTCAATGTTCAAATCAAACATGAATGGGTAAAAAAAATGTGATATCAGTGACTTTGACAATGGCATGTTTGTTGGTGCCAAGAACAGGAATCTAAGGCTACAGTGGGCACAGGCTCATCTAGACTGAACAGAGGAACAGGGTTCCTAATAAAGTCGATGGTGAGTGTATATGTTTTTAATATTATAATTAATGTTAATATTTAATACTTTAATATTATTCTCAGTTTTTATTTTAAATAAAGTGTAGTTTTAATTAGTGGGTTTTAACTTTTTGTGGGATTTAAATTTTTTATTTATAATTTAACATGTAATATTTCAGTTGCTGTTTTACTTTTAGTCATTTTAGTTCTTGGGACACATTAAATATAGCTGAGATATTTTTGTCTCAGATTTTTAGACATGAATGCCTGAAAACCCACTGCATACACTGTAACCTTGGAATGGGTCTTAGCCTTTCATTCCAGCTACCATTTGTCTCACTGACCCAGAGCTCAAGTCACATTGATTTATTCACTAACACTTTTTAAAATTGATAATGAGAAATTAATAGGATATGTAGATGAAGTGCGTGAAGTGTAGCATACAGGCTGAGGGCTGGTGAGGCGCTGGTGGAAGCAGCCAACTCGGCTGAACACTTCCTGGCAGTAGGAATGCAGTTCTTCGAGCTCATCCTCTATAAGCGCAGCATCCAGGGCAGCACTCCTCTGAATCAGACCCTCGCCGAACACAATCAGAGCGTCGATCTTATCTGTGTTCTGAGTTATCTTCTTCTTGAGACCCTTTAAACATGGCCAGACACAGGAGTATGGCCGCATGAATAAAATGCAGCTCACGCACCTCAGAGGGTTCTATGGGTTATCCCATCAAGAGAATCCTAAGCATTCACTGTAAAACTCTACACCAGAGGGTTCCAAGTACAACCCCTTTAGGAAGCCAAAACCTTTAATTATCCAAAGACCCCTCAAGGAACCCTGTTTATATTCAATATATATATATAAAAAATTAACAACCCTAGACAAGCCTAGTGTAGCTGGACTGCATCATGTCATGGAAGTTGAGACATGTAACTTGTTTCTCATCTGTATTCTGACAAATATTCTACATACTCCAATTAATAGACAAAGATAATAAGTATTAGACTCATCCTTAATGTCCTCCACCCTCATTGACTTCACGTCCATGTGAATTTTATGAGAGAACAGATAGTGTGCTTCTCTCAGTTTATTAACAGATTGCTGGTCCATGTTTTAAGTGTATACAGCCACCTAGTCTATTGATGTCCTGAGCAACTCCTGCTCAAAGATGTTTCAACAAATATCAGTCAAGGACATCAGTCACCAAAAATGCCTTTTCTAGGTCTGGAGTACCAGATTCTGATATGTAACAGAAATGTATACTTACTTTGAGCTTTTTCAGCTTGTGTTCAATGTCACTCTCTGAGAAGTGCTCCACATTGGTAAGTTGCAAGTCCATCTCAGTCAGCCAGACCAGCAGGCTCTCCCGAGTCCCCTCAAAATCCTCTCTCTGAGCTGTAAAATGCTGCAGGGACAGAGAAAGTGGTGAATCCCTCAACTGTTAAATGCATACCTCGAGTCAATTGTGATCCATGGCCTCTTTTTTTTTTTTTTACCAGTTAGACCTCTGTCTCTCTAGTATTTCTCATCCTTTTTCATCACAATATTGTAAAAGAAAATGTTTAATTTATTATAGGTAAGTGTAATAACAGTTGTCAACATTCTGTTATGTGATGCTCAATATGTATAACTTAAGAAGACTTAAGAAAGGATAGGGGAGTTTGTGGAAGGAGCTAAAAGGCTTCATAATATGTGATCAGTATTTGTGTGTCTAACACAAATAAGATAAGTCAAGTGGAAAAAGTAATACCATGTGCTGGACTCACCCTCAGCCTGCGCAGTATGGCTGCCACTCTCTTATGCAGAGCATCCCAGCGCTGGTTGCCCTGGTGCACCATGGTCTGCAGCCTGTTAGCTGAGTCAGTGCGGTTCTCCCGGGCCAGCCGTCGGTATTGGCTATTAATCATTTCCAGTTGGGCCAGCTTTTCATGTACCTCTCTCTGGAATGCCTGAAAGAAAAAGTATATATGATAGCAAACCATTCAATATTTTCAGGAAAGACTGTTGGCCAGTAAGATGAATCTAGACGTTATAAGAGTCATACGAACATTATTTAACACACAGTACACGGAACCAAAGATATCACTGTTTGTAGTACACGATGTGTTTGCTTTGCTTTTTATTCTAGATCTGTTCTGTCATTGGTTTGTTGTGTTATTGTGTTAACCTGTTCTGTGTTTAGTTCTGAATAGTTATATATTTATACCACGATGGGTCAATGTCTCTTTGCATAGTGCATTACTGGTGTTAAGTAAAAGCCTTGTTTCCTTAAATCATAGTATTTTCAGTTTGAACATTTTCCTGGGTTAGGCCCTTGCCAGTTTCCCTAATTTCATTATAGATTATCTTTTTTTTTTTGTTTTTAACTCCATCAGTGAACAGTTAATAACTGAACAAAATAGACTTCAGTGTAAGCTATAATGAACTTTGGTGGTTAAACAATTGCATTCTATTTTTGACCATATAGTATACAGTTATCGAAGGGAATTATAAATAATTGCACTAGTGTCACCCAGATGAGGATGGGTTACAGTTTGGGTTTAGTTCCTCTCAAGGTTTCTTCCTCATATCGTCTCATATCGCTTTCCCTTGCCACTGTTGCCTCTGGTTTGCTTATTATGGATAAATTTAAAATTTATATCCTGAATTTATATATTTCTGTAAAGCTGTTTTGTGACAATGTCCATTGTTAAATGCACTATACAAATTTAAAAATCCACAAAAAAGTACACACTTAGGTCCTGCCTCCCAACATACATAAAATTGTGTTTGTATGCATATAATATGTCACTGCAAGATGTCACAAATGTGACATAAGACTTGTTTCTCGACTTAGAGTGGAGTATAGAGAACTCGAGGAGAAATCGGTGCCATATTTCTTGTAGTCTACTGAGCCCAAGTCGAGCAGTGTGCTCAGCTATGTTTAGCCAGTCTTCAAATTGCGAGTAATCTTCCTGAAACTTACACCACAGCCTCCATGCCTCCTCAATCCTGCAAAGTTAGATGATATTGTATGTTTATTCTATAATATAACATTTTGCCTGTGAATATAGCATGCCCACAGGTCTAGTCCATACCTTATCTTCCTCTCTAAGGACATGGAGCAGATGTTTCTCCAGCGCTGGTCCAGACTGTGAGTGGTCAGCTGGATGGAATCATTTTCACTGTTGCTGCTGCAGGCATCCTCATCATGCAGCAGCATGTCGCACAAAGTGAGGACAGATGTTATGCCCTCTGTGTGCTGCTCAATGTCCCGCTGCAGCTCCTGAATACACAGATGTATTGGTATTAAAGGGCCTGAACTGTTTGGTACTAACAGTGCCAGAAAACACTAAGCTGAGAGTGAAAAACGCTTTTGCTGTGGCTGGAATAATGGAACAATTATATATTTAATTTTGCCCTCAAATGGCATTCAATAGTTCTTGTATGCATTCATGTACATTACCAAAAACATGAATTTCATGGTGATTACATCAACTTGTCGAACAAAAGGACTGGAACTGATACTGCTCCTCACCAGAGTGGATGTCAAGCAAGAAAAAGCACTCAGTTTCAAATTGTGAATAGTGGTTACTTAGCCACGCCTCTGTTTTGATCAAACTTGCAAGACGAATTCTTTAGATTTCAAATAACATAGAACACTCATGACTCCACGTGTTAAAGTGATAATTGTAAAGAGAACACGAGTTAATACATGCTCACATGATTTTTCTACTGCTGCTTCTGGTGATTGGTAAATAAACTCTAAACTGTAGCTGATGTTCATATTTTCAGGTCCTAAAACTAAAACTAGTTGCTTGCCTGCTGCTCTTCCAGTCTTTTCTGGATCTCTTCTACGTTGCAGATGCTGTAGTGTACAGGCTTGGTCAACTCCGCCTCAATTCGCGACAGCCAGATCCGCAGGTTACTCATGTTCTTATCTAGTTGCTGCACAGCAGCCATAGTCTCTTTCAGCTTGTTCACTCTGAAAACAGATATAAGGGGGGCAGATGTAACACAAATGCATGTGCAATAAGGTTCCTTTCTCTCATACACCAAAAACAGACACCACTGCACTGAGCACTAAAATTTTGCTAACTTACATCATGATGTTGCATAAATGCAACTTCACCCAGATCTCTAATAAAGGTACATTTGAGAGCATGTCCACTGCTGTTCTCTCTTCATTGTCCTCCTAAAGGCTTTTATCTCTAATGAATAGTGCAAGGTGTCTCCCTGTCTCTCAAAAGGCACCATGGCAACATGGCAATGCACGAACACCAATATCCCCGCTCAAAACAAGTAACCATAGTTACTCTCACTTCAGACACAAAGACAGCAGTTCAAAAGTTGGGCCATGAATAGAGCTGTATTATAACCTGATTAAAAATAGTCAAGAATCATTTTTTTTGCTGAAGAAGCACATAGGTTTACCCATAAAATCGAATGTAAAACAAAAAACCTGATCTTGTATGAATTCAAAGCGAGTGCTATATCGATGGATTTTTCTCAAATGTTTTATATGAATGAATTTTAAACTGATTGTGAAAGTTAATAATAATAATAATAACAATCATCATCATCATCATCATCATCATATTGCATAGAAACTTTCATACATAAAATGCAGCTCAAAGTGCTTCAATAGGAAATTAAACAGACATACAACTACAACAATTTTAAGGAATTTTTAACTTACTGGTTTGTATAGCTTTTACACAACAGTAGCTGGCAAATTTCTAAATTTTGTAAAAAAAATAATAAAATAAATAAATAAATAAATAAATAAATAATAATAATAATAATAATAATAATAATAATAATAAATAAAATAAAATATTTTGGTCTCTTTGGAAGCTGAGATCTGATAGATAATGAGAATTGGCAAAGAAAATCCTGTCAATGTTATGTTTGTCGCTAAACTCAACCAGAAAAGGTGTCTCTATAATCTGTGCACAAACCCAGTCATCTCTGCTGTGACAGCTGCTTTGTGCTTCACAGGGATTATACCAAGTGCATTTCAATGGTACAATCAGAAGCCATTGAGAACAGAATTGACAGCATGGTCTCGTGAACATAGCCTGCGACATAGTTGATACTGCTCACCTGACCTCATTGTGTCACATAGCTAATACGACATGACATGTCTCGATAATCCCCCCCCCCCACTCCAACACTCTCACCCCTCCTCACTATATACAAATACACACAGACATGCACATAAACAAGAATGGGGCTCCACTTAGGGCTGTGGAGTGACTGCAATATCCAGGCGAGCCATATGGCAAAGCCAACACTAGTAAAGGTTAGCTAAATCCCTGCCTCCACTACTAGCACCATCTGTCTGACTCTGTTCATGTAATGGTCTGAGTATATCAGTGAAGTGATACACAGGAAGAAAATACCTCATAGAAAACTCCTAGTTCTAATTCTCACAAATGCAAACCATTAGCTCTAGGGCACAATAATAATCCTACAGGCAAAACTTAAGTCTTTATGAAAAAGCCCATTTTTATATATCCAAGCAATATAAAAGTGTGATATGTAAAAGGAAACACTAAATCGACCACAGAGTTCATTTAAAATTATATAAAATATTTATTGTGGGTTTGCCATCTTCCTTTTTAAGTAAAGCTAACTGTTACATGGGCTAGCTTTGCAGGGTTAAGTGTGCTTCAGTAACCTAATTTCTGACGTTCATTAGATTTTCTTGCTTATTTAATGTCAAGTTAACATTCATACTCTAGTGGCTAGCTAGCCTGCAGATGATTAAGCATGTAGTATTAGTTGATAACCAGCTTTCAGCATACTGCTTGACACAAGCAACTTAAACCTCATAACCTAACCTGTGTGGATAATGAAATAGTTTCATTAAATAACAAGACTAAGCCAATTCACAAATACATTTTGTGTAGATACTTAGGGATTTCTGTGAAAAATTAATAAATATGAGTCAAGCTACTTATAACATTTTGGTGGGTTAAAGGATATCATACAATTTAGAACCATCTAATAAGAGTACCATGTAATTTCTGGAAGCTGTACAGTCGACACAGGTGTTCTATTTACAGGAATACATAAGACCCATAATGCACCTCTTCTCATATTGTGACCCTGGTTTTTCTTTTCTCACCTGGCTTCAATGTGGTCAAACAGATGCTGCCAACGGTCACTGACATCTTGCAGTACACCATGGATGTTGGCCTCTTTGGCTTGGTCGCTGGCTAAAAGGAGCTGCTCCCCCAGCCGCTTAAGGTGGCTCTTATTCTCGCTGAAGAGGTTAATCTCCTCCATGCAGTCCTGGCGAGATACAAACAGTGAGCTCCTATTGCTTTCAGAAGGACTCTGGGTCCTCTATGTTTTACTTGTTAACAAATCCATCTCCAACAAAGCCTTGGTCTAGGCCTAGCAGCTGTCAAAACTGTGGCCCAGCTCTCAGCGGGGTCTCTTATTAAAGACTGAACAAGGTGCCTTCATTTGAATTTGGAGGGGCAAAGACTCCCACTGACCCTTCTACTTTTTATCTCTATAGCTAGTAAGCTTTTGTGGCTTCACCTGTTTTGTTCAGTTTGGCCTTGCTCATTTTGATCAGCCATCCACTGGCTTTTGCCAGTAACGATGCCCTGGAAAAACAATGGCTGCTTTCAGGTCTCTGATTATCACTGGGCCACTGTGAACCTAGTGAAAGACGTCTACAGTAAACTATGTGCTAATGAGTGTCCTGTGTATAATGCAACACTCACAGATGATGAGAGACATTGTTGTGAAAGAACAAAAGAGGCCCATATACTACATGAATGGTTAGTGCTGACCCTATAATTTTACATTGTTTAATCTAATTAAATAATAGTGAGGAAATAAATGAAAATGTAATTTTGTAAAAAAGATATATATTTTCTGCTTGTGAAATGATCAGCAAATCGATACATTAAAGTAACATTAAAGTATTAAATAAAACACAGCCAAAAGTACAGTGTGAGGTCTCTCATAAGAAAGAAGCCTAATTTTGTTCCTTTCACAGACATTTCATTACATATGACAGTTGGCCTATTTATATTTCTTACTTTGAAAGATTATGGCAGAATAGTAGCTATATGAAAACCTGAAATCAAAAAGTTCAAAAACAGCCTGCACCCAGTCCTGCCTCAGGATGTCCCGAACCCATCACCAATTTCCATATTAATTTCTTTATAAACAAACAGGAAGAGTCACAAAATGATAACATGCAAATGTTCCAACCTAGATGGTCGGTGTTACCTTTTTCAGTTTCTCAACCATCTCCTCGATGCTGAAGTAATCACTGCTGTGAACAACCTTTCTCTCCATCTGTGCTAACCACTCGCAAATCTCCTTGTGCTTGTCGTTGAAAATGGTCCAAGCATTCAGGCGGTCTGCAATCTCTTGTTTACGCTTGGACACCTTCACACAGAGACAAATTCAGTGCGAATTTATCAGCAAGTGTGAGAAGCAGACAGAACTTTAAAAAATGATCACCAAACTTGCTCTTTCAATATGTAATAATCTGACTTGTTACTAACTTTCTGCTGTTGTGGATGGTCCCACATAGATACCATAAAGACTTGCATTTCCAAAACAACGTATTCCCAAGTATCACCAATACTATATAGGAAAATCTCACCTGGATGCTTTAGACTTAAGAACTACATAAGAGCTGCTGCTGTAATCATAAACTCTATCCTGTGCTCTTTTCTCATAGTGAACATCCTTTTAACACACTTTTTGTACTGTTTGATTTTATAGTATATAGTTGTAGAGGTTTAATGAATTATAAATCCACTATCAGGTGTTACTCAGAAGAGGATGGATTCCTTTTTGAGTCTGGTTCCTCGTGTGATTTCAGGAAGTTTCTTCTTGCCACTGTCATCTCTGGTTTACTCATTAGGGATCTAAATCGACATCCGGGTTTCTATAAAGCTGCTTAGGTACTATTGTTAAAAGCCCTATACAAATAAAAACAAAATTTAATTACACTGACCTTTAATTTATTTTAAGATTTTAATGCAGAGTAGGGCTTGCTATACATGTCTAACCTTACCTAAAACTAAAGGACTGCCCCTTATGGTTTCAAACAAAATTCTTTGCCTCCTCGAAAAGCTCAAACAGCTCCTCTTAAGAAGACAGGTCAAAAATGTGCCCCAATTCAAATGTGTTTCTGGAAGAAAAAAAAAAGTGATGTGAAGCCTACCTCTTACTAAAAGCTCAAACACACCTTACATATGAGGGGCTTTAACAGAAAACATGCATGTCATGGAGTGACATACAGTTAAGCTATGAATAAAAGTTAAAGCCAATGTAGCGCCGACAGCTACAAGCACGGCCTGACAGTAAGGGCTCCTTTATTAGTTTCTGCAAGAACCATAGCACAGTAGGGGACATTAACGGTTCAGTTCCTGCAGTCCCTATGTCATTCAAATATCGCTGAGTCTTAAGTGTATGGTTTTTTTCTCAGAATTCCATTAACTCCACACCTGGGAACTTGAAGGAAAGTGAAATGGCAGGCTCTTTGTCTACCATCTAACTGCCAATATATTTATAAGCAGAGTGCAACTAAGAGCTTTCAAGTGAAATTTACCAGGTCTATTTTTATCATGATTGGTTGCTTAGTGAATAGAGTCTCCTGCTAAGTATTCAAGCTCCCCCAGGGTCAAAGCATCAGGCTCATTTTACACCCACTGTTTTAACCATTTTGGCTTTTAATGCAATTTCATGAACTGGGGCTACACAATTTAACATAGCAGATAACTATTCCCCAGACACAGAGACCTATTGTGATTCCCATTGGCTCAAGAGGATGTGTTTTCACACAATCGCACAAAAGATCTAGACCTAACAGCCCGAGCATGGCCTTGCTTAGCCATATGCTATCCAATTCCAGTGACTGAGTCCACCTGCAACCTGTTGTCATCTAATAAGCACACACACTTACCACAGGGAAGTTAAACACCAATAAAGCTTTACTGAGCAAAACATTTCTGTGTTATCCAGTTATCTACGCATCTAATCTCTGCATAAGAAGGCTACTTAACTGTTAACTACTCAAGCCAACTGTTTACAGTTTGTGTAAAGTTCTCTCCAGTGGTAAGGCACTGAGACATTAAACTTTACAGCCCAGCAGGACAGTCACCTGCACTATATATTAAACCTGAACATTAAGTTCTCCGCATGCTCCAGAACTCAAAACAATAAAATTGCATCCCCCATGGTTTATGGGTGAGGGAGGAAAATAAAACCTCTATTACACAATTTATCTACAAGAAACATTTGTGAAATGGTAAAGGTGGTATGTTGGTGTATCCTGCAAAAAGACAACAATTCAAAACAAGGCAAAATCAACAAGGGAAATAGCTTGAAATGAACGAAATAAAGGAGTCCAACATTTGGCCTGCAGATGTGAAGAAAGCAGGTATGTCAAGAAGAATAGGGGGGTGAATATTAAAAAGGAGAGATCCAAACTTTTGCAGTCAAATCATTCTGATAGCATAAACACTATTTCACATTTTTGCTACTTATGATAACAAATGAACAGTTCTGAAATATAACAAATAAATGTTTTTTTGCCTTCTTTATTTTGTCACAAGGCTGTGCAAACTTTAATCAACACTTCTTCTAAGAAGTTTAATCAACACAAGACTTCTAAGACCAACCCTGGCTTTTTTGAAAATTAAACTAGCAGCATAGACATAGTCAGAGTAGCACTTTAACTAAACTGCAGTAATCCAAGAGCTTACACAAAGCCGTCACCATTCCAAAATGTATCACCACTTTATTAAAAATCATAAACATGTTTTCAGAATAAGTCATGTTTAAGACTTTCCCTCTCTTTCTTACGTGTAGGCTGTGCATTCTTTCCCCCTCATTTCCAGAGGCCCTAATGGTGAGTGTATTGTGTGCCGGAACACCAGTCTCCTGCCCCACCACCTCCTCTCTTTTCCCTCTCTCTTTCGCTCACCTTCACACAAAGTTCTTCCCACTGGCTGTGCAGTTCCTCCACCTGTCCCTGGAGAAGCATCGTGTCTGTGGGCAGCACATACTGCGAGATGTCTGTCTTCATGGTGACCAGCTCCCTCAATCCTCCAGCCCACAGCTCCAAAGAGTTCTCGACCTCCTGCATTAACACAGCAGCCGACACTGAGGTGAATCCTTGCTCCTGCTGCACGCTAAGCCTAGTCCTCTCTCTCCCTGTCACTCTGTCCTAGCATTTGGGATTAAGGCCTGCTGGTTACAAGGGGGCAGGGAAGGGGCGGAAAGGGGGAAATGGGGGTGAGTGGAGTATTGTAGAATGAGGGGGCAGGGGCAGAGGGAGGGACACTTACAAATGTATAATAGCCCAGTAGGGGAGGTGATTCTTTCCTCAACTTCTTGGCCCTACAGCTGATTTTTTTGAGTTGCTAAAGAGTTTCTGTTGAAGCACATAATGACAAAACTCCTCCTTTAATCACTCAGGAAAATTAGACAAGATCAACTCCAAAACTATGTGATTCCATCAATTTAAGTGTCCTCTAAATGGCCATAGCACGTGTTAACGGTTGTTAGAAAACTTCAATCACAATCTTTGAATTGTGAAGGCAAAAAATCCAAAACATTTTTTATTGTTGATTAGTGTTGAACATGATTTTTTTAATAGTTTTTTTCTGCCAGTGCAACTCTACAGTGTCACCCTTATAGATCAGACCAACACCAATGCACTTAGACACTATTTCAAAAATCAAGTACCTTGAAGAGCTTCTCTTGGAGCTCCATGTTGTCTGGCAGTGGCTGCTTTAGTCTGACAGCAATCTCTCTCAGATGGAGCGCACTATCAGCAAGTCCATCCTCACAGCAACTCCAGTTCTAGAACAAAGCAGAAGAAATTGCTTTTAGGATGTGGAAGGTAAGGGGTACTTTTTTTTAATCATTGTGAATTTGCATACCAAATGCAAAAAGAAAGATTTATCATAAAGATTCCAATCTATTGCAAATAAACTTACATTACAAAAAGGAGCAGAAGTGTTTGGGAAGTCCAACCA
>CM074963.1:6922941-6965211 GCA_037577455.1 Pangasius macronema
TTATCATAAAGATTCCAATCTATTGCAAATAAACTTACATTACAAAAAGGAGCAGAAGTGTTTGGGAAGTCCAACCAGCGACTTACAATTATCTAATTTATACAACTGAGCAGTTGAGGGTTAAGGGCCTTGCTCAAGCGCCCAGCAGTGGCAGCTTGGCAGTGCTGGGACTTGAAGTCTAACGTCTTAATCACTGAGCTACCACTCCAGTCTCAGCTGTCAGTCTCAGATGTCATGTGCCTCTGTGAGGTTATTATAACAGGACTGATCTCTGGTTCCCCTTGGATAATCAAGTAAGGTGCTAAGCATTGTCCCAAACAGAAGAACCAGTCAGAGCTGGCTAGGTGTGAAAGTGACTGTAGAACCAAGAGGCACTTTTGACAAATTCACACCAACAGAGAGCATAGATGGAATATGAACATAACATAATTACACATGGAAATGGGGTTAGAGTCCAGTAAGAGAGTTCTAGTGAGAGCCCTTCATGATGTTAACACACCAGGCAGGCTTACTATCATCTAAATATAATCTCCAAATATGCAAAATACTGACATTTCCCATTACACTAATAGTACACCTTGAACAATTATTCATGCTTTGAATAGCTACATGTGTCAATCAATTTAGTCCAGCCTAATGAAGGGAGTAATGTTGTATGATTACACCTTACAATATCATTTTCACACTTTTACCAGTTCAGAGTTGAACTCTATTCTAGAAATGAACATATTGATGCAGTAGTGCCCCCAAGTTGCTCCCACAAATCTACTATCCTGCAGAGCTGAAGTCAACCTTAGCAAGCTTTTTGGTAACACCTTACTTAAAGTTGTTGTGTATAGGGCTTTACTACTTTAGTCTTTCATGACAACTGGCATTCATAAGCCTTATTCATAAAAATAAATTAATTAATTAAAAAAAAAAAAAAGGATTTCGTACTTCATTGCAGTTTTGGTAGTTTTAAGTCACATAACGGTGAATATGTTAGATAACGTTTTTGTGAATACTTATGGAAATGTCATGAGGACAGCATAATGACTCAATGTATATAAAAGAGAATGGGAATCTATTTTCAAAGTACCGAGTTACATAAATTTTATTCCCGTTTCAAAGGTGTTAAGTAAAAATGTAAGTGCAACAAAAACTAATTCAGTAAATAACGTCAGGTTTAGGTTAAACTCATTAAATAGAATTATATACATTTCCAAATTTATTTTATTGTAGTAACATGGACGTTATATCAATCTGTCTTTGCCTTAGTGAGTCTTATTGATAATGGCATTTGTACAATATAAACCACAATAGTTCAGAAAAAAAAGTGATTAATGCATAGAGAGATTTGATCTAGCAAAATTATGTAAATCTCACACAATTAAAGGGTTTTCATGTGAACATGTGTAGATGATCTTAATTACAATGTAGGATTGCAATAGTGGTCTGCAACATTAATAATCTAGCAGGCTCATGAGTGAAACAGTGCAACAATATGTCTCATATTCTATCATCTGCTTGTCACCCAGTAATAGAGAAATGCACTAAAACTGAGTATGTAGGTCACTGGCAGCTAAATAAACCTTCCATGCAAACCATTAGCTTGGCAGACTCATGCTTTTGGTGAACAAAGAATTCAGTGAGTCAGTGATGAATTTCATAAGTAGGGAGTTTAAACCCTAATGAGGTAGATAAAAGCCCTGTCGTGTTTTATACTTTGTGTACCTTAGCGATATCTTTATGCTTTGTGAAATATGTCATGCATGTAGAAGTTGAATTGGCTATGTTTGCCGATGTATGCATGCATCTACATGACATTTTAAGAAGTCTAGCATATACTATCTATAGTCATTCTCTACCTATTGAGCTACATTTGTCTGTATGAATGCATAGTTTAATATCAAATTCCAAGATTAGCTCCAGTGTGTGGGGTTTTGATTGCATACCTGAATGACAGTTTCAGAGAGAGCCTTCCTCTTCACAACCAGGCCATTACTTTGCTCCCAGGCTTCCTGCAAAGTCCCAATTTCAGCCTTCAGCTCAGCTTGTGTCTGTACATCCGCCAGGGGTAAGATCTGCCTGCACGCCTGCACAGTCTGGGTGTAGAGCTCCTCATGATCACTCAGCTTCTCCTGAGCCCGCTGTAGGAAACAAAGATGGAACTACTTAATAATTCTACTGAAGAATTTGATTAATGTCTTAGGCATAGGGAACACAGGCAGCTGTCTGGTGTGCTATCTAGAGGGAGCACTTACATTATATCTACATGCATTAAATGCACCACTACTGCCCTCCTTCCCCAGTCCCACAGAACGATGAGGGGAATTTTCACACTAGTTCGGTTTTAGATGGGTTGGAAAAATTCATTTGAGCAATAAATCAGCTGTGATAGTGTGGAACACATATTTAATTTAACATTTAAAGTTAACATGAAAAACCAGCCACACAGGCCCTGATGACCTGTTGCAACACTTCCTGGAATGATAATATGCTATAGTATGGACCACCATTCCTTCATGACTCATATAGCCTTTATCACTGATGTAGATGTTAGATGTAAAATTAAAGTGGAAAGAAAGATGTCTGACACTACAAAGTTATCCTGTGCAGTCTTACCTCATAGTCCTGAACGGATTGTTGAAGCTGTTGAAAACTGCAAGGTGCCAATCCAGCAGGTGACAGCAAACGTTCTAAGTCCTTCAGAAGTCTCCAAAGTCTTTTCCGGCCTGTTCTATAAAGCCTCCGGTGTTCAGTTTGCTGCTCCAGGCATCTGCTGCGCTGCTGAACTCTGCGCAGTGTTCCCTGCCATCGCTCCCTCAGCTGGGTCAACCTCAGAATCAGATCTTTCCTGAACACCACAGAAACCAAGATGAACTCTTTAGGAAACAACGTTGGTCAAAGCTGCACAACTATTAAAGATGTTGTGCTTTGGTGTGGTTTCTTCAGTTTCTTCACTATGAAAAACACTTTGTTTCTAAATACTGTTCAAAATTAGAGACCTTATATGACTATCTAAATAGAACTCAATAACTCAGTAACTGATCTGATTAGAGGATTTCGTAATTGTACAGTATAATGAGTTAAAACTTTCCCTAAGTGTAGTGTTCATAGGGCTATATGGCACCTACATAAGCATGTAATGAAAACAGACATACGTAAACCTACATAAACATCTATGATGGCTGTTTTTCCCAGTAGGTGTTAGCTTTCATCAGTTAAGTTGATATAGATTTTTTGTTAACATAAGGTTGTTCTATGGCATGTTCTGGGCTCACTTAAGTTAGATCATAAGCCAAGTAAATTTTTAGCTAAGTATACTTCTGGTATATCAGAGTTACATTATGACAATGAACACTCGAACGTTTCATTCACTATTTTGTGTCACCCCGAACGACAATAACCTTTTATTAGGTACTGTACCACCACATATACCATCCCTAAGTTGATTATTTTCCTACAAAAATATGTTGCAAAGTGTTTTACTTTTCTTACAAAACAGCAATTTGCCAATGATTCCAATGTTTAATTTAGTAATAAATGACGTTCCATGTTTTTTACCCATTTATAGTTACAATTAATGTTATAATTATATATAGTTATAGTTATAATTAATGTGGCGGAAAGTCCACAAGTTAGTTCTTGTTATCACTTACAATTTTAAAAGTCAATATATCGAATTAAATTTGCGTATAAATGTCGAGGAAAAAAACAACAGCTTGTCATGTTCCTAAAACAGAAAGCGTAAAGTTATCTGTCTTGAAGACTGTCCTGTGAAGGAAAACTTACTGACCATTACAAAGCACTGACACCCGAGATTTTAGTACGCTAAACTGTCATAGAAATGTCTGCAAACTTCACCATATCAGTCAGATTCTTCATTTTTTCATTGTTAAATAACACCATGTTTTTAAATACATTTTTTATTTATTATTTTCTTAGATCATATACAGTAGATTGTCTGCCACACAGGTCCATGTGAGTTAGTTGTCACTACACAAATGATAATTATTAGAACATGTACATTAATACAGTATAAAACTATTGTCTGACTTACAGTCATAAATACTGTCAGAGCCATGGTGTTTAACTGTAATATAAACTCACTGATCTGAAGCTTCTTGCTGCCAAATGTCGACTTGTTAAACGGAGGGAACAAGGAGTATAAGTAGTACTTTAGGTCGATAGTCGATTATTGATGCACGTTTAAATATTAATGAACTTTGTGAGTCTGCTTATTAATATTCAAGAGTATAGAGCAGTCTTAGCAAAAAAAAAAAGGTTTTGTGGTGGAGAAGCAGAATCTACACCCTACAACAACTTATGAAATACACAGACGTGAAGAATATGAATCTCTCATATGAAGGAATAACAAACATGGCTGACAACAAGATACGGCACATTAAAAACACTTTCACACTGACATAGATCAGCTACATATCTACGAACGAAATCAAAGTAGAGAATTATTTTTCTTTTTTGATGCCAGGTTAGACTGTTTTATTTTCTGAGAGTACACCAGCTTGTTTTAGACCTAAACTCCCCTGTACTCCTCCTTCCTGAGCTATGGTCTCAGTTGGATCGCTCTATTACACCATGGGTTGAATACTGCTGGAAAACCACCATTTTAATTGCTACAAAGTTGCTGAAATCCATTTCACCCACTGTAATTTCATTTCTTAGACATAATAGCAAAATGCACTCAACTGGATTTTTTCTATTACAAAAAATAAACTTTCTTACATTTCAACTGAACCGTTTATTCTAATTTTTTGTAAACTTTGTACTAAATAAATTTTACAAAAAGTACAGGTATCCTCTCCTGAAAGGAACTGAATAGTCACAACATGGCTAGTCTTTTGTATTGTTTTTGAATTGTATAGTATCCTTGTTTATCTCATTTCTTTTAGTATACTTTATATAAAACCACTTTAAAAATACAATGAACACTTACAAATTCGAACATATTCTGATTTGTAGATCTTTTGCTTTTATAAGTCCTAGCTATCGCATTACTATTATGATACTTGTATAACCGTCATTTATAAGCTCATTTATATTTTATTTTATTTGCTCATTTATATTTTATGAGCAATTTTAAAGCAATTTTTCTATAGTATGAACCACATAGAATTATAACACTGGATGCATGTGCAGTTATCATAACTATTTTTGATACCAAGTCTTTTTAATACTATATTATATAAAATTCTGTTGCAGACCTTCTTTCCAGAATTTATTATTTTTTTTATTAGTTGTTGATCTTCAGCAACACTCTTTTGCTTTGCACACTTGCATTTACTTAAATATTTTTTTAATCTTATTTTTCCATTAATTTTTTAATTTTTAATTGCCTTAGAGCTGGGTGAAACTTCATTATGTGTTTGAGGAAATCAACATCAAATCAATCAAAATCATCAGTTAAGACTGAATGTCCACTGTGATAGAAATGAATGATTATGAAAGTGCTGTTCAGAAGCCTTTATTTAAACCCTATTTTTTATAATCAATAAACATTCTCTTAATTTTAGCATTTTAATGAAGAAAAAAAATTCCATAATTATGTGATGTACATTGCAATGACCGCAGGGTCTGAAGGAGTTAAATCAGCAAGTATAAAGTAGGTTGAGGGATTCTGCTGATATGTACATTCAGTGCATCTCACCTCTCTTCTACCTGACTTTCATCCAAAAGCCTCAATGCTTCACTGACCACAGCATCCAGGAGCTGCTGGCCAATCAGCACTTCCATCTTCAGCTTCTGTAGTAATACATGACAGAAACCTGAAATGGGGATCTGTTCTCCTAAGATTTCATTGATTTTAGCATCAAAGAGTGATCATGGTCAAAAACTGGACACCTGTTAAAACATTACAATTGCATCCTGACACTGCAGTGAGTGAGTGAGCATGCACCCTGAGGAAGAACAGAGAGAAATAGACGTCTAACCTGGTGTACAGCAAGCTGTTCTCTCACTGAAGAATCATTTCCAGAAATGTCATTGGAGAGTCCGGATTCCAATTTCTCCAGGAGAATCATCCAAGCTTGGCACTTCTGCTGGAAGCTTTGATCACACAACTGCACACTATACATTTCCCTAACAAAACACCACAACTGTCACACACTACATCACAGAAAGGGTAGCACACAATCACAGTTCTCTTATCACAGAATAAGAGGGTGCAAAAACCAAAGCTAATGTTAAGATGCTAAGATTTACATGTATTCATTTGGTAAATGCTTTTATAATCCTGAGCTTGGGTTACTGTCTATGTAGAGTTTCTCATGTTCTCCCACTGGGGACTTCTGTTTCCTCCCACCTTCCAGAAACATGATGGAAATTTTACACAATCCTAGTTGTAAATGAGAGTTTGTGAATCTTTGTGAAAATGTGTGTGTTGTGTGTGTGTGTGTGTGTGTGTGTGTGTGTGTGTGTGTGTGTGTGTGTGAGAGAGTGTGCATGGTGCCCCATCCAGAGTGTTTCTCGCCTCATGCCCAATCTTCTCCAGATCCACCACAAGTCTGACCAGGATAGAATGATTACTGAAGATGAATGAATGAATGAATTTAAGACTAGTTACCAAGNAGATGAGATAAAGCCCTTTCTCAAAGACCCAACAGTAACTGTCAGGCAGTCCTATGATTTGAACATACAATCTGCCAATCATTAGCTCAGATCCGTAACCACTGAAACTCTACTTCCCCCTAGATCATTGGCAAACATTGATTTCTCACAAAGGTAAATTAAGCAAAATATATTAACATGTTTCAAAGAAACGATAATCAATCGCTGCAGCACACACCTGTGCCTGTTCATGGCCTGGGTAAAGACCTGCACCCAGTGTGTATTGAGGACCTGCAGCTGCTCAGCCTCAGAAGCGGTAATTGGCAATCTGAGGCTCTGCTCGTTCAGGGCTCCGAGGTCAGGGGTCAGTGCACTCAACTCCAAAAGAGCCAGCTTACAGAGCACAAGGAGTGAAAGAAATATATAAATTCACAGAGTGGAAGGGGTTAGGTGAGAATATACATATTTTCTGACATCTAATCTCATAATACCATTTCATTTCCGTTCATTTGAAAAGAATGCCTTTCGCGATCAAAAACATGTCTTTTTTTCTCTGCAAGCTTTTTACAGAAAGATTTACAGACATTTATTTTACAGAAAACTAATAATATACATAATTTTTAAAAATATAATAAACTAAAAACTTCAATATTAATAAACCCTCAGAAATAACACTGAAAGCTTAAATGTGTTATTTTCATGTGTCTTTAAAAAATAAATAAATAAATCATATTATTTGATTATCTTTAAACTAAATAAACATGCACTTAATATGTATGCTAATTAATGTGGACTTATTATAGTTACTTATTGTTCAAAAGTTGATAATCGACTGTAAATATTGAAAGGCACCATAAGTTAACTGTGCTGTAAGAGTTAACTGGTTCACCTTTAGGTGCTCAGTGCTTGTGGGTGGGGTGTGGTGGGTGGGTGAGGTCAACACACTTTCAGATCTTTTGAGACATTGCATTAGTGATTCCAAATCAGTACTGAAACAGACATGATTTTCCAGCTCCTCCTATGGGACATGCATATGTAAACATGTACACTTATTGATGTTTTTCATTGGCTTGACAATTTCTAGGCAATGCAGATCAATATTATTTGTGCTACTTTGGAATTGTAATTAATTATGTTACCTGGACTTGTTCCCGTGTTTTAACTAATGCCTGGCTCAGATGCACAAGACCACGTGACAGAAGCCTGGCCTCTGATTGGATAACAAGAGCTGCCCGGGGGTCTAACTGTGCCATAAGAAGCTTAGAAGCTTCTAATACATTTCCAACATTACCCCGCAGTGCTTCCAGTTTGTCCTCCAATTCCTGGTAAAGAGAAACATAAAATACAAAACATTAAAATAAAAAAGAAATCTGAAAGCAAGAAAAAAATAAAAGGGTAGTACAGGGAGCAGTAATTTAATTTTTACCACTTCATAAATCTAGAAATCTCTGACTGAAATCCAAACGCATGTTGTAATGACTAGAAACTTCACCTTCAGCAACACAACCATTGGACCATTAATACCATTAATGGTGCTACATTTGCGTACTAATGGTTGTGCCCATTTCATTTCAGAGACATTGTGTACACTGTGTAATGTAATATCTTCATTCCCACTTGATTATTTTTAGCTTAGCAAGTAATGTTTTCCCACTCTGAACTATTACAGAGTATCCTGTTTTCTACCCCAGGGACCACTGCAATATTTAAAAAAACCTGGTATTAGTCAGGACACATCTTTACATTCTCTCTTTTAGAGAGGCATGAGCTTGTTTTTGCAGTTCAAAATGATATTTAACTAATCGGCCTGTTCTGTCAAGCACAGCTATAGAACCTGAAGGTATTTTTAGTCCTGCAAACAATGCCATGCTCTAACTCAGAACTCAATGTTCACCCAGGTTCAAAAGCACCACAGTCCTTATTAGACTAACGTTTCCCCAGTATGCACCGTTTCCCCCAAATCCATTACGTCATTAAAACTTAAAGCTCTTTCAATCTCAATGCTGCTCTTCATCCAATACATATAATTATAAATCTAGTGATTAATATGCAGCAGGCAAATGATGTTTTTTTTTTTTAACTTTTAAACATTATCATGCCTACTGGTGTCTATAGAGCAGCATAAAAACAACTTATATTATATGAACTATTGTTTTTGCTGGATGTTTCTTTCCAGCAGGTGTTGTTTTCCTGGTGTACTTGTGGTGAATCACTCACACTGATGTTGTTGATCCTGCTGTGAAGCTGCTCAGTGTCATACTCCTGTTTTTTCAACAGGCTCAGAAAAGCCTCATACTGCTCCCAGTAATGGTTCAAATGCTCAGAGCAGCCCTCATATAGCAGCCTGTACTCCTGCCAGAGTTGCAGCTCCATCTGAGCCTTCTGCAGCTCCAAACTGACGTCACACACCACAGCTGCCCACCTGATACATAAACATACACAGTCTATGTAACTTTACACTAGGGATGCAACCAAATATGAATATATTATTGAACAGATAATTTGTTCAAGGTGGATCCAAATACAGATATAGTAGGAGGTCCACTATTTTTTTTTAAGAGAACAAAACAAAACAGTCATGTGAGCAAGGGATTTTTACTTTCATGCAGGCATGAGTAAGTTGTCAGATATGACCATGATATGGCTTAAATGATGTGTGGCTGCACAAATAACCCCACTAGTGGAATTAAAAACAGTCCCGCACACACCTCTCAAGTCATATGAGGTTAGGGAACTGCTGCACTCGCCTAGCAGTTCAACTCACAATTCCCAACCTCCAAGCAGGAAAAAAAAAACATAGAAAATATCTTTGAGTTCCTCCAAGCTCAACAAATGACATCAAATCAACTTGGCTGCACGTAGCATCCAAAGTAAACAAAATAGCACCTCTTTAAATGAGTTATGCTGTATATACTTTACCACTTTGGAGCAATCAACATTCAGGCATATTTTCTTGTTAAATCTATAACATTGACTATACCGAATGCAGCATACATCCCACAGCAAATACTACTGATGAGTACTAAACTCATACCGATACAAATAAAGAGATTGCATTACACCCATAATTTACACACTCTGTTTAAATCTCCACACAAAAATGGCCCACATATAATCTATCATATAATATACTTGAAGACAATTCCGTTTCAAGGGTTCAAGCATACAGTCTTTAAACAAACACTTCATCCAAAAGCAACATCATGATGTACAATCAATTTTTGTATACAAAAATACATTGATTTGTACTTGTATTATAAAAGTATAGAGTATTCATTAATAGTTTTGAGACATAAAATGATGAGAAGTACATAATGTTCTCTCAGCACTGGCAGATTTAGTGTTTCCAGGAACCAGGATCCCCCACTGGTTCCATAAATCAACACAGCAAGAAACTCTCTGCAGTGTGAAAGTAGGCTAAGCAAACAAGGGGAAATGAAAGAACAGAAAATCATCTGACCAAACAACTTTTTCCAAATATGCTTGAAACACTACAGCTTCTGGTGGACATGTGCTTGTCTGTTATATCAGCAAGAGAGATGTATGAGACATCTGCCAATGTACATAACATAAAAATTTTGCAGCTTTACAGCTTCAGGCTATGTTCACAAGGAATTTTTGATTCATCAAAAAATACACTGATATGCATTGCTCTTTTGTCGTGATTGTGGGCACAGATTAATTATAGGTGAAATGCATGAATTTTTTCCCACATACTCGCAAGCTGAAGCTTACCTTGAGCTGCCCTTGTAGATTGTTAGTACTGGATTGTACTAGACCTGGATTGTACAGGTCTTAATATGTGAACCTAATATTGTTCCTTCATCTTCCTCACCCACTCACCATTTAAGTTGCACCCCATAAGCACCGCTTATTGGCTTATGCATGGATACGTCAGGGTACATTCCATTAAAAGGAATATGCAATGGCATGCTTTGTGTGCTGTCTGTCAACTATTCTCATTGAAGTGGCAACAGGTGCATTTTTGACGGATTCCAAAAGGTCCTTATGGCATATCATTCTATTGTAGCATCTCATCATTGTCCATGGTTTTATTAAGTTAAATGCAGTTCAATAACTGTCAAAGCTACATTAAGTGGCCAAAGCGGAAGTGACCATGCTGTAGAAATTAGCATACTGACCGTGCTTTCTTTTGATCCAATTCATTAGACAGAAGAACAGCAGCATTGGGGTGGATTTCGTCTTTCATTTCTGAAAAAAGACTGGCCAAGTTTGTCCAAGTCTGCTCTGATCTTTCTACCTCCATCTGAAGCTCCTGTGGACAAGAAACAGCTTCATACCACTAAAGTAGTGAATATTTACAGTGATGTTTGAGAGCCTCCCTACAACATCTCAAGTTTAAAAATAACAAAATCAAGCACGGTAAACATTATTTAAATGCTTTTTGAGACTTTAACTACTCCTAGATTTATTCTTTTCACTAATTCTTTCTTAAAATAATATATAAGACAATAACATTTAGTTCATAAAGTTTAATCATTCGCCAAGTAAATTTTGCTTTACCTGAAGCTGATCTACATGTTCTTTACTCTTCTGCAGTGACAATGTAGGGATCTTGCTGCACTCCAGCTTATAGGCCATGCCGATAGTGTGCAGTGCTGCATCCCTTAGTGCTGCGTCCAACTGAGCCCACTGCTCCTTCAGTCTGACCAGAACACCCCGAACAACACTCATCTGCAGTGGGAGAGATCATGTGATATGATAACAGTAGAATATCTAACACCTTCAGCATCCCATATACCGATAAACTGTATTAACCTGTGAAATACGATGGACATCCTGCAAAATGGCAAATTTTCTTTTGCAGAGTTCTCTATATTTCTCCTTGAAAGATGTCATGACTGACAACAAGCTTACAGCAAGTTTACAATACTGATGTAATGCTGAAGTATTGTTAATTTGGCTCGCTGTAAGCCAACTTTTCCCTCTTATTTCTCAAATTCAAAACATGATTTTTATGATTTTATGGCTCCTGACTGGCACAACAGAAAAGCATCTGCCTTATTGCTGTTAGGTAACTGTGCTCTTTGAAGGGGAGTGATGGCATACTGTTTCTACCCTGTCAATTACAGAGACACTAGCCAATCTTTGGTGCCTCACTTTCCTCCAGATCCAGAACAGCAGGCTTCAAGTTTCTTGGAGGAAGCATATGTTAGCCTTCACCCTCCCTGTTCTATGTGTGGCATAAAATAAGGATGTACCTGTTGCCTCAGAGCCTGGCACTGCTCACTGGTGCTCTCCACCTGCGAGGAGAATGTCTGATCTCCTGGGTGCTGGCCATCCCTCTGCCCTAACATGTGAAGAGTTCTCAACTGCAGAAGCTCAATGGATTTTAGCTTTAACCTTTTCTCCTCCTCCTGCAAACAAATGATTAAGTTCCTCCATGTCTCCATAAAATTGTGTAATTTAATGATCAACTATAGCTTTAAAAAATAGCTCTCTCAAAGCTGAAATGTAGACCTCAGAATCCTTTAAAGCTTGCTGTATCTGTGTCCAGCCAGCTGGCCTCCCATTCACTCTCATCGTCTTTTCCTGCACCGAGATCCAGCTGCAGAGTTGCTGCAGACGTCTCTCTCTCTGTGCACAGTCCTGCATTTTGTGCTCTATTTCTCGTATCTGGAGACAAAAAGTATGGCATTGTGATAAGAGCTATATTAAGAGTAACCGATGACATACCAATAAAATACTGATTCCAGTCTCAGGATGAACTCCCTGTCCCTACCTTGATGTCAATCTTTATATGTAGGAGGATCCAATCTAGATTGAGGGCTCCCAATTGCTCAGCAAGGGTCAAACGCTCATTACGATTGGCTGCATCATCCACAAAGCCCGTCTCTTCTACAGAGTGGTTGAGGAAGTCTATACATGGCTGCCGGCTTGTCATTTCTGCTTTAAAGTCCTGAGGAATACCACCAATGGTTCTCATAGTGCAATTATGACACCACACACTTCATTTAAACCTATGCTATACTGAATAAAGTGATACCTTCAGATGCTGTAGAAGCTTGGTGAGCTCAGTAGAGTTCAGGGCATGATGCTCTCTGGAGCTCTCCTCCTCCAGTCTGCTCTTCATTTGCTCCAGCCAGGTGGACAGATAAGCCCTGACCTCACTCTGACCTAGACTTGCTAGCAGCTAGCATGGAAGCAGAGCATGAGGGTAAAATATAGAAACATTAGACAGAGAGTAGAATGATTCTGAACTGTACAAATACTTAGCGAGATACATGTTGGTCACAAAAGCACACAAAGTGGAATTCTATATAGTAATAGACATAAGAATTACCAGTAACTTTATTTGAAGCGTACCTACATAGTACCTTAACAACACATTCATAGCATTGCATAAATATTTAATAATGTAATGCTGGAGAATTCATGAAAGGCTTATGTCAAAAAGTGTAAGATGATATTGCAGGATTTATACAACTTTGTCTTTAAAGGGAAGAGAAAACAACAGCCATTAATTAAGTATGTGTTGACGGATTGAGATAGTGTGTTACTGTATCTTTTTTATTTATATCTTACAAGTTATTAGCTTATGTTTTACTAACACCACATTCATGACACTCTGAGAGAGTTGCAGAAAGTACACACACTGCTTCACAAGAGTGTTATAAATGCTAATTTGATTAACACTTCAGTTTGAGTGAATTAAAGACATGTAAAGACAAAGCTGCATAAAACCTCCAACATCATCTTTCATGTTTTAACATAAACCTCTCATAAAGGCTTTGCTTTGCTTCATAAAATATTTATGTAATGCTTATGAATGTGTTATAAAAGCACTATGTAGGTACTCTTCAAATAAAATGCTAGAATGTGTATAATCATATAGGCAGAGATATAGAGGCAAGATGAAACATGAGAGGGAGAAAATATGCAAGCTAAAGAATGTTCACATTCTAACATTACTGTTGTTTAGGAACAATCAAATCTATTTATGCTAAATATTATATAAAAAAAGAATTCTCCAGCTTTATTAACTTAATCACACAACTTTAGCACATGGGTGATATGTTTCCCTGTACTGAACAGAAAACCTGTTAAATCATTATAAAGAAGGACTAGGCAAGGAAATAAAAGAAATGAAAGACATAAAATAGATATGAATATAAATAATTAAAAAGAAGTGCAAAGTGTGGGCTGAAAGTGCTAAGTCTCAAAGGCACAGGAAAAGTCTGACTGGTCTCTAGTGAACTCAGAGGCCTGTTATGCTTGTATTATTCAGGTAGATCTGAGATGTATTGAGTTTATAATGACAAGCAGCAATTAAAAAAAAAAAAATCAATCCTGTAACTGACTGACAGTCAGTGTAGGCATCTTAATACCAGGATAAAATGCTCAGTTTCCATTTGTAATCATTCTAGCTGCTGCATTTTTAATAAGCTGTAGGTGTCTGATGGTCTTGGAAGATCAGTAAACAGGCCATTCCAGTAGTCCTGCTAGGGACAATCTTTGGGGCAGTCAATAGAGTGACTCAAGTAAGCTCAAAAAGCTTTGGTCTGTCTCATCTGAAGATTTAAAAACTAACCTCAATTCTTTAAAAACTGTCTACGCATTGCAAATCTAACCCACTTCCAGAATCTTCTTCCTACTAAAATAGACAGACATGTTATTAGAATAACAGGGTGTGAGGGAAGCCTACCTGCTGCAGTGTGTGCTGAACAGAGGGTACAGCATTAGTGAGCTCTGTCCAGTCTTTCTCAAGCTGAACCAAATGTTGGCGTAGTTCAGGAGCCTCACTGTCTGACAGTTGCAGGACTTGCGTGCCTGCTCTCACTGCAGTGGCCTTCTGTACAGATCTTCTTTCCAGCTCTTTAAAGAAGTTCTACAACACACAGCATATCATTAAATCCCAGTTAAGAAACCATCTATTTTCATTACACTGTAAGTAGACTGATAATCACCATGATATTTGGAAGAAGAAACTTTGAATCATGTGGGTTAGGATCATAGAGATTGCCCCACAGCTGCACATTTGCAAGTACAGAAGCAATCCACACTTCCAGTTCAGCAGAATTGCAAATAAACCTACAAAACACATTTGTTAGCAAGTATTAGCATGAAGTAAACAAGGTCATGTGTGTAATATAAAGGTTCATAATGATACAGCATCATATTAACCACTGGTTCTAAATTCAAAATCTGGAGACATTACATACTGCTAATTTTTACTCTCTAACACAATTTATTTAGGTATTAATCCATCTGTGTTAAAGCAGAGAAACCACAAACAGTGTATGTGATCCCCAGGCCCAAGACTGAGAACCACAGAATGTAGAGCTTGTATTAGAATAGGATCCTGACCTATCATATCTGACTTGCATCTCCTTTATGCGTTGGATCTCCTGCTCCAGCTGTCTGTGGAGAGCTAGCCAGTTATTCTGAAGCTCTGAAATTGGAACAGAGTGATTCACTCTCTCAGGAAACAAACCCTGGGCTTGCAGAAGCTCCAACTGGGGCCTGCTGTCTTCAAGGAGCCTTTGCAACTGCTGTCAGTGAAAGGTGAGGAGATGAACAGAAAGAGAGAGAGAGAGAGAGAGAGAGAGAGAGAGAAAGAAAGAAAGAAAGAAAGAAAATATAAAAAGAAAAATAAAGATGTTTTTTTCCATCACCTGCACTCAGCCCTGGCCCCCAATCTTTCTCTCTCCTTGCATCCACACCATCCCTTTCAGTGCCATAGTTACATCAGCCCCCCCTCAAGTCCTTCTTCTTGAGGACTGAGGAATGGGAATAAAGCTCAGCATAAATCTATTACTGCTGTCCAATAGGCACTGCTCGCCACTATGCATGAGTCAACTGGGCTGAGAAATGAGCTTCCGTAATTGTGGGGTAAGAAATAATACAAGAGCAGTCAAAGTGGCTGGGAGAACATGGAGTTCCACATACATGGCAACAGCCTAGCCAAGTAATTTGATTTGGAATAGAGTGTGCTGAAAAGGGTCCCATGCAGCCCACATCCAATGAATCCATCACAAAGAGAAGGCCCTTCTCCCCCATCTCCTTCATGCCTCATCTACCAAAGCTGCTTGCACTAGTGCTTGCCAAATAACTCGTCTGAACAGGATGGACCTCCTCATGTCCTCCATATCACCAAGTCTAATGAGTTTGGCGCAGACAGAGATGAACATCACCAGATAAAAACGCAATAATGAGAGGTAGGCAACCATGAAGGGAAAGCAGGGAAAGTATAACTGGATAATCAAGTTGTCAGTGTCTACTGAAAATGGGATTTGTGTGAACAATATACACTCTCAGGACCTCGTCCAGGCAGCAATTACAGAAATGGGATTTTGCCCATTCTTCTTTTGAAAATTGTAAGGAGTAGATCTTACCTGGTAGGCCTGCAGTCGGTCTCGTAACTGGGATTCAGGTTCTGACTTTAGGTCATTACTGGGCATTGCTGCCTCCAGCTTTTCCAGCTGCCTCCCCAGTTTCACTCCCATCTCTTCATATCGAGAGCACTCCTGCAGCAAGGAAGTTTATAGAGAAATTACATTAATTACCTAAAGCAGACTCANTAAAAGGTGACAGTTAAATATTGTTAAAAATGAATGTAATTAAGCAACATTAATGAATTAATTAAGACTATAAATTCCCTCAAAACACAGATAAAGCTGGTTACTATGCTCCTATTTTCTCTGCAGTTTGGTCATATGCCAATTCTCACCAGCTAGCTCTTCCCTATTATGACAGCTACCAACTAGGGAGGGTGAAGGCTAACATGTTCTTCCAAGACACGTTGCTAGCCAACCGTAACTTTTTGAACTTTTGCTCAGGCAGCCTCACATAACACACTCCAAGTGCTCTCTGACCTCGTCTACTTACATGAGTTCACAAATGGCTAGTGTCGCTATGACAGACAGGCTAGAGAGAGTATGCCATCCCTTGCAGAACAATATGGACAATTTTCTGGGTTTCCTCATCCGGCTCCGGAGCCTAATACAGCTGACTACTCTTATGAACAACATAAACATCTATGAGCAACCGGGGGTTGTGAATGCTAAACATCACACATGTTGGGAAGGTTGTAGAAGAGGACCCAAAATAAAGAGGAGGGGTTCCTCCTCTGTGCAGTCCATAATATTCCCCACTTCTAGCTTAAATCCATGAATTATCTTAATTTGAATCTTGCTGGCAAGTTGTCTGAAAAAAAAAGTGTGCCTCATACTCATACCTGTATTTGTATCTGTTTAGAACACATTACATATTCATTCTAAATAATGCATTCATATTTGGTTACATCTCTGCTCCATAGGTACCTCTAAGTCGTGCTGCATGTGAACTCCTTGTTCTAGAGCCTGCATAACCAGCTTTGAGACCAACTGTTCAACAACTTCTTGATCTTGCAGTGCTCCTTCTGGCATCTGCTTGGAGAGATGCTGGATCATCGCATGGTACCATCTCAACTCCTTGAAGTACCTCTGTCAGAATATTTATTAGACTTTAAATGTCAAATAAATTAAATGATTTATCAATCATCAATCAAATGCTGCTTATAGATGCCATTTTACCCAGTCTTTCAGCCCTGTAAGGTGTGAACCCAAGCATGATGTATAGTATTGCATACAAAACGCAGGAGGCTGCTAGACTTTGTTCTGGTGTGAAGCCTAGATATTGGTCTAGTCTGAAAATATTTTGAAGGTACTGAGAAAAAGCTGTTTCAATATTATTTTCTGCAAATTTACACAGGCTGAATGAAACAAGGTAGAATGGGCCTACCTGTGAGCTACACTGTAACAAGATTACTAGGTTGACAGATGCTCATGCATGCATGCATGAGTGTGTACCTTGTGTCCTCTAAGCAGGCTCTGGAGTTGGCTGCAGCTGTGCTGATGCATGACTTGGCTGTGTTGAAGTCGCTCAGAGCCCAGCTCCAACAGATCCCTCAGGCCCTGTAGATTAGCCTGATAGCAGCGGTGTAGTGCTGAAACCTCTAGTTCTGTCCTCTTGTCCTCTTGCATGGAACTCCACACCTTGCCCTGCACAAGAGATTAGATTAATCAGTAACACTAAAATTACCTTGTGCTACTTTAAGAGAAGAAAAGTCTTCTGTACAGGATGCTTTTTTCCCTTACTGCAGTGGGAAGGAGAATGACAACGTACCTTTAGGCTGGGCAGATCCTGAATGAAGCTGCTTGATTTACTATGCTGCACTCCTTTGGCCTCCAGTACAGATACTGGACTTTCAAGCAATTGCTCTGCAATCTATATGACATGGAATAGAAATTACTCATACTGAAGCATTTAGAACTCTAAAACACTATAGGTGCTTATGAAGACAAACCTGAAGTTGTGGAGTATGACCTAGCTGCCTACTCAGCAGCTCCTCTTGCAATGATAAGGCTCTCTGAATGGAGGATATGCAGCTACTGATTCGCTCCAGACAGGAAGTTGCATCCGAGACCTCAGATACAGTGATTTCTGGGCCCATACTGTTTATTATACTGCTTATAGAAGCCAGCTGTGATGACAGACACTGAGAAGTAGAGTGGAGTTAAACTATAGTAACTAATATATTAATAACATTTTGAGTAGAATATACTAAGGTGGTATAATATGCTACCTGCATATTGAGCAGATGGAGCTGGCTGGTCTCTCTGCTCATCTCTGATGGAGACTGAAGTGTATGTGGGATTCTGGAGAGTGTGTAACTCAGACCAGTCAAGGCCTCACATAGCTCAGATTGAACAATATCAGCCTGAATGGAATAATCAGGCATAAGATTTTGCTACAGATGAACATAACCTCATATTTAATCCAACAAATGCAATTAAGTGTATTTAAGTATGGATAATGCAATTAAGACCCAGTCCAAATGTCTGTATGTTCCCTTAATGAGGTATAATTTAAGACATTGTTCTTAGCACCGCAATGGGACAGCCTCAAACTCACCGGAGTGGCCAGGCTGAGTCTCTTATTATGGATAAGCCGAAGTCTCTCAGCATGCCCATGCATTTCCTGGGTGATAGATGATCTAGCATCATTAACCACTTCATCCTCAGCTATACTTTTCACCTGGTGAGAAAGACACAGAATAATAACTTAGCAACACATCAGCTTTTACCTAATACAAACACTGTTAAAGGTGTGCTCAGGCTGGTCTATCACATATTAGTCTTTAGTCCAAATAAGTGTAATTAATACTTTTTATTTCTGTTTTCTACTATGAACTAATTTAGTTTAACACTGCATAGCTTTATGCAGACCTGAAAAAACTTAAATAAGCCTCTCATTTATTGGACAGGAAATGGAAAGAAACATTTGTAGAAAGCAGACAAAATGGAATCAGTGCTAAATAATAGTTAAAAAAAAAAAAAGAAAAAGAAAAAGAAAAAAAGAACAAACTCAGTATTTTTGTGAAATGTATGCACACTTTATACATTTATGCACACTCTGTGCACACGATTTGTAGTTCTGCAGCACTCCACTTTTGCAATCTATCATATTAGAATTGACAGCTACAACCCATGGTTTGGTTCATGTCCATCAAATGGGTCCAATCAGGGTTGAATTGTGTTCTTTCTACAACCAAACCAGACTAGGGTTCCACACATTTAGAAAGTTTATTTAGGACTGACATTAACCTCTAATTTAGTTCTGTCCTGCTTAGTGTTTACTGAGTCCAGCAGAAGGTCTAGTCTCAGGTGAAGCTGGCCCCAGGTCACTTCCATCTCTGCTGGCTGCTCAGGAACACACAGACTCCCACCAATGGATCTAAACAAAGAGAACATAAAATGTTGTTTATGTGGTTCCTCAGTGATGCACCGTATTGGAAAAGTAGCTAAGCAACCATTTGACAGATCTTCCAAACAAGGCAAGGACTTGCTTGGAAAAGGAATGGATTGGTGTCATACCCTGCATGTTCCTGAGACTCTGTCTGGTCCACCTGCTCCAGATCAGAGCTACTGTTCTGGCGAGCAATGGCCTCTATCAGATCTTTCTGCTCTTGTAGCTCCTTCTGCACCTCCTGCGGTAGAAGAAACAGAAATAGAATAGTTATTTGTTCATCATCTGGTAATGTCTTAGTATATCAGAGATATTATATGTAATAGACTAGTGTACCAGTGCTGTGTCCTCCTGAGGAGTAGTGTTTGTGTCCATTATAGGCACTGCAGCCAAGAAGGATACAGCTCTCTGTTGATTTTCACTGACTGCAGATTGTCTCACTGTTTCTTTCTCTATAGGTTTGAATATGGACTCTTCCAACATTTTCTGAAGGTCTGACTCAGTCCCCATGTCTACAATGTCCTTGTCTTTACTAACTAATCCAGGCTTTACATTAGATGTCCCAATCGACTCTGGTTTTAGTGCATCATTCTCTGTCACTCCTTCAGGCTTTTCCATTGCTTCTGCCTGTTTGATGCTCTTCAGCATTTCCTCAGTCTCTTTACTGGTTATTTTAGTTGATATGTTAAGTTGCAGAGCAGGATCAGGTGTCACAGGTATTGATATATCAAGATGTTGTAGACAAACAGTGGCAGATACAGGACCAACATCTTTAGCAAATGACTTTTGTTTAGATGAAGTACCATTTTCGTGTTTCAAGGGTACAGGCTCCACTGAATTTTCAATTTCTTTAAGAGGAGATTCCTGTAAATTGGAAAACTGAATTTCAGTTGTGAAATCTTAGGGCACATGACCCTAAAAGATATGAATTAATATTTAATTAATACAATATAAAGAAGCCTTTACCTTAGTGACAGACACTTGGACCACAGTGGCAGCAGTGGTTTCAGTAGGAGCTTCATCCACTGGAGTCTCATCTGGGTCCTAGTTTAAAAGGAATAAAACAGAGACAGATTGATAAAAACAGACTGGATGGCTGAAGACAGAGCTCTTGAAGAGTTGCCCGTCTCTTGAAGCCAAGAGCTGGGCAGCTGAATCTGACAGCCCCAAGCAGGTTTTTTCATAGAGCAAATTACTGTTGTATGTATGCTCTATGGTCAGATAGTGAAGATTAAAAACAACACAAAGTGGACTGTTATCTTATCATCTACCAGACACTAACAGAAATGTTACTCAGTGATCAATATATTATTTAAAACTGAGACTGACTTTGCACTGAAGTCCAGTATGTCTTTGTATCTTACACTTGCAGACTGGACCATGAGTAATAATTTAGCAGTAAACATACTGTATGCACAAGACTTTAAAACAATAATTCAGACACTAAGAGCTGCAAGGTGGCTGTAATAAAATAGTTTACCAGTGCTTTGTCCTCCTGAGAGACAGTGTCTGTTTCCAGTGTAGGGACTGTAGTCTCAACTAGCTTATGGTCCTCACTGACTGCAGTGCATGTCCTATTTTCTTTCTCAGTAGGTTTGGATCTGGTCTCTTCAACTTGTTCAGTTAATATTTCTTGAATGCTGGACTCAGTCTTCATGTCCACATCGTTCTTGTTTTTACAAACTGGTCCCGGCTTTACAGCAGATGTCCCTGTCTGCTCTGGTTTTAGTTCATTTTCATGTGTCACTCCTTCAGGCATCTCTGTTGTTTCTGGATATTTAATGTCCTCCAGCATTTCCTCAGTTTCTTTAGTTGGTATGTTAAGTTGCACAGCAGGATCAACTGTCTCAGGTAATAACATCGCTGGAGTTGTAACAGACACATGAGCTGTGTCATCATCAACTGACCTGCTGTTTGTTGTATTTGAAATATTTGTTTCAAGCTGGGTAGACGAAGTAACACTTTCTAGTTTAGTCTCCACTGGCATTTCTGTTGCTCCAGGAAAAGATTCCTGTAGATTGAAGTTTCACATGAAGCTCTACAATGATCTCTACAAGACAGGTGCTAATATTCAATTCACAAAATTTATATGAAAATTACCTTAGTGACAGACACTTGGCACCACTTGGCCATCACAGTGGCACCACTGTTTTCACCAGGATTTTCACCCACTGAAATCTCATCTGGGTCCTGTGTTCCGGAGAAATTGGACAAAGTAAGTAAAGCAATACAACTGAAACAGGTTCTTAAAACTGGACAATACATTCGGAGAATACTTCAGAGAGATGAGCTGAGCAGCTGAATCTGATAGCACCAGTAATTAGAATGCCAAATTACTGGTGTATGTGTAAGGGAAAAATACAACACATACAGTAATATTCAAATGTGGATCTCAGCACATATTAAACTCAGTGATACTCAAGAAGAGATCATTTAAAGAGAGGCAAATTGTTTTAGCTGTTTGAAAAGATTTTTAAAATTCTAGCATGTTAACATATGAATGGCCTTAAAAAGTAGTGTAATCACTGCTACAGTTTCAATAATTTAACAGTAACTTGTTATAATACTTATATAGTATATAATATATAATATATAATATATTTAATAGTATATTAGTGATAAATCATGTATTAGTCATAATGTTGAGGAAATGCAATTTGGTCAAATGTAATAGCTTTTCCTAAGAGATGGAAAAAATGTCAGAGTAGACATTTGGATCAAAACATTTTTAAACTTTACAAAAACAAATTAATACAAGGGATGTGCACTTATAAAGAGAGAGATGCAACAAATGTACATCTGATTGTTAAACAGGAAGAGAAAGAAATATAAAGTTTTATTTTGTGTTCCCACAGAGACAGGATGGAAAATGAGACTTGATAAGTGCAGTGAAAAGTGGAAAACTTCTAGGAAGTGAAAAGCAATTCCACCAGTTCTGGAGTGGCAGAGAAACTAGAGCCACCCTGCACAACATAAAGAGTGTCTCCTGTACCTCTGGAGCACTGCAAGTGAGAGTCTCAGAGGACGAAGAGTGACTGCATTCATCCTCATAATCATCATCATCATCATCATCATCATCATCATCATCATCATCTTCCTTTGAGTATGTTGTTTCCATAGGCACCTGCTTGACATTTCCAAGAATTTTTTTCCAAGAGGTTTAACTGGTTCACCAACCTCATTGGCTTAAATTCATTCCTAAGCTAAAATTTCTCATCATTTGAAGTCAATTTACAGAAATCTTTCTGCTTCAGTTTTTGTGAATGCAATTGATTTGTATTCATCTATTCAAAGCACATATGAGAATATCTGAAATGTGCTTAGCCATGCATTTGATTGATCAGCATGACACTGGATTCTGAACTCACCATCACATCCCCAGAGCTGTGAAGGGCAAGACTGGACACCATTCCTCCATCAGAGGGAGAGATAAGAGCCATGGACTGACCAACAGCAGCCTAGGGAAAAAGACAGCTCACGCGGTTTATTGTATGAAGCAAGTAGGACAACACATCAATTTTAAGAAGTAAGTACAACTTATACTCCAGCAAATATTCTTAATTCTTAAAGTTTTTTCATTAAACTTGTTCTGAGCCTTCCTGAAGCTTCCTTCCTCTTATTCTCACAGACATAAAAGATTAGGGGAAAGATTTATAATATCATGTAAATGTAAGAGACATTTTATGTACTTTCATCAGATGATATACCAAGATCCAACTTGTCAAACAGAGACAAGGGTCATGAGGAACATGGGAAATTCTGACATTTGTTGATAGTGGAGTTGACAATTTGAGTTACTAATATTTAAAGAACAGACAGATACACTTTCTCCTCTAATTTCTAAATGTTTCTTAACAATGATTATGCCAGATATTACGTACCAGGTTCCCATGGTAATTTTGTAATTAGCATTGCTGTAGGAGATGTGATTCACTGAATCTCTTAAATCACTCATGTATTATTGGCCCAAAAACATTATTAAAGCCTTCATGACAGAGCTCTGTAGGTCAGAGCTTTCGAAACCGCTTTCATGTAAGATAAGAGACTCACACACTACCAGCAGCTATAAAACTGCCAAGGACTGAGAAATGTGGTTAAAAGGTCTGAGCTAATGCCAATAGATAAACATAAAAAGTGACCTTTCAGAGTTTCATTATCATAGAGTGTTTTATATTTGTCAGAATCTGTAATAATGGGCTGAAATTACTCCAGTGACTTAATAAGCTATTGGCACTGGAACTGTGAAATAAAATGTTCTTCTTATATCAATCACACATCATTCAATATTTCATTTAAGAAAGAAATATACATGATTTTTGAAGTGAAAACACAACCTCTGCAGCAAACATTATATTTCTCCAAATATTAATGCACAGTTGATTGTATAGTTGAAAAAAAAATTAGAAAAAAAAAACAGTAATTGTTGTATCTGCAAAAGTTTGGACATCCTACTATGTCAATATTAACACCTAGCAGGCAGCTATCACAGCTTGCATATGCTTTTTGTAACTCTTTCTATTCTTGCTTTAGAATATTTCAAACACTACTCCTTGCAGAACATTTCTAGTTCTGGGATATTGTTGGGCCATCTTGCATGCACAGCATATTGAAGATCTATCCCCTGATTTTCAATGATGTTCAAGTGCTATGTATTATGTGTGTATTATGCATTAAGTATTATGTGTGTAAATTTGAAGTGAATATATGGACAAGTTATATTAAATAACAAAAACAAATGTGTCCAAATACTTATTTTGATTGACATGAAGCAACACTGTGGGCTAGGTTTAACCCAGATGTGTAGACTCATGCAGCCAATCAGCAACAGCCGTGTCAGCAGTCGTGTTACATGGGGGTGTAATGAACATGAAAGAAGTAGATTATTATTATCTTTTTTCCCCTAAAATGTGTTTGGAGGAGAAACTCAAAGTTGATAGACTGAGCAATCATTGTCTAATCAAAGTACAAATTATACAAAAGGACAGATGACAAAACTGTAAGTTTAGTATTTTTTGGTTAGAATTAAAGAGTTAAATCTTTCTGTTTACTGTGTTTGTTATTAATAGGAAATGCAGCATAAACCTAGTAAAGCATTATGGGCTTGATTGTTTAATAGTTACNTAGTTAATAGTCAAGCTATTGATAGAGATTAGATTTTAGCCCTCCCATCTAATATTACCAGCAGCCACCACTGCCAAAATCAGATTTGAGCAGGAAATCAGAATTGAGGACTTGCAGTATAAATGTAGCCATAGTGCCTATTATATAATGTTTTGAACTGCTATAAATCACACACAGTGATCAGTAGAATGGTACAGACCCTCAATGCAGTGCTTTGCTCCTCAGTCAGTTGCTGGAGCTCACTGATATGGGGATGAAGCTGCTCGGCTCTGTGGAAGACTGAGAGACTGAGTTCGGCACCTGTAGGCAGACCCAGGCCATCCCTGCACCTCTCAATCTCAGCTAAGGTCCTCTGCATGGCCTGGAGATTTTCCAGGATTACCTGAAGATCAAAAAACAAAATCATTATGAGGAGATATCATGAGTAACTTGTTTGAATTTTCATTACAAGTAGCAAACAAGTTGCTATTATTTTATAGTGGTGGCTGGATTTGCCTGTCTGTTTTGAAGATGCTCCTCTAGAGGTATGTCCTCTGTCTCTACAGTAGATAGGATACTTCTGATTTTCGTGATACTCTTCTCCATTGTCTTCACCTCTGCTTCAATTGCATCCATCTCCTAAACAGACAATAGAAAGACATTACCTGAACATTAACTGAAACTCTTGACGATTTTATGCACTGCGCTGCTGCCATATAACTGGCTGATTGGATATCTGCATGTATGTGCAGGTGTACAGGTGCTCCTAATAAAGTCATCAGTGAGAGTATATCACAGTAATAAATTACTGCATATTAATATAAGTATGGTGTTTAAATCAGTCTTAAATCTTGATGAACGTGTAACCAGTGACTCTGGTGCTTACTGCTGCTGCATGCTGGAGCTGAGACAGTGGCTCCAGAACACTGTGCTGCATGTGGCTAATGTTGGTGCAGATCTGCAAAAGGTTCTGCTCTTCAGTGCTGGTGTCACATACAGCTGATATCTCATGGAGTGAAGACCCAAAAGCCTCCAGAGACCCTCGCATGCCTTCTGACTCATCCAGCATCATCTGTCAACCAAACAGCATCTCAGACTTCAAAAATAGACATTAGAATTTGATGTGAAAATATATATTATTCTTTCATACTAAGCATGGTCAGAGAAAAGGGTATTTTATCCCTTCAGAGAATTTCTGATACTACAAATTACATACAGTGGGTTCCAAAAGTCTGAGACCACTAGTGAAAATGCTTCTGTTTGGCATTCTTTTTCAATTAAACACAAAAGGTTTCATTATAAATAATATCAAAAATTTTAATTTATACACCAAATAGAATTTAAAAAACATTTACATGAATTTCAGAGCTTCTTAGTATTTGGTATGTCCCTTTTTTGCTTTAATGTGTGTTTAAGTTTGTGTAAAATCTGATGATCCGTGTTGGATGAAATCCATTAGCGTGTCATCTGAGCACATGCTTCAATAGAAGGGATAAGACTTATGGAAAATCTGACCTTTTGTACAAAGGATTTAACCTGGTCAATCACAAATTAGCTTACTTTTAAATAGTGATCTAGAAATTGTGCAACATTTGAACACTGAATAGTCAAGATATTGCACATTTCCTTTTTTATACAATTTTTAATGTGGTCACATTGGACCCCACTGTATATAATGAACAAAATTCACATTAGTGCATTTTTAATTTATAAAAACATCATGCATTTCACAATCATTACAAAAGGAGAATCAAAGTTAGGACACTTTCTTCCATGGTGTTTATATAGATAGATCCAAGCTATACCCCCATTAGTTGAGATTTGAGGATGGAAAAAATGCCTTACATGTTTAATTAACTACTAATATAATTATCAACCGCTGATCATTTTTTAGTGGGTGAAAGCTTTATTTCTGGAAGGTCTAAATATGCCATTCACTGTGAGCATGAGTGCAGTCTGACCATTATTTTGCCTTGATTTATGCAATCACACATTTACAGCCTACAATTTGGGCTTTGTGTTGAGAGCATGAGCTGTGAGATTAAACGGAAATCAACATACTTAGCTCACATTAAATGGCTAAATGAGCATGTGAGAGAAAAAAATTAAGCCCCTCACAGTGTGGCAATGGCAGAGTGAGACCTGTTGGATTTGTTTATGGATTTGCTGTTGATGGGGATGAGGATAATTAGATATGGCTAATGACCACCATTGTTAGCATTGATTAAACACTTAATTATACTTTAGTTTTCTTAGTGGTTGTTCCAGATATGGCCCCAGTTAAGTCTTTCCACAGACTGAACCAAGCACATGAAAAATACTA
Source organism: Pangasius macronema (assembly GCA_037577455.1). NCBI lineage: Eukaryota > Metazoa > Chordata > Actinopteri > Siluriformes > Pangasiidae > Pangasius > Pangasius macronema. The sequence goes on from CM074963.1 coordinate 6,949,664, forward strand.
TAGCAAAACTGATTAATGTAGGAAAGAACATAGTTCAGGGACTCCAGGTTTTTAAATACAAACCCTTGCAGGTTCTGTGGAAGCTAGACATGAGAAGTGGTGGTTCTGGGGATAAGACATTGAGGTACAGATTAGAGGTCTGTGAGTTCAAATCCAAGCACCACCAATGGATGGGTCCTTGAGTAAGACCCTTAACCTTCATCTGCTCAGTTGTATACTGTTTCAATAGCAAGTGGAAATCTTTTAATATAGTCAAATTTATCTCATTTTCTATTATAGGATAACAATAAACCATAACAATATAAATATGAAGCCCATTTCTAGCCCTTTTACTAATTTCAGGCTTGAAATAGTCTTGCTCTACTGCCAAATACTTTTGCTCATTTTTAGCATTTATTTCTAGAAACAAAATGATCTTCAAATAAAATAAGAAAACCTAAAGCATGAAATTAATATAAAAAATGTCAAGAAATAGATTTAAGGACCTTATATTTGGTTTACCGTAATATTATATTAAGAAATACTAGACAAATTGATCTATACTCAAGATATTTTCACTTGCTAAGATGACAATTTTTTGCAGTGTACAGACTTTTATAGAATTTTTTTTTTCCATTTACCATCTCCATTCTGCTTAGTGAAATGACAACATGGCTTGTTCAAAACAAACAATAAAGGTGATTACAAAAACAGAATGTTTACAGGTGACTGCATACAGAAATATACATATTCAAAATATGTAAAACAGATGTTGAGAGTCTGTAGCATTAGTCAAAAGTAGTATTGTGAATCGCCAAAGCAAAACAAAACATGACCACTTCAAAGTGATGCTTATCAATTTATAGCCATTAACCAATCACTAGTGGTTAAGCATTAAAAGGTAAATTCTGTTGACATTCAGTCATGTTAGCTGCTAATCCACTACTGTAAGCAAAGAATTTTAGGCAGCTACACCATCACAAATTTTAGTGGAATACCCAAGGACATATCTGGATGTATGCCTTGAGAGAGTTTAACCAGAAGGCACTTTAAACGTCCCAGTGGTCTGACCTGTAGGGAGTTGGCATGGCTGTGTAGACACTTGGCAGTCATGTAGGTCTGAGGAGTCTTTAGCCAGGACTGAGTCTCAGTCAGCCAACATGTAGAGCTACGCAGAACGTCCTCATACTCTTGGAGATATGTAGGGATCTAAATCGATCACACAGACACAAGTAAACATATAAATAAATACATAATAAAAAATAACAAGCACCATGTCAATGTTTATTTTTTGAGTAATGCTGAAAAAAACTACATAAAATCTAATCCTGTAACAACCACTTCCTCTGAGGTGACACTTTGGGGTGACATGAGCTCTGAAGTAGTGAATGATTACAGGACGGGACGTAACTGTACTCACTCTGTTAATGAAGGCAGTCCTCTGCTCTGCCTGCTTGGCTACAGCATGGTAGAGCTGCAGGGGCTTTGTGAGCTCATCCATCAGTATGTGGGCTCTCTCAGGCTGCTCCTCAGCCAGCTCCTGAACCTCTGCCTCTAGCTCAGTGATCCGTGAGTGCCACTGGTCCAATTCATCCCATACCCGCTGTACATGTAGACACACAACACATGCCTACGTGCTTAAAATACAGAATATTTTTGAGTAACTGAATTAAGTGATTTCTCAAATAATAGTGTGCAGGGTTTGAAAATAATTTTGCTTGTTTCACCATGCACTGTGACTAACTGTGCGTGTGTGTGCGTGTGTGTACAACAGTCCCCTAATTTGGATAATCAGTTTGGATCATTGTGTACCAAATTCATAAAACAGATTAAGGTCTGCTACAAATAACAGATTTTTATCCTGTTGTCTCCATATCACTGACAGCCTTAAATATGTCTGTGTCATCTGTCTGCTACTTTTCTTTTTTAATTTCACTTTTCCTTATCATTTTCCTATTCAAACCTGATTTAATACTGTTGTGTCTTAAAATGGTTTCTTAAAGCTGAGGAGTCACAGAAAAGCTTATTTTGGCCAAAACACTTATTTTACTTTTTTCTGGCTTTTGCCAGAATTCAGCCACAGAAACATCCAACGGGTTTTCCCAGACCACCTGTAACATGTAGAGTTGTGACAACGGAGTTGGGGATCCAAACAAGGCTTTATTTGCAAGCGGCTTCCAGACGCTCCTCAACAGAAATAGACATGAGTCCAGGAGGGAGATGGAGTGGAGGTGGAACAAGGGGAGGGGTGGAGGGCCAGGTCCATGTGGAAGTGGAGGAACAGGGGACTGAGGCAGAGCCAGTGGAGTGGGCGGAGCTGACGAGCACCAGGGCGGAGTGGGCAGGGCTGACGAGCACCAGGGCGGAGCGGACGGAGCTGACGGGCACCACGGCTTAGGACAAGGGTCCAAAGATCCCCACGGCGGAGCAGACGACTACCACAGCAGAGCAGAGGGGAGCAAAGATCCCCATGGTGGAGCAGACAACCACCACAGCAGAGCAGAGGGGAGCAAAGATCCCCACAGCAGAGCAAATGTCCACCAACGTAGAGCTAATGAGGCAGGTGCCCACCAAGGCGGATCAGGCGGGACTGGCACTAAGAGGTTAATAATGACCTCTGCGGTCGAGACAGAACAGGCTGAAAGTTCATAGACAGCCTCCATGGCCGTGACAGGGCAGACGAAGAGCTCGGAGACGGCCTTCTTGGCCGTGGCAGCTCCTTGCCTGCCCTCGGAGATGGCCTCCTTGGCTGTGACAGGGCAGGCAGAGGGTTCAGAAGCAGGCGTCACCAACTCGGGAAGTTCTGCAGTGGAAACTGCCACCTCGGGAGGTGCTGATGCAGACGCTGACAACTTGGGAGATTCTGCAGAGGTAGCTGCCACCTCGGGAGTTAGAGCGAGCTCTGGAGCAGACTCATGAATTGGAGCGGGCTATAGAGCAGATTCGAGGACTGAAGCGGGCTCTGGAGTGGGCTCAGGAACGGATTCATGGACTGGATCAGGAACAGAGCAGTGTGTAGCCCAAACACACAGGATGGCAACCGCCATTACAGGGAGCACTGAGGACAGAGGAAGTGTCTCTGTGACAACCAGTGCTGAAGCTCCTGGAATGCCTGCTGCATGCACTGACATCAACGGTGGGTCCGCCAGACTGGACACCAGCCTCAAACGCCCTTGGAAAGCCCTGGTGTCTTCAAACACAACATCCGCGATGCTCGGGAATACAGGAGTGGCATCCGTGATGACTGAAGACTGAGGCTTGACATCAATAACAGCTGGAGACGGCCACCGTGGGACGAGGCTCTGGGCAGGCGGCCATCTTGGGACAAGGGTCTGGGTAGGCGGCCATCTTGGGACGAGGCTCTGGGTAGGCGGCCATCTTGGGACGAGGCTCTGGGCTAGCGATCACAGAACAGGAAGGTGCAGAGAACACAGGAGTGGCGACCATAATCACAGAACCTGCTGGTGACCATGATGGGTCAAGCTCCACCGCAATAAGCAGCAACCAAGGAGCAGGTGTGAGCCACTTTTAAACAGGGCAAGGAGACCACATGACAAAACTAACCAATGGAAACAAGACATATGAACCCAAGGAACCAATCAGAACACAACACACAAACAAGATCAATTGAGGGTCAAGGAACACATGGGAAATGGAGTCCAGGAACAATAACAAGAGTCCAAGGTGGAGTGCCCTCTAGTGGAGTTCACGGGCACACCAGCTGGTTATTGTAACACCACCTCACATACTATATGCTATAAAACACACCTTTATTTTGGATGAGCACCATAAGATTACCTGCCAAAGTGGCTGAAAATATAACTTACCTTCGAGGGTTAGGGTTAGGGTTAGGGTTAAGGGTTAAGGCTGGATTTCTTGTTAATATGAAATAAACACACACACACAGACCTTGAGTATACTCTCAGCCTCTTTTACAGTGGGACTCTTCCGCTGCAGCAGGGCCGTAACACAGTTTAAACCCACAGTCACTTTGTCCACATGGTCACTCATTCTCTGAAGAGAGCCACTCCTCTCCATAGCCTGTCCCACCTAATACACCAAAAACAACAAAGGCTCTGAATTATTTCTGTTCTGTTAACTGTAACCTTAGCAGTGTCTCTGAGTATACAGTATATGAACCTCTGTGCACATGAACAATCCAGAAATCATTTTTGAAAATGCTTATTTCTATAGATATATATTTCTACATATACTGTATAGGATATAATCTAATGCTTTTAAAACTTTTTTCTACATTACAGTGACAGTTTGGTTAAAATTGCACTTGATACAAAAAAACATGCAATCACCTTTATGGTAATGGCTACCAAATAAGCTTAAAGATGGAAAGATTTCACTATACCTTGTCCTTAGCTTCCTTCAGGGACAGAGTGACTAGGTCATGTAAATTCTGGATCTCTTGAGGTGGGTCATTGCTCCTCTTCCTCATCCTGTCCATAATGTCCTGCAGTTTGACATTCTGAGAGTGTACCTCTGCTCTAACCTCCTACCAAGAGTTAGAAAGACAGATGAAGCATTGGGCACCAACAGACACAGAAACAGATTTTGCATCTAAACCTGAAAACAGTTCATGCCATTGTTTAATATTAACCAATCAACTTCAACACTGATATGACTTAAGTAATGTTAAAAAGTAATTACCACTTATTAAACATATTAAATTGTTAGAATAAAGTGATTCCATACCATAAATTAAATGTCACATTTCTATATATGAATAAAAAATGGAACTCAGGTTACTGGGTGTAAATGTTAAAACACACCGTTAACACTCCCTGAGGAGACCTGCAGTGTAACACGCAAAATCCTATTAATTTACTGGAGACAAACTTGATTAACACTGACAAGATTTTTGCATTAACACAGCACAATGGAGCAGTGCTGTGCACTGTAGTTGTTGTGTCTGCTGATTAGTGCACACTGAGATATTTTTGATGGTGAACATCACAAGTTCCCAACCCTGATCCTGGAGTTCTTCCTGTCCTGCATGTTTTAGTGTTTACCCTGCTCCCAACATAGCTGAATCAAATAATGTATGGAACAGGGTGTGTTTAAATTGTGCAGGACCAGGGATGGGAACCTGTGGTGTATGTCTTAGATTTGGAGGATGAAATACAGTTGATCTTGCTAGCTGATGTGATTATGAAGAGAAGGGTTTAGTATTTTATTGTGCTTCAAAAAAGCTCACTGGGCTAATATAGTCTATTTAAATGCCTGCTCTAAAAGTATTGAAAACATGACCACAATATTTAATTTCTGTATATGTGAGTTGTAGACTTTAGTGTATTCTTGGTTGAGCTGTTACAAATTTAGAGTGTTACAAATTTAGAGTGGACATCACCATTGTGCTCCACCTAGAGCAGCAGAACAGTGTTCACAAAGGGAGCACTAACCCGTATATGTCTGGGATCTGACTGGCTCTGTAGGACTGACAGCAGAGAGAGAACACTCTGCTGCAATCCCTTCAATTCCTCCTGAAAGCGACCCCACTCCTGGATCTCAGACAGCACGTCATGTCTCACCTCACTGCTCTGTTCTCTTAGACTGGGGATACAAATGTGAATCAGTCATTCTTTTGACTGTGATATTTACAGGGAAATAAACTTTTACATTGATGTAAAGCATGTATGGTTGTGCATGGCCATACCTTCCACAACGGCTCAGCAGTGACTGCAGTTCCTGTCTTATCTGACTGGGAGTGTTATACTCATGAAGGTTGGAGGCACTCAGCAATCGTGATTCACAGCGTTGAAGAGAGACCAAAGTGACCCGCTCTTGGTCCAGTTCATTTTGGAGCTGTTCGGTTTGTCCCAGGATCTCTTGAAGCTTCCCAAGAGATCCATTCATCTTGGAGATCTCAGAGAGGCTGTGTTGAAGACGGTCAAGAGCTTCCCTGGATCTCTTGATCTAACAGCAAAAACTATTACTTCAACACAGTACTCCTAATACTAATACGCTGTCCTTTAAATAGAATTTTTAACACAGCTAAGCATTAAGAACATTAATAAGATAGTTATTATCCCATTATTCTTTTTTGCAGGAACTTACTCTTAGCATAATTTCCTTCCACTGTGTTTCTGTAAGGGCTACTCTGGATTTCAGTGAGTCTAGCCGCTGCTGCAGCAAGGCCCAATGCCTTTGTTGATGTTTCAGTGTCTTCTCTGCACCTACATTACAGTTCTGCAGTGGGCATTTGTCTTTCATTTCTTCCAGCCTTGAACTCATGTTAACTAGCTCCTCCTGAAGCACCTACAGATATAAGTGAAGTTCCACATATAAATTATTTGTTATATCATTTGTGTGTATATAAGCTTTGAATAGCTTGTCTTGGATAATGTTAATTTTTGATAGCTTAAAAGCCAATTTTAACTCACCTTAATTTTTTCACGCTGGTCTTTGCACTCTTCTAAAGAAGTCGGTTTGTGATTGAAGCTGTTTGAAAGTTGGAGGTCAAAGTTTCGAAGAAGGTGGGTCATGTCATCATGCTGTTTAGTGTGGGTGGCCTGTTCTATTAAGCACCTGAAAATGAAGCCCAGACAAAAACAATTATGGATACCCACAATTTTATTGTGATCATACATGAATGTGTTATTCATACTAATGCTCTTCCGTATGGGTGTAATGCAGTGACACTATCTGTATTGTATTTTCATTTCTTTAGTGCTACAAATATCCATATCTGTGTTTGTATTTTTAATTTTAAACCCAATTTAAACCCAAACTCTAAATTGATTGGCCAAAACCAGATTTTTAAAAAAGTAAATATGAACCCTACCACTAAGTAAAAACCTCCTGCTCATGCGACTTTTTCTTGTGTCCATCATGCAATAAATGCAATAGCTCAATCTTTTTATCATTTGTAATTATAGGTAAATTTTTAGAGTTTATTAATCTAAGGTAACAAAGAAACAATGTATTTACCTCTGAAGGGCCTCCAGTTTGAGCTGAGCTTGTGCTTCCAATTTTGCATCAGTTATGTGGAGGTGGTTCACAACCTGGATGTGGAGCCTCTTAGTCTGAGGGGAAAAACAAGCTTGTGAGGGCAATCGGACATGTAATTCAGTCACATGATCCTGGAATCCTTTAGATAGACTAGTAAGAAGTTGTTGAGTATGGTTCAGTTCTTCTTTAGAGTCTTTGAAGCTGGCAGATGGAACCAAGAGTTTAGTCTCAATCTGCTGAAGGAAGCCAACAGCTCGTCGGACAGAACTGTGATAGTCTTTCAGGGCCTCCTTAGCCCTGAGAAGGTTTTCCTAAACAAATACACAGAAATTAGTACTTTCTGAATACAATATATACTCAGTGGCCAATACTACCTGTAGCCCACCTGTTATCACACAAAATGTGTTATCCATTCTCAAATTAATGGTAAAGGACCACCATAGGACCACTGTTAACAAACTGTTATAAGCTAGGTGTTCCTGATATACTGGCCACTGAGTATAATTAACACAAATTTATACAAATTAGCTAATTACACACATTAAACATGTTGCTACAAATACAGATGCATGGAATCAATAAAATAAAAAGCAGTATGTAGCATAATAGGTTAAAGCCTAACAATCCTAAAGTTAATCTCTCTGCATAATATAAAAGCATTTACCATCTGCATTTTACAGCCATTTAAAACTCTTTTTCCAATGTCGGTTGTTTTTCCATAGCCTTCAATATCTGTACAGTCTTTGCAAATCTCCAACATTCGCAGCCCAGATGCCACTGACCTCTCAAGTGTCAAGCATGTTTGTAGTGCTATGGTAATGGCCTGGTCACTTGGATCAACGCAGCTGTTTTGCTTTAGCTGCTCTTCAACTCTCCTCAAGTGTTCAATTAGTGGAGTCAGCTCCCTTATATTGCTAAGGCTGCTATCCAATAGGGAGTCCTCCTGAGTTTTAATATCACTGCTAACAATTTGTTCCCAGGCAGTAAGACTTTGCAGCATGCTGTAAATCTGTTGCCTCTCAGAGTTCAATTGTGATGGGAAGAGGTCACTAGAAATGGCCTCCAGTTGTTCTGCTGTATTCTGCCAGGATATCTTCACCCGGTGTATCTCCACTAGCAGGGTCTGACCCATATGGAGTCTTTTATCGGCATCTCTGCTGCTATCCGATACCTCAAGAACTCTCTTCTTCACTGCTTCAAAGTGCTTTTCCAAATGCATTTTGGATGTCAGATATTCTTCATGTTCAGTGCTCTGCTGATCCAGCAGCCTCATTTTCTCCTGTAAGTTCAGAATGGTCCGTAAAAGGTCTTTCCTCTGGTTCTCCTGGCAATGCTGAACTTCCAGCACTTGAGAAAGATGCTCTATCAGCATGTGTCTTATAGGATCAAAAGCAGCAAGTGAGTCTCGTGTTACAGGATATCTTTGCTTCACAAATTCAGTTGTTATTTTACATAAACTCTTCTGGATGGCAGTAAATTCTTCTGTAGAAGATTCCTGGGCATGCAAGAGCTCCTCTAGTTCCCAACAGGTGGTTCGCTTACATTTAACAACCCCACTGATCTCTTCCTGCAAGGTGGTAAGTTTGTTGGTAAGGTGGAAAGTGTCTACAATACTAAGAACATGAATCATGTCCTTTGTCTCATCCAGAAGTGTCTGAATGGTAGATAGCTGCTTCTCAGCTTCTTTTAAAGTAGCTTTGTGCTTTTGATGGTAGCCTCGCAAGTCTGTGATAGAGCTTCCAAGCTGGATTGCTCCAGGTTTATTGGACTCCTTCTCTAAGAGTGAGGCCAGCCAGGTGCTAGTATTTGTAATCTGCATGTCTAGTCTCTGTCTAGCATGCAGCATTTGGTTCAGTTCTGCAGTAACACTCTCTGCCTTTTCTGAGATCTTACTGTAGAAGTTCTCTAAGGTCTGGAGTGCAGATAACATAAGAGAAGAATCCACCTGGCTAAGTCCTGCAATCTTTTCTTTTAATTTCATAACCACAGAGGACAATTTGAACTGCCTGGAGGATATTTCTGACTGCAGTTTTGTCATGCTGTTAACCTGCTGACTGGCTTCCTCAGGGAAAAGAGATAGCTTCCTTTTCCTGGTGATTCTGATCTCTGTTTGTTTTGCCCAAGCAAACCAGCTTTTCATAGTATTCGTAATCTCTGTCAGTAAGTGGTCACTGGGACAGGTAGCATAAGTACAAAGTTTCTCCCGAGCACAATCTAATTGAGATTTCAGATTTTTTAAAACATTGCTAATGTCTTCCTTCTCCTTCTCCCCTAGTGGACATTGGAAAACAGCCTGTGAGAGCTCAAGGAGGTAAAGGTATCGTTCATTTAATTCCACAAACTCAGAGAATGTCATCATTTCCTGTATGGCCCTTTGGCAGTCTTTTATCTGAGCCAAAGGTGAGGAAGAAGCTGTGTGCAGAACCTCTACTTCACCCAGAAGTGCCTTAGCATCCTTCATTAGTATAGAAGCTTCTGACACACAATGGTCAGCATGCCTTAAGGTTCTGGCTGCTATTCCCTCCAAAACCTGCCATTTTTTCTGCAAATTCTTAACCTGGATTAGGCATGCCACTGGACTCTCTGCTTCTCCCAAATAGGGGGACACATGGCAACATGTATGCATCAGTTCTTCCAGCATGCTCTTCTTCTGCTTCATGTACTTGAGGAATGCATATATTTTTTCTGCTTGAACAGCACTGCTTTTCAAAGAAACCCTATAAAAAAGAGAAATAAAGAAAAAAAAATGATACATAAATGATACATATCAAACATTTATACATTATTTGAACATTACATAAACTCTCACAGGCTCAGTGAATCCAACTCTTCCTCCAGTTCTTGAAGTGCATCTTGGAGGGCCTGTATTTGTAGGTGATATTGTGTGATCTGTTGGAGCTGGGACTCTTTAACCTGTACTGTGGCTGTAGCATCCAACAGCGCTGAACTCCATCTCTTCACCATACTTTGGTTGAGTTGTGAGAGACCAGAGCTTCTACATTGAGACTGTGAAGCCAACTGCTCCCCAACATACTGTCTGCAGCTCTGAAGAAGCACACCAAAATGTGAATAAAAAAATCAACTTTCCAATCACAGTTAGCATGATATACCAAATTTAACATTGGACACTAACTGGGGCATCCATGAACAAACTAAAAGTGGCAACTTTAATGTGCCTGGTTGTAATTGTTTCAGAATTTTCTTCCTACGAGAGGCCAAACTTATATATGTAAAGCACAACTCTGCCTATGCCAGTTAAGCTGCCTCTCTGCGTGAATAAGCTACATTTTCAGGCTGAAACATGCAGAGCATATTCCAAGGAAGAGATTTTTAATGCTATTCCCAGTTGCCTTGTCTTATCACATCCTTGATTTACAAACATGAAAATTACATAAACAAGCATACCTCTGCTTCCTGAAGTTGCTGGCTCATTAGTTCAGTGCTAAGCCGGGCTGGCTGATATCGACATTTCAGAATCCTAAGAACAGCACTTCCTAGTTGGTTCTCCAATTCTGCAAGTGATGGCTCTAGAAGCCAGGTTGGCTCCCTAGGCTGATATCAATGCACAATTCAACATGTAATGACAAACATGGCTACTGAAAGCTGGAGTTTACTTAAGCACAGGAAATCTCTGCTCAGTGCCAATTTGCTTCCTGTGTATTCTCCTTCCCAGAGCTACTAGGAGATATGTAATCATCATAATACAGACACTTCAAAGCCTACCAGTGTTATCTGATGACCACATTATGATGTTACCTCTCATTACACTATATTAGAGCAAAACAAATTAGTATCATGAAGGACATATTTAGCACTTATTTGCAAACATGAAAAACAAGTATAGGAACACAATGAAAATAGTAACTGTATAATTTCTACAAAAGCCCTTCACACTTACTGTGGGATTATCACTGGTATCCATTACAGGGTGAACATTTGTGCTGATATCCAAAAAGAGGTCCATTGCTGATGCTCGGGCAGGCTCATTTGCTGTCCTTGTTTGCTTGCTGCTGTCTTTAAAATCGTCACATTGATCTGCTTCACTTCCAGACACGTTTGTTTTGGCTTTGAACATTTCTTCTGCCTAAGCATTTAGAAAATAATTGTAAACACAATTGTATAAAAAAAGTAAAGCTCATTGCTTTTGTTGGTGAAAAGCATTTCCCAGCAGAACACATGTAAATGTGTATATTCTAGTGGCAACTGAAGCAGGAATGAAGCCTTGTTGAGAGTTGGATCTTCCCTGTGGGCCGGGGGCGTGGTGTGCCTAGAGCAACCTAGAGAGCAGTTGTGCTGCAGATCTGTACAACTAGTTGTTGCACTATAATACGTCAAGCATTTACATGCAAAAACTGACAGCTGCAAGGCTACACCAAACTGAGCATGTGTTATATTATAGAGACCTTAAAATCTAACTAATTCTTTGTTAACACACTTTTATTAAATGCATGCTGCAGTAAAAATATGTGACAAACACAGGAGTTTACACAATAAACATAATATAGAAATGTAAAAAAAGAAGTACAATTTAAAAGAATAAATGAAATTATACACATTTTTGGAGAATAAAGCGCAGACATGTTCCTTTTACCTTTTCCAACTGTTAAAATTAAATATCAAGCCATTATACTTTTATATTTGGCATTATCAGTGACACACAGAGAGATTTTTTTTAAAATAAGGAGTTCCCTGTGAACTTCTGAACACCAAAAAAGAGTATTCATGCTTTAAATGCTTGTAATTTATTTCAAATGACCTTTTCAGAAAACTATTCAAATATAGATAATAAAATTCTGACTTTTAAAAAAGACTTATAAATGTCAAACCAATAAAGGGAAACATTTTTCTGTGCTGTAAAAGAAACTGGAAAGTTTCATCCAAAACTTTTAACATGAAGTGCTGACATGAGTCTGATCTCACACTCAGTGACAAAACACGACCATTCTGGGTTTTTCCATTGTGTCATGGAGGACCACACTGGCAATGAATGAATGCAATGTAAAGCAAATAAAGGTAAATGCATGTGAAGATACCTGTAAGTGGTCCGAGGCCTCAGCCTGCGCCTTTGAGCCTGCTTCTGAATGGATGCTGAACTCCAGCTGTAATGGTACTGCAGTGGTTATCGGTGACTCAGACTGAGCTCTGGATGTCTCTGAAATGTCCCTTGAATTAAGAACTTGCTCCTGAATGGTACACTTAAAGTCTGTTGATTTTATAACGGTAGGATGATTGCTTATGGCACTGGCATGGCTAGTACCTACAAGGGCAGTGCTTGTATCACTCAGCTGTCTGTCTGCATTCTCTGTGTCCATGTCACCTTTGCTTTCTATAGCATCCATTGCTTTAACATCTAAACTGAAGACATTCGTGGATTTTGGAATATCTTCTTGAGTATATTCTGTAGATGCACTCAGTGTTGTGTCAGTGGCATTTGTATGCCTTAGGGTAGTTGTCTGATGAGAGCTGCCTTCACCCATTTTTTTGAAGCTAGATGTCTCAGTCTTCCTTTTTTCTTCATCATTTGTCTGATCTTCCTTTGCCTTTTTCTTCCTCTTCATAGCACTGAAAAGCTTCAAACACTCACCATCTCCTGCTTTCCTCACCCTGATCAGTTTGCTAGTGGCATCATGCTCTTCTATTGTACCAACACCCTCATTTTGCAGCACATGTACTTCTGTAATATCCCTACATAATAACATACAATCTTGGCTACCTGACACATCTGCAGCTTGAGAGAAACATTCTACATCAACAGAACTTTGGAGTTGGGAATGAGTATTTCCAATCTGACTTGGTTGCACTGATTCTGTAAGTGAGATCGACTGCAATTCTGCAAGACTGGCTAATGACTGCATATGATGCTCTTCACTTTTTGTTGTTCCTGGTTTGGAGTCTGTTGCATAGTCAGTGTTATTTTCAACAATAAATTCATTAGTATCTCCAGATTTAGTAGGCCCCACTGACTGCTGCCCATCAGGTTTCAGTATAGGTTGACAGGAAACAGATCTGGCCTCAGTCAATTTTGTTGTATCACCTTGCTGATTTTGCAGCACATCTGACTCTGTAATGTCCCTGTCCAATAACATCGAAGCTTGTTGACTTGACAAATCTACAACTCCAGAGGAACTGTCTGCATCAACAAGGGGTTGGACTTGTTGAAGATGAGCATTTCTAGTCAGAACTGGTAGTATTAATTCTATATGTAAGGTTGACTGCATCTGTTCTAGACTGTCTAATGACTGCATAAGATCCTCTTCACTTTTTGTTGTTCCTAATTTAGAGTCATTTGCATTAGCAGTGGGATTTTTAGAACTGAATTCATTAGCATCACCAGCTTTAGGAAACTCTTGTCTGTCAGGTTTCAGTATGGGCTCATCAACATCCAGAATGATAGTACAGACTTTATCAGTCCTAGGGCTACTTTTGGTTTCACTTTTCATGCATGGCATATTAGATTCAAATTTGTTTGCATTAGGTAACTGATTTGACAATTCTGTACTAGAAAATTCAAGAACCTCTGGAACTGACCATTGTGAAATATCAGTGTCTCTGTGTGTTGGACCAGTTCCCAGTCTGAATATATAATGTTCTGATTTTGCTTCTTCAGTGTCTGGGTTATTTGTGTTTTTGTCATCTAGGTTTGCAGTCTCTTGTCTGTCTACAGTGTTTTGCTGGTAGCAAACAGATCTGGCATCAATCAATTTCTTTGTGTCAACTTCCTGAATTTGCAGCACATCCATGTGTGTCATATCCCTGTCTGATAATGTAGAAGGTTGAGGACTTGTCAAATCTTCATCTCTAGTGGAACCTTTTGTACAAACAGGGGTTTGGAGTTGTTGAGAATGAGCATTTTCAGTCTGACCTGTTTGCATTGATTCTGTAAGTGTGATTGGTTGGACTTTGTTTTTGTGATTGGTTGTACTGTCCAAGGACTGAATATCATCCTCACTTTTTGTTGCTCCTGATTTAGACACTCTTGCACTATCAGTGGGATTTTCAGAACTGAATTCAATAGCATCACCAGGTTTAAGAGACTCCACTGAATGTTGTCCATCAGGTTTCAGTATAGATTGTTCAAAATCCTGAATGGTTTTACAGACTTTTGCAGTCTCAGTGCTACTTTGTTTGTCACTGTTCATGTTTACCATAATATGCTTGTTTTCATCAGGTATCTGATGTGACAACTCAATTTCTGTTGTAGAAATTTTAAGAACTTCTGATAATGTACCACGTGAAACATCAGCTTCTCTTTGTGTTGGTTCAATTCCCTGTCTGAATGTAATATATTCTTCTTCTGCATTTGTATGTTCTGTGCTCAGGTCATGCATGTTTTTGTCATCTGGTTTGTTGGTGTGTTGTTTGTCCTCTCTGTCACTTTCTCTAGAAACCATGTGTTGTAGGTAAGAAACAGATCTGGCATCAGTCGATTGTAGTGCATTAATTTGATTATTTTGCAGCACATCCACTTCTGTAATATCACTGTCAGATAACATTGAAGCTTGTTGATTTGACAAATCTGCATCTGCAGAGGAACTTCCTGTATCAGCAGGGATTTGAATTTGTCGAAGATGAGAATTTTCAATTTGACCTGGATATACAGATTGATCAACATCTAGAATAGTGGTAGAGGCTTTTGCAGTTCCAATGCTACTTTGGTTGTCACTCACTATGTACAGCATACTAGATTTAACCTCCTTTGCATCAGCTATCTGACTCAATGTATTAATTACCCTAGAAATTTCAAGATCCTGTGGTACTGGACCATGTGAAATATCAATTTCTCTGTGCATGGGTTCATTTCCCTGTCTGATCCCAGAATCATCATCTTCGGCTTTTGCCTGTTCAGTTTCTGGATCATTCATGTGTTTGTCATCTGTGTTTGTGGTCTCTTGTCTGTCCTCTCTGTCCCATTTTTTAGATAGAATGTGTTGTTGGAAGGAAACAGATCTGGAATCAAACAATTTTGTGGTATCATATTCCTGATTTTGCACATCCACATCTGTAATGTCTCTGTCTGATAATATAGAAGCCTGAGTATTTGACATTTGTGTATCTCCAGAGGAATCAGCAGAGGCTTGGATTTGGGAAGGGGTATTTTCAGTCTGTACTGGTTGTAATGATTCTATAAGAAGGGTTGAATGCATTTCCTGTAGAATGTCTACTGACTGCATAAGATCCTCCTCACATTTTGATGTTCCTATTTTAAAGTCTGTCGCATTAACAGGGGAATTTTCAAAATGGAATTCATTACCTTTGTCAGCTGCCTGCTGGCTCTCAGGTTTCAATATTGGTTGACCAACATCTAGAATGATGGTATAAATTTTTGCAGTTTCAGGACTACTTTGGTTTTCACTGTCCATGTGTATCATACTCGATACTCGAGGTATCTGACTCAACAAGTCCATTTCTGTTGTAGAATTTTCAAGAGCTTCTTCTGTTGTAGTATGAGAAATATCAGTTTCTGTGTGTGTATATTCAGTTCCCTTTCTGAAGCTAATAGTGTCTTCTTCTGATTTTGCCTGTTCTGTATCTGTGGTCTCAAGATGCTTTGTGCTAGTTGTCTGATGATGCAGAGGGCTGCCTTCACTCATCTGTTTGGAGATTGT
>CM074963.1:6965311-6987465 GCA_037577455.1 Pangasius macronema
ATCAGGTTTCAGTGTGGGCTGATCAACATCCAGAATGGATTTACAGACTGTTGCAATCCCAGTGCTACTATGGTTGTTACTGTCCATGTGTACCATCATAGATTCAGGCTGAGTTGCATCAGGTGTCTGATTCGACAAGTCAGTGTCTCTTGTAGAGACTTTAAGAACCTCTGATAATGGACAATGAGAAACATCATCTTCTTTCTGTGTTGGTTCAAGTCCCTGTCTAAACATAATAGAATCTTCTTCTGCTTTTGCCTGTTCAGTGCTCAGGTCATTCATGCTTTTCTTATGTGATTTTGTGGTATCCTGTCTGTCCTCTCTGTCCCTTTCTGTACATAGATTTTTTTGCTGATAGGAAACAGATATCACATCAGTCAACTTTGTTGCATGAACTTCTTGATTTTGTGGCAGGTCCACTTCTGTAACCTCCCTGTGTGATAACCTTGAAACTTGTTGACTTGACAAATCTGAATCTCCAGAGGAACTTTCTGCACCAACAGGAGTTTGGATTTGTTGAAGATAAGCACTTTCAGTCTGACCTGGTTGTAGTGAGTCTCTAAGAAAGGTTGAAAACATTTCCTGTACTTTGTCTAATGACTGCATATTAGCCTCTTCACTTTTGGTTGTTCCTGATTTAGACTCAGTTGCAAAATCAGTGGAATTTTCAGAACTGAATTCATTTCCTTTTTCAGCTGACTGCTGCTTGTCAGGTTTCAGTATAGGCTGACCAACATCCAGACAGATGGTACAGACTTTTGCTGTCCCACTGCTACTTTTTGTTGTGTCGGTAGCATCCGGATGCCTTGTGCTAATTGTCTGATGATGCAGAGAGCTGACTTCAGTCATTTGTCTGGAGATTGTTGTTTCAGTCTCCTGATTTTGCAGCATATCCAGTTTTGTAATCTCCTTGTCTGATAATGTAGAAGGTTGGTGACTTGGCACATCTGCATCAGAGGAACTTTCTGTAACAACAGCAGTTTGGTTTTGTTGAAAATTACCATTTTCAGTCTGACCTGTTTGCTCTGATTCTATAAGTGAGTTTGGTTGCATTTTCTCTAGGTTATCTAATAACTGCATAGGATCTTTCTCACTTTTTCCTTTGTCCTTTACTTTAGCAGTGAGGTTTTCAGAACTGAATTCATTAGTATCTCCAGCTTTGGGAGACTCCAATGACTGTTGTCCATCAGGTTTCATGATAACATCCCAAATGATAGTATGACATTTTGTCTTTTCTAGGCCACTTTGAGTGTTACTGTCCAAGAGTACCATACTAGATTCAGGCTGGTTTGCATCAGGTGTCTGATTCAACCAGTCAATTTCTGTTGTAGAATTTTCAAGAGCCTCTGATACTGAATCACATGAAATATCAGCTGAGTTTGCAGTCTCTTGTCTGTCCTCTATGTCCCATTCTATAGATACAGTTTTTTGCTGGGAGGAAAGAGATCTGGCATCAGTCAATTTTGTTGTGTCAGCGTTCTGATTTTGCTGCACATCTGCATCTGTTACATCCCTGTCTGTTAATGCAGAAGGCTGAGGACTTGTCAAATGTGCATCTACAGTGGAAGTTTCTGTGCAAACAGAGGTTTGGAGTTTTTGAGAATGAGCATTTTCAGTCTGACCTGTTTGCATTAATTCTGTAAGTGTGGTTGGCTGGATTTTCTCTTGACTGTCCAAAGGCTGAATAAGATCCTCTTCACTTTTTCTTGTTCCTGATTTAGATTCTGTTGCATTATCAGTGGGATTGTCAGAGCTGAATTCAATAGTGTCTTTGTGTTTGGGAGACTCTACTGACTGCTGTCCATCAGGTTTCAATACAGATTGATCAACATCCTGAATAGTTTTATAGACTTTTGCAGTCCCAGTGCTACTTCGCTTGCCAATGTCCATGTGTAGTTTCGAAGGCTGTTGACTTGACACATCTGCATCTCCAGAGGAACTCTCTGCACTAACTGCAATTTTGAGTGGAGAAATAGCATTTCCAGTCTGAACTGGTTGCACTGATTCTGAGGATGACTGCAGTCCCTCTAGAGTAATGTCATTAATGTGTTTTACATTTTCCTCTTCTCTTTTGGTTGCTTGATCATGGTGTATAGTAAAAAATGAAATAGGTTTTGTTAAATTTTGTTGAGAAATAGAATCTACAGAATCGAACAGTGAACTTTCTTGATTGGATGTAGAAAGCACAGTTTCCAAAACAATGTTAAACACAGGTTTAGGAGCAGCAACTGCATGTTGATGATCTGCACCAGTGGGCAACCCACTTATCTCAGTGTACTGTCCATAATCTGTCATGTCTTTCATGATGTTCAGGGGATGTTCAGTTTCACTTGATAAACATTTCATATGCTGTTCCATTTTGCTGACTTGATTAGGTGTAATTCTGGTATCTCTTCTTTCCACACCATCCTCTATATTGTGAGCAACCATCTGCATAGAATATTACCATACATATATAAAAATATACCAATCCTGAATCAGTCTAATACTGAATAACTAATCCTAGGAACTCTGGAACATTTAGCGAAAATTATGTTACAGATGAGCTCTAAGTAAAGCCTCATGT
Organism: Pangasius macronema; assembly: GCA_037577455.1. Lineage (NCBI taxonomy): Eukaryota > Metazoa > Chordata > Actinopteri > Siluriformes > Pangasiidae > Pangasius > Pangasius macronema. Next base: position 6,967,878 of record CM074963.1, read on the forward strand.
AGGAATCTTTGTCATAGCCAGCATATTCTCCAAATGGACAACCAACGTAAGCACTTAACAATGATGAGCTGAACTGCAGTCTAGGTTAATGGCAGAGTTACTCATTTAAAGTGGCTGTGTTATTTAGAAGATTACACTGTGTACTTCTGAGACTGCCATGGTAACAGTGTGCTGCCAGACTTGCATGGCTTTAATATGTAGTGAATCAACTCTGCAAATGAACAAATGAACTCTGTTCTACCTGGTCTCTTTGCTGAGCTAAATTCTAAACAAACATATGGAGCCTACTTTGCTGTATACAAAGGTTCAAGAACCATCTCAGAACTGTGGTTTACATAATTTCATTATTTGAATAGTTTTGGAGTGAAATCCTGCTTTGACTAAAATACCTCATTTGGCTTTATGCCAAATAAAATTTATTTTTATTCAAATCCCACTAAAGTAAAAGAGCACAAAACAAGGTGTTAGGGCCATTTTTGCCTATGGCCTCCTTAGCACACACCCTGTTGATACGATAGCATTGCAGTTATATAATCTAACAAATTATAATCTGTCATTCTCTGCTTGTTTTATTCCAAAGAAGTGCTCTCTACAGGCTCTTTAATACTTACTTCAAAACCTGTTTCTCCGGGCTTTTGGCTTTGCAAGTGGTCAAGCTGTTTGTGAATAGACTCCTCAAGCATTGTCTGCTTATTGAGCAGAGTCTGAACATCCTGAGTCATGGCTGTCTGACCTTCCAGAGTGCAGCTCCTCAGTAGGTAAGTGGTCAGTATTTTGACTTCATCTAGATTCTTGCCTTCATGACCCAGAGCTTGAAACAAGGCCTGTAACATAACACATACGAGTCACTATGTATATCAGTTAATCTGTATTTTTTTTTTGCATGTGTGAGGAAGAGCTTGTGTGCATATGTGTGTCTATACAAGTGGCTGAGACATTGTGTGTTCCTTTTCTACCAACTTTGTAAACTTAGTATTCATGTGCATTCTCACTTCTAGAGAGTCCAATTTAGACTTCTGGTCTTTTTTATGTGAGGATATGAGCACTTCCTTCTGCAGAGAGTCCAGGGTTTCACTGCACTGCTTTAGCACAAGGCTGCAGTGCCTTTCTCTGTGAATGCTCTCATCCAGACTGCCACAATCATCCTATACATTCACATAACACACACACATGATAATAAAGATAAAGATAAAACATAGCCATAATTTAATTCTTAAGGTTTCATTGCCACATATACATTCCATTGTGCTATAACACATTATAGAGTGCTGATGTAAAATACATCCAAAATTGCTTACACTGATTTGTTTGACCAAGCCTGAGGCACTGTTCTCCAGGCTATCCCAGGGCAGATCAGTCCAGGTTGGGTCTTGTGTTAACTGGGCCTGCTCCCTCATCTGAAATTTCAGTGCTGTAATGTCAGAGCACATGGCTTTGGCTTTCTCCAGAAGACAATGAGCCTGCTCCACAACTGTCTTCCTCTCAGTCAAGCCTGGCCAGGGAAAAAGAGCAGGTAGGACTGCAATTTGCTCTTGTAGCTCCTGAAGCTGCTGCAGCCTGGTCTCAACCTGTTGTCGCTGGTGCTGACCAGAGGAAGGGTGCTCAATAACACCTTGTAGAAGTCTACAACACAGTAGATTAAACATGAAGGGTGAAGCCATGCATATATAAAGCATCTATTATTTGTATGCAAATCACATTTGAATTAAATATTCGGCAACTGACTGTCTGAAGAAAAAAAGTAAAAACCCTGAAGTCATGAGTCCATTCACCTTGATTAAACTATTAGCCTATATGACTGAAATCCTTTAGTGACATAAGGAAATCTGAAGACCAACTATGAATACTTTTTCAAAATATTTAGCAATGAGCAATAAGAGGTTTAGCACTCATAACATTAATCTTATCTTATTTATGGAGTCAAACGCTCAAACTCCCTCTACTCATAAGCAAATGAAAAACAGTCCTATTGATATATTTGCATAAATATCACCACATACATAAACACACACATGTATACATGATACTACATGGACAGGTGATCAACACTTGTGCTCATGTATACTTTACCTGTGCTGCTCAACTGCAGACTCCAACACAGAATCCCACTTGCACTCTGCATCCCTAAGTATGCATAGGACATCCTGTAAGTCTCTTCCCCCTCTCTCACTGTGTCTCTGGAGCAGTGCCTGACCTCTGGCTTTTAGCTTCTCCAAACTGCTATCTCCATCAGCCATCAGGTCCAACACCACCTGACCACACATTAGTCATTACATTTGAACAGACTATGAACAGAAATAAGAATGTGGGGCAGTTGATAGAAACCATCTTTGAAATTCAATTTTGACATGACTATGATAGTGATAATATCCTGAACTGGGAGCTGAAATACATTTCTGCCAGTATCTTTAGCTCTTTTGAACAGCCGCTTGCAAATCAATCTGAGCAGTAATGTAAGGGTCTGGCAAACGGGAAGTCAAAATTAAAAGAAAAAAAGGCTAAGATGCAATTTTGATATGGGTCTAATCCTTGGCTTTCCAACACAATTTCATCTTTTTGTATTAAATTGGCCATTTTAGTGCCATTCCTCTGGCAAGTAAGGTCATTGTATTCAAGTTATTTTTACCAATTCAAAACTGGGACATCTTTTTGCAAGGCTTTTTTCTAGCTATCTGAAAAATAATTGAATGTTCTTTGATCAGCCTTGATGGGCATTTTTTTTAAATTATTCATTTATTTATTATTAGGCAAAGAAGCACTAATAACAAATATAAAAATGTTAATAACAAATATAAAAATAGACCTGACTGTAAAACAGAACTGGCTTAATGGTTTATTCCCTTGTTTAATTCCTTGATATTTAATTTAAACATAATTCATACATCTTTTTTCACCTGCAGTTCCTGCAGTCTCTCCTTAGTTTTAGCAGGGATGTTTTGAGCATCTGTTTCCTGAGTGTCAACCAACTGCTGTAATCTTTTAAGCCAGTCTTCTGTTCTTTCAGCCAGGTGTTTGAAGTTCTGCAAATCTTTAAAGAAGTCCTCGTGGTCTGATGAATCCTCAAATAGCTCTTTTGCTTTGGGAAAGATGTCAGATGAAGATTGACCCTGCTGTCCCTGAGTGTTGCTGAAATCACTTTTCCTTGGTGGAGGATCTTGGCTCTTCTGAACTGTAACTTGGGAACAAAGATCCTTTGACTCTGTGACTTGAGCATATTTGACCTGTTGTGGCTTATTGAAGCTTTCTGCTACTTCCCTCTTCAGAATGATCATGTCTTTGACAGCAGAGATGTTTTCCTGCAGCTGAGCCCCATCCTCAGTAAGAGACTGCAAGCTCTCTGGGCTGGCCACACTGGCCAACAAGGCAACCTGCTGTATCAGAGTGTCTGCCTGCTCAGTTTCTAGCTGTAGTTTCTCTGATAAGACCTGTAGGAGAAAACAATCAGGGAGCTGTCAAAACACAGCGATCCAATCTCAAACTACAGATTATGCCTTCATTATTTAAGTCACTAGATGATACGTATGTTGATATATATGTTGAGTGAACTACCCATTTTAACACTTGGTTGTATTCTTTTTATTCACTGAATAATACTCTACTGTGTATCTTAGTTTTACTTCCATGATTTCTGCCTATATATTCACCTGGATATCCCGGATTAGCTGCAGGCCCTCAGATGCAGCGAGTGCACTCAGGGCAGCTTTTATCATCTGTATGGAGGACATGCACTCTGTCATCCTGGCTGTGACCTGAGCCTTGGCAGCCACCAGCTCTCTGAAGACATCACTTGTTTCAATGAACAGCTCCTTCACTTCTTCCATTCTTTTCCTCAGATGACTCTCAGTCACCTAAAAAATATATATATATACATTGTATAGACATTGTGCAATTAGCCACAGTAAGTAGAGCAGGAAATAAGCATTTCTGTGCATGTGTGTTTAAACTCAGGCAGACTTACCTGTAGCTCCAGGGGGGGTTCATGGATGTGCAAAATGTCCTTGATCTCGGCAGACCTGCGATGGAAATGTTCCACATTTTCCTCCTGTGTCCTCAGCTCCTCCTGTTGGAGCAATGATAAATCCTCGGATATTAACAGGCCACTTGTAGAAATTGTACTCAAACACCTAGGGCTTCAGTAAAATAAGGAGATCACTGGCCAGCCATAGACAAAAGCAAAAGGGAAAAAAGCCTTTTCCTACATTTGTTTCATATTTTTCATACAGTAGCGAAAGCTTTGCCCTACTACTTTTTTTTTCGTATTTGATACTACCACACACAATTTCAACAGGATTCCCTGCACTGAGAAAAGGAAAGAAAACACAAATCTTTACTCAAATCCTACTTATAAAAAAATGTCTAAAGGCAGTTTCATGTTAAACATCTATAAAATTTAAGTTTTACTTTTATTATTAGTAGTAGTACTTTTTGTGGTCAAATATGGTCAACTAGCCAGCTCTCCTCATCACACAACAGCTACCAGCTGAGGAAGGGGCGAAGGCTTCTACATGATTCTTCCGAGATATGAAGTCAGCCACTGCATATTTTTGCACAAGGGCACACAAACACACTTGGAGGAAAGCGCCAACTGTCTTCTTCTGCATAGATGAGCTAACAGATGATAACAATTTCCCAGTGTCGCTGTTATTGACAGGGGAGAGAGTATGCCCTCCCATTTAGAGAGCACAGCCAAATTTATAGATTAAAGTGACGATTGAATATCTTTGAAGATATTCTGAAGTCTGAAGACTTTAATTTCATATTAAACAGATTTGGGAAGTATTGAATTGCAATTACTCTGTTACTGTATTTAACTCTGGGTTTTCAAGTTTATGTACTGGAATTTTCTTTAATATATTTTGAACTTGTAATATTTTTTTATTTATTTACTACATTTAAGTATGATCTATCTATGAAAGCTAGCTATTAGCATTTAGCTAGTTTGTCGTGTCATAGTTATTATCATGCTAGCTAACATTTTAAAAGATTAGTAATAAAGCTCTTGTTAGCTGTTGTCAGCCATAGCTAAAGGTTTCCATATTCCTTGGTGAAAAGGGCACTGATCTACCATCAGTAATTAAAATCACTGTGTTTAAATTACTTTTCTATTTTAATGTAAGTGAAAAATTTACAGCTGTATTTCAAGAGTATTTATTTATATTTATGAGTGACTTTTTTATTTGAGTGGGTACTTTTGACTGGTTTAGATGGCACACACCTGCCGCACCCTCAGACACTGTGTTCCGAACCACTTTACAATGTAAAATATACATAAACAAAGTTTATATCTGTTGAACTATCTAAATCTACCGGCATATGCATTCTGTTTTTTATCACTAACATCTGAAAAGGTTACCTGCATATCAAGAACTTCCTGGTCTGTCTGAAATGGGTGTGACTGAGCAAAGGTTTTCAGTTTGTTGTTAGTCCAGTTTTCCACCTCCCTAGCCAACAAGAGAAGTTTATCCCACAATGACATCCCAATGTGCAGATTCTCCAAATGGCAGTCTGTCCTCTCGCTCACCTAAGGAGTACATGAAGATAAACACATTCTCACACACTGCCCATATTGCTTATCTGTAAGTCATTCCATATAGCAGTACGATTCTTAACAGTGTGATTAACACTATTAGTTTTGACATGAAAATAAAGAGACATACATCTAGCCAGCGGTCCATGAGTGCATCCGCCTCACTCTCGAATGGAGCATCTGGGCAGTCTGGGATATTTCGTATCTGAGAGTGCAGCTGCCTGCACACAGCTCTGAACTCCTCCACACCATCTCCAAGAGCATTCAGGTCAGATTTAATGCTGCTTAACTGCACACACATGTACAAAGACTCAGGTGGAAATAATAACATCAAAAAGCCTCTAAGTATCTCTTTTAGTTATCTACAATTAACTGTCACATCCCAGGTCATCCCCAATTGTGGCTGGGTTTTCTTGTGTCCTGCCTCCATGGTCTACTAGCCACTGTCCCCAATTGGATAACATTAGATCATTCAAAACATGCTTTGTTTCTGCCTTTACAAAGTTTTGCCCATGTTGTTCTGCATATGACTGAAACCTTTCCTCAGTTTATACTGCTATATATGTGTGGGGGCCTGATAAAACATCCACATGGTGAAATTTTGACATTTTCTTCTATATGTAGTACATAAAAACAACATACTTTCCTGCACTGAAACTGGTGGCTTATTTGCACATATTTCAATAGCATTTAAGTTTTTGCTTCTCCCAAAAGGCAGTGCAGGAGCATCACAGGCATTCTGACAGCTGGTATCTAATTACAATACTGATTAGGCTTATGTCCAGAGAGCAATTTACCAACTTGGTAAAAGTGGGTCTTCCATTGTGTGAGAAATACAAACTGAAAAATACCTAATAACTAAAGCTTTCGCATTGCTCGACAAACCGACTGCATTTACTGCTGTATTTGTTGATTTTTGAAGGCAGCAGGCTAAATGAAAATATTTCCATGTTTTTTTTGGTGAAATATATTTATGTTTTCTGTAAACTCAAGACGTCAAAGTACATTACTGGCAGAAAATCAAAATTTTGGCCAATATCCAATATTTTGCCATTTTTTTTCCAGAATTCACACTGACATCTAACAGGATTTTGGAGCACACTGATTGTTCAATATACTAACAGGTCTTGTAGGAATTGAGGTTTGGTAAGATTTAACTAATGCTGCCATCTACCGTCCTTACACAGGAATTTATAGCACATTTTCAGAGCTACAGTTCATACCCTGGTGATCAGATGCTGAAGATTTTCTTTGCCCATGTAGGAGGCCTGCTCACTTATGGTCTGCTCACTAATCTGCAGGGTGTTGTTAAGATGGGCACGGCAGCTCTGAAACCTCTTCAGCAGCTCGGTCAGGGAAAGGCATTCCTCTCGACTACAAATCCAAAGACATAAACATGCATTATTTACAAGACAGACAGAGACAGCTTTATACTTACTGTTCATGTACTCATACTGTATTGACCATTCGAATTTTTTCTCCCACAGCGCTCCCACCTTTCACTGAGTGTTTTATGGATCTCCTCCCACTGGACCTCCAGCTCTCTGAGGCCTTCCTCTGAAGTGTTTGTCTGAGCAGATATGTCTCTCAGTTTCTGGATGTCTGAGTGCACAGCAGCTAGTTTACTCTCCACGTCTGTCAAAAATCTCAGTCTGTAAGAATAACATAGGCAAAGAGCATATTCAACAAAACAGTGAAAATAATATGTGCAGTCAGATGTAGGTAGCAACACATTGCATTTACATGCAATGATATGGTATTTTTCATCAAATATAGGGTCACATCTAGTGTTATGCATGTAATTGCATGTCAATCGCAACCTTGAGACAGCTTCCCGATCCAGCCATGAGAATGATTTCAATACATTCTTCTTTTGGCAAAGGTAATCTTAGAGTCTATCTGAAATAATATAACATAAGCTAAAAATGAAAAGTTTTGGAAGACATTTTGCTAAAATTTATTAATTTCCCCTATGTATACAGACTTCTGGGACACACTGTAATATGAATTATCTTGTAACTACAGTCACACTAATAGGAAAAGTGCTATAAGTTATGAAGGTTTGGAAGGGTTAATAATTTGTCCACATTTATTTACGTTAGCAGATTTGATTCTGCTTGGTATTAAATGTAGTTCAAATCCTGCATAACAAAAACATCCCACTTGGTTGTTTTTACTTGATACTTTCTAACTCTTACTCAAAGTTTTTGTTTCTCTTTTGCTTAATTATTATTCTTCATAAGTAACAGTACTTCTGCTTGAGCATGGTTTTGGCTACTCTGTCTGTCTCTGCAATGCCATAAAATGCTAAAACAAGCATAAAGACAGTTTCTCTCATTCTTCTCTCTAACCTGTATTGCAGGGCAGGAAGAGTGGGCTCCTTCAGGACCTGTCTTTCCATTAATCCTTGCACCTCATTCAGTATGACCTGCAGGGCTTTCTTCTTCTTCCTCAGCATCCGCTCTCTCTTCTCCTCTTCTTTGCTGCTCTGCACTCCTCTCCTTTCTAGAGCCTTGATCTCTGTTGCACACTTGGCCACCAAATCCTGACAGCTGCCTGGTTTCTTGTCCAGAGTCACACTCATCCCAGCATCCTTGAGCATACAATCAACCTGTGCAGCTTCTTCTGTAGCCTGCTGAAGCTTCTTTCTGATGGATGCCAGTCTGGAAGTGGAGTCTGGTGCTCCTGCTAACAGAGATGTGCTCTCAGCTGTGGAAACCTCGTCGTTCAGCTGGCGTAAACTACTCAAGAAGTGTTCCAGAGCACCAAGCACTGACTGTGTTTCGGCTAGTTGTTGGTTCAGCAGCTGCAGGCGCTGTTTACAGCTCTGGATGGTCTGTTGTAGTAGCAGACGGGCTTGAAGCTCAGTCTCAGTCAGGGCTGCAGAGATGGCCACCTTACTCTCTGTCTCAGAAAGGAGCATCAGTTCTTTCTGAATGTGCTTCCCCACCAGCTGATGAGATAAAATCAGTAAGTCAGTCAGTAAATTATCAGTATATCAGAGAATATTGAATATAAGAATACATACTGGTAGTAAGATGGTGCACAAAGTATTAGGGTCTGATGTCTATTGCTAATAACTAATAAATGCTAATTTGGTCATTTGTAAGTTCCTATTATGCTCCCTTGGATGTCTAAAAAGCTAAAACTTTATATAGTTACACCACTAAGAAGCCACCAGAGAATTCGTGAGAAGTTGTGAGAATTTATGTGATTTATTCCTGTAAAGATATTAATAAAGCCTTATTAAACTGAAACTACTGGTGTCGGTTTAAATTTTACCCATATCGATTATCTGTTGTGTAAAATGGCTTTCGACCCAAATAAAGTTCGCAATAAAATAAAAAACATAAAATACCTTTGTGTCTCCATAAATTGTTGTGAAATCAGTGAGGGCAAAGTCTGTGATGTCCAAAGTTTTTCTAACTTTCTGGTCCAGCTGATCAGAGATCCGTTTGATACTAATATCAGTTGGCTCCAATAACTCCAAAGCACTCTTGAGTGACCTCATCCTACATAATAAAGAACAGCTTAAGCAGTGAAACAGTTTATTTTGCTATTATGATCTGTGCATGTGTGTGTGTGTGTGTGTGTGTGTGTGTGTGTGTGTGTGTGTCACACACACATTTTGGACCGTACTTCCGTTTAGACGACAGGGGAGGTGACGAGTTACTCGAGATGAGACAGAAACAGATCGCTGTTGCCGATGTGTGAAGAGCTCTGGAGCTCAAATTCAAACCACAAAGCCTCTGTCTGCTGCCTCAGGACCTAACCACACCACAGCAGCCAATAACAACGTCAAAGACTTTTTTTTATATTTAATTAATGCTACACTGTTTAGTCAAAGTGTAAGTAACGCTATATTCTTTCTGCATTTTAGGTTACACTTAACAGCATGCAAGTGTGTAGCAAATGTCTGAATGCCGCAGAAAAGAATAGACATTCTCTCTGCACTGTGAAAAGATCAGAAAACTACTTTTCCAGAGGGAAGAATTTGTATGTGCTACCAACAAACTATGTTGTAGCACTATAAATATGGAAGTTTCTCAGTCTCAGACCTTTATTGTTTGAGCGAAACACTTATATAGTTAGATAACTGCATTGTAAACGGTTTACTGACAGAATTTAACAACTGTCAATGGATTTTTTTTTTATAAGTGAGTTTTGAGTAAACAGGTTTTCTGTTCCCAGCACAGGGAAATATGTCTAATGTCTTGTACGTGATAAGCGTCTATAGGCCAAAGATGCTATAAACAGAGATTAGGTTGAAAACCTTGGAATATTAATTGAAACAAAAGGTCGAATAAATACATTTTAACTATACCTGCAAACATAGACTAAATTCCCAATTCACAATTCAATAAATATACAAATATATATGTACCATTAAACCACATAGTGATTTGTAAATATTCATAAAAAGAGTGAACACAGACAACAGAGCTTGAGGATGAGGAATGGAGATATTGAAGTTCACCTGGAGATCTTGGAGGTGTTTGTTCATGGTGAGAGGTGAGAGGTTGGAGCCGGTAAGGAAATCTGTGCTCAGCTGCTCACTATTCATCTGCAGCTGCTGTTTGAATGCTGAGCAGGCAGCTGTGATTGACTCTCTTTTTGTTTCTTAGGTGACGTTGTTTCGGTTTCTGTGTACCAAAACGACTCTTAGAGTGTGTATTATCAGGTCTATTTGCAGTTTCATAGACTGTTATTGCAAAGAAAAAGATTTAAACCTTTGACATCATGATATCTTTAGAGGGAACTGACTCTTAGTTAAAAGAATTTATTTTGAATGACATGGATGACATAATGGATGGCATTATTTAATACCTTAAAGTTTGAGGTTATTATACAGATGTTCACATGAGGGCATATAACTACAAATTGTTCAGTAATTACTGTTCAGTAATTAGTAATGTAAGTAGGAAAGTCATTATGAGAGTGAGGATCTAAGTCTGAACCAGCCTCCTGGGAATGTACGGTAGGTAAAACAACAAATGTGCACCAGCACTGACAATGCCACAGCCATTCCTAGAGTCCTTGAGAGTAAAATTCTCTGTGGTATCTGTCTGGGAGAATGGCATAATCACTTTCCCCTGTAAATCACAACTACAATAGCCAATCAAAGGCATCTATAAGGTCATGTATGCAGAAGAGGGCAGTTAGTGCTTTCCTCCAAGTGTGTTCAGCTGCTATTTGATAACATGAGCAGCGGTTTGACAAGATGCAATAGATATCGTCACTTGTCTCAGAGGAAGCATGTGTTAACATGTTTGGTAGCCGTTGTGTGATACGGAAGAGGTGGCTAGTGGGTGGGAATTGGCAAATGACCAAATTGGAGAGAAACTGTGGAAACTTAAATTAATTTAAATACATCATGCATACATACACACTGCACACACATAAATATATACATCCATACATTCATACATACACTCACCATCCACTTTAATAGGAACACCTGTACACCTGCACATTCATGAAGTTATCTAACCATTTAATCATGTGGGAGCAGCACTGTGCATAAAATCATGCAGATCACATCAAACATCATAATGGGGAAAAAATGTGATCTCTGTAACCATGGCATGGCTGCTGGTGTCAGATGGGCTGGTTTGAGTACTTTAGAATCTTCTGGGATTTTCACACACAAAAAACTCTGAAATACTGAAATACTGAAATTCTCAAACCAGCCCATCTGGCACCAACAACCATGACATAGTTAAAGTCACAGGGATCTGTGAAAAGGGGTTAAGACTACAAACTACACTTGTAATCGACTCCGAGAACTGGACATAGACGTACTAAAATTCGTATGTACTGCTACTACATGATTGAATGATTAGATAACTGCATAAATGAGCAGGAGCACAGGTATTCCTACACATATTAAAGGTATTCCTACAGGTATTCAAGTAGACAGTGAGTGTACATTCTAGTAACAAAACTAAAACATAAGCTATTTTAAAAATATATAAACATGATGCCAAAATGGCTAACCTGCTGTGAGCTTCCTGTAGGGACTCCCCCACGTCCTGTTTTTCTGCAGGGTGGATGATAGTCCTCTCTGCTGTCTGTTGGGTCTCCACACTGTTAGTATGTACAATGCCCTGGAAGAGTAGAAAGTGATGAGGCTGTGTTACAGGGTCACTGGCTCATGGAGCACCTGAGTGTGCAGCTCAACATTCCTATCCAATTACAGTAGATTAAATTCACCAAGCCACTAAGCTTAAGAGGAGGAACCTCAGGACTGCAAATTAAAAAAAAGTGCAACAGAATGTTTGGACACTGGGAGACATGAGGACAGTATCACCTGCTCATTCACAGCATGTGAACACTGAATACACTGTCTACATATCACTACATATTCTAACAGCAAACTCAGACCTATGCCACAAAGCTAACAAACATGCTGAATATGAGTAATGTATGCAAAATGTTTCATTGCTTTGTGTACATTAAAATATATATTCATTAAAAGGTTTTGGTCTGGATCAAAACATGTGGATCGTAAAATGGTCAGATTTATACATATTCAACCAGCCACACAACCACCCCCCAACACACACACACGTGTATACTCAAGTGCACATGTACCTGTGAATAAGCCTGGCTTGGTGTTTGGTCAGCAGGCAGCTCAGGCTCTCTCCTCACTGCTCCCTCCCTGCTGATAAGAACACACACACACACACACATACACACACACACACACACACACACACACACACACACACACACACACACACACAGAGAGAGCATCAAGGCCATCAGGTTTAAGCAGATCATAACAAAGAGCAAGTGTGAGAGCATAACCAGAATTGGAAAGGTATTTGTATTTTCAGAAAAGTTATTTGTGTATGAATGATGCACAGGATCACTGTTGACTGTGATAACACAGTCACAACATTCAAGTATTTCATTTTATCTCTTTAAAACTACTTCAGTACAACTCAATATAAAAGTAAAACTCAGTTTCCAGCCTCACCGATGCTGGCACGGTTCTATGCTCCTGCTTGGACTAACTGTGTAGAGGACAGTCTCCAGTTTGCCATCACACTCCGTCGACTGGCTGGTGGTCATAGAGGAGCTTGCTGGTGATCTCAGAGTATTACTGAGCTCACAAAGTGCATCCAGACGCTCTTGAGGCTTCACTACTAAGGAGCACACCTGGAGGAGGTAGAGGTACAACACTATTTACATATATGTGTGTTTGTGTGTGTGTGTCTGAAAGCTGCATTACTGCATGTGCATTTGAGCCATTAAGGGCTGTTTTACTACCCATATAAAGCCCATTTAAACTTACAATTACTATCATAATCGACCAATGCAGATTGTACACCAGGGGTTCATTGCTCAGATGTATTTAGGGCATCTTACTTAAAATAAAATCAGATATCCTTATTTTATACTTTTATTTTTAAGGACTGTGAATTACAATATTTGTGTATAAATGTGTTACTGCATTGGAAAGCAGATACAACTCAAGTGACTAAAGCTATACATTATGAAGCCTGCTGGTGACATCCCTACTTAAAAATAATGAGTGGCCAAGACTTAGTAAGGTGTGAGAATGAGATCCTAGTGCGTGGCCAGAGCTTGCCAAAGATCGTTAAGTCGAGGGAATGAGATGGAGCATGGTGATTTCCGTAGAGCCCTGTATAGACATGCACACCAGCTGGGGGGCCATCAGTTATTACTCAACTTGCATTACTAACTTGTGGCCATGACTTAATTATCTCGTTCCCTCGGCTTAGTGATCTCCTTACTAAGTTATGGCCAAGCAGTGGGTGTTCGTTCCCATGCATTACTATGTCATGGCCAAGCATTTCTTTTTTCCATGCAAAGAGAAGCTCTAATTCCAAGCAGTAGGACTGTGTATAAGTAAAAGTGAATAGACAGAAAAGCAAAGCTCAAGCGTTTACCAGTGCAGACAGGTGACGCCTTACGGTTACACCCTTCAGGCTGCCCAAACATGCACAACAGCCATGAATCATAAATGCACTGATTTGCTTTTTTATGACTGCATGATCGAACACATCAGGAATCTCTGGGAACTATACCAAATTGATTAGTTTCATGTGGTATCCCATAAAAACTTTGTTTTTTTGATATTACATTTCCTTCACTTCAAAAATTAGATTTTAGACATAGTGTCCATCACCCCATGTGTTTTTTGGTGAAAAGAAAGTAAATGTACCTCAATTTGTAAATGTATCTCCAAGCAGTTTTTTAATTTTAAATTTAATGTGACTGTATCCTACAACAACACTATCCAAAGCATAAGATCAGATCAAGAAGAATATAGCTAGACCTGAAGAAGGCAGTGTATGAAGTCTAGTGAAGTGAAACCTAATACAAACATCTGTACTTAATTCTTTCCTTATACACTTATATTAATATATGTTTAATCTATCTATTAACTGGTGAGAAGGATGTCTTCAGTTTTAGCATTTGTGCACCATATAATTAACCCCATATGCTGATGGATAATAAATCTAATATTACTTGACTATGTCCGTACATCCATATCAGTCGTATGACTTCAGTGATGAGGATGATTTAGAAGAAGCAAGTAGAGGTGGTGGGAGTGAATCTTTGTAGCCATGCGTACATACAGGGTCATGCAGATTTGAGAGTGTGGTGTTAGAGGTACCTGTTCACTGCACACTTGGTCTGGATCACAGGCTGGAATTTCTGTGTTAGTGTCTATGTCATGCCTCAAAACAGCCATATTAATTGACTGCCTTCGCTCAACTTCACGCCACAACTCAGGCAGAAAGGACTCTATTGCTGAACGGACATCCTAGGTGGTAAGACATACAGTAGAGACTTTTAGACTTATCTAACCATCCAGCTCATGGGAGTTATACAAATAAACGTGACAGCAACCTATAGCTACTGCAGGGCTCTCCCACTGTACAGACCAGAATTAATCTTTGGGTTCTGTGTGTACATGGGAAGTTAAGCCAAGTCTCAGTGCTACGGTTTTATACACCTATTTTGAGATATGCTACTCAACTAACCATCAGCTTACACCAATTCCTTCACCTCTTGCTTTAATGGACTTTCACAATTACATTTATTCATCAGAGCAATTGAAAGTTAAGGGTCTTGTTCAAGGAACCAACTGTGACTGCTTAGCAGGGCCAGGATTCGAACCCACAACCTTCTGAGCAGTTCCCCAAAGCCTTAACCATTGAGCCACCACATACCACAGTTACAGTTACAATAATATAATGGTAGCTGGTCACAAATACAAAACCTAAACCAACCACAACAACCCACTGCCCATTTTAGATTCAGTCAATTAATGAAGTTTAGTATGTCACCCTTCTGAACTGGTTAGAATGGGCTCATTACATAAACACTTCCACATTCACACTGTACTGATGAATGTAAACAATGCTGCCACAAACATGAAAGACACACTATATCAAAACAGAAATTTATCATAGCACTGAATGAAAGGACTCTATTATTGTTAGTCAGATGCAGCATGCAGATACTGAATGCTCAGTCGGTTAAGGCTTATTATTTTGCCTACCTCCCACTGGGCCCTGACAGATAGAGAAAGTTTTTCCAGGTCTTGGAGCTGGGTTTCAGAACAAAAGGCCCCTAAACCATCCACAGCTTCCAGGAATTCGTCTAACACTGCTGGATTAAGCCTTCGTAGTGCACCCTAGAAGTAAAAGAGATTCACAATACAGTAAGACATACTTCTGCTAAGATATAGGTAAATGTACTTGCACTGAAATGCAAAGGGGTTTACAGGTAAGCATAGCTCACAGAGGCTCAGAGTGGAGCCAATTCACACACCACTATAATCTCACGCGCATCTGAGGTGCTCTGCATCAGGTATATCTGGGAGTGCAAAAGCTAGCAGCCCACTGCAAGTAACTAGGCAGACATATGTGCAAATGTCTGCACATGCTGCTTGTACATGTTCACAGATTTGCATATGCAGTATAAATTAGCCTTTATAACAAACCCACAGGCAAAACTGTATACATTGATGGTATTTCCACAGTTCATTTTTACTCACACAGTCTTCTTCGTTTTTCATGTCAAACATTACAAATATCACAAAGATCTAGACATTATTGACATCTAAAAATTTCTGTAAAAACGAAAAAAAAAAGTGATGCTACATTGCCTTGAAAATGAGCTAGTCAGTTTATTCATTTCAAGCAACAGATTATATTTTATGGCCCAGAAATGTGCATCACACCAAAGCTTGAACAGAGCTGCTCAGCTCTATCCTTTTTCCTTAACAAGCCACCCATAAAGAACAATACATAGCTTAACAGGGAGAGTCTGGTCACTTAAGGAAATGACAAAGGCTTGTTTTTACTGAGATAATGACTCGTATTCTTAATTCAGTCTATTCATTTATACTTGTCTTTGACTTATGTATTATATAAATCTATCACCTGCTTTCTCCTGGCCTGCTCTTTAGATATGATTCTGTTGCTGAATATGGTGATGACCTCCTCTATGTGTTGATGCAGATGCTGTTTGGCCTTGTTCATCCTACTCCTAGCCATAGCCTGAGCCCGGGAAAACACCTCGCTCTGCCCAGGGATGTGGCGAGAATTTGGGGCATTACCTTGGCCTTGTTGACACTGATGTATGCTTGGGCTAAGAGCTTTGGGCCAAGCCTGGGCTTGTTGTACAGTGTGGGGTGATATACCAAGCTGGGTGTGCCTCTGTGTGTCTCCCTGTGCATGTAGCTGAATTTGAGCATGTGCTGGTGTCTTTATATGCATGTGTGATGTCTCCAGGGACTGCATATCTTTTCCAGGGGTATATGGCAGAAAAGCTTGGTGCTGCATGATCTCTATGTCTTCAGCTCTCAGCAGGACACTAGACTGATCATGTGGCTGATATTGAGGATCAGCCTGAGAAAGCACCTGGGATTTAAGGCCAGTTTTTGCTGTCTGCTGAGAACAGCCAGGGCTCTGCTGGTGCTGAGACTGTGTTATTGTCTTCTGAGAGGGTTTCTTAGGTTTGGAGGTTTGAGTTGCACATTCCTGGAAGGTTCCTGCTTGAGGCTCTGGTACATTGTAAGTACGAACAATAACTTTTGGAGGTGGTTGATCAACTTCAGTCTCTCCCTCACGCTTTACTCCTATAGAAGTAAGCATCTCTATGATCTCCTAACAGACAGGATAGACATAATTAGTTGGTACCATGACAGAAGATGTAATCTGTTTGCTTTGACAGCTACATTCTGTGGTTACCTTAGAGTTTTTGACAGTGTGCTTCACTCTGCCCTGTAGGGCACGCACATTGAGAAAGGGCAGGGAGGAGTTGTCTTGCAGTTTTTCCAGCAAAGCTTGCAGATCCTGTCCTTCTGTCACCATCTGTGCCTTCAGCTGCAGCCCTCTGCTAATCAGTGCCTGGGAACCAAAGCACATCACAATCAGGCTTCTAAACAGAAATGTGTATTATTGGGACTGAAATGTGCTTTGTATGCTCACTTTGGTTCTAGGGTGAGGCCCTTGGTGGCCTCGGTGTTGCCATTCTCTCAAATGTTGGCAAACTTCCATGGCCTCAGTGCTCCAGTGACCCAACTCAGCAAGCTTACCCTCCAGCTGTGATGCTGTCTTCTGCAGCTCCCCACATGCCTGCTCTGCCTCACCCAGAGCCTGCCTCATCTGCACAGACACATACAACTCTTCAGATGCCAGATATGCTTCTTACTTAAATCATATCATGCCCTTAAGAGAATCTCTGATAGTGTGAGGAATAGAAAGTTTTCGTCGACGATAGTGGAGACCTTCACACACAAAGTCGAAGACATCACAGAGAAGTGATTTAGGTCCTTATGGAGATAATAGATTCAGGTCTAAGTCTGAAATTTTCTTTACCATGGCCTGAATGGATTGTGGAAAGAGATAAACACACAATGAAAAAAGAGAAATAAAACAAGGTATAGACATCAACCTCCACAAACCTGAAGAAAACATAAAACCATTCACTAAGTTACAATAACCAGCGTATTTTCTGTAATTATGACTAAATGTCTGAAAATAATATGACTTTCCTATTTATCTTCTGTGTCCTGTAATTATTATATACCATCTTGTGGGGGTGCACAACTTTCAGAATTGTTTGTTAAAAATTAAAAAAAAGAACATTATTAGTCAAAGGACAAAAAAAAATCTATAATATGATGTTCCTGAGCTTCTACGTGTTGCCATGACAATTCAGTAATAGTAACTCCCAGTTGTAGCTCTGACTGTAGCTCTGGGGTGTTGGGTCAGACTTAAAAAAAAAATTGCACACATACATTATATGATATCTCAGGTGTATCAACTGTCAGTATGCCCAAACTTTAGGCATAAAAGGCCAGAGCCAGCACCCAACAAGAGGAGAGAGAGTAAGAGAAAGAATGTGAGAGAGTAAACAATCCAAATGGGAGTGAGAGTGTTCGATATCATACTGTAAATGTAAAATGGATCGAGGTGTGGTGGAGTTTAGATTTTTTCTTGCTGAACAGGTAAGGCATTTATTTGTTCAGTATTTGGTGCATACCTAGTGAATGATAGTGAGCCTGTTGTGGAATTTGTCCAGTTCCAGTTGTTACTTATCTACTGTGAAGTTGTTTAGAACTAATGCCAGCTAGCCAGTAATAAATCAGAGCTGCATGTGCGTTCTCTGTATTGTCATATCTCTCTGTAGTTATTTCAGCTATCTATAGTGTCTGCTTTTCCCTTGTGTGTTTATTTATTGCTATAATAAAATATACTGAGAACACAAACAGAGTAATAAAATTCACACATCGGAAGCCAACAGAGATGATAGTCTTGTGCTCTACAGAGTAGTTTAGCTAGTGAGCTAGAGTATGTTTTTTGACCTGGTAATCAGTAACTATCACATTGATATGGACGACAACATTTTTTATTCTTAGAATTCTTCTGTCATACTGAGGAAATGGCAACAGATAATTACATCCTTAGAGTAAATACTATGTGGGCCATATCCTAACCAAATATTACTGTACTAAATAATTAAGTACACCATTGGTGTCATTACTATTTAAGCATACTACATCGTGTGCATTGCGTGTTTTGGTACACTGAGTTCTCTTTGAATGTGTATTAGTTGACACTCATAGCTGTGAGACTTATCTGCACAGTGGAGAACGATGCAGCACAACCCATGTTATGAAATATATTACTATGACGCATCTCATAATATCAAGAAAATGCTTCTCTATTTTTTCTTCAAAGTGTTAGAAATGGGTTTTGTGTGATGTGTGGGTGTGTGATGAGGAATGAAGGCCTGATGTACCTGCAGTCGCTTCCTGTATGTGTGTAGTGCTTCAGAAGACACCTCTATGGCCTCTCTCAGCGTCCAGCCTGCTTCCTGCACTAGGCGCTGTGCGGCCTGAGCACATGGGGCTGTGCTGCTAACCTGTTGTGATGGCACCGCCTGCAGACAATATATCAAGAATAAAGGCTTTAGCTCACACAAAACATACCATATCAGATATTTATATCAAATATATATCAATGACATATAAAAAGTCTATTATGATAGACAAAACCCGCAATGGGCAACATTCAGATCACTTCCTGTATACTTACAAACTTGGTCTGCTTGATGAAGTCTGCCCATCTTCTGTTGAGTTTACCAAGCTCATTTGCTAGAGAGGAGCTGGTGGAGCTGTCTGTCACCTCAATCAGAAAGTTTCCTGTTTCATTCAGCTGGGCCTGGAGAGAGCTCCATTCTGACAGGCTATCAGGGACCTGGTTCAAGCATGACAGAATCAGTTTTCGTGTTAAACAGAATTAATGAATGTTCTAAATCCAAGTAATTCTGCACCTCTGACCCTATGAGTTACTTTATTATACACTTTTAGTTACTTAACAGACACTTAATGCAGAACAAGTTCACTAAAATTTCTGGCCAAATATGCTTTTGTTACATAATGTACCATAACCTAGTGAACTAGCATGAGGATGTGTTTTTGATAGAGACTACAAAGCACATCTGTCACTCTAGATAAACGCGTCTGTTAAATGCCATAATCATAAAGGTTAGAAAAAGACAAATTAT
>CM074963.1:6987565-7040373 GCA_037577455.1 Pangasius macronema
TTTTTTGTCTCTTGCTCTTGTTTCTTCTTTTGGCATTTTGAAGAAGTTCTTACAACCTGGTTACAATCCACCAGTGTCAAGTGTGAATACTTGTAATATTTTCCCTGGTCTTAAGATTTTGTTCAGGAGTGTATATGTATATATAATGAAAAAGTGTCCATTACAGTAAACTTTATTCTCATATACATTTATGTTATCCCCTATGCAGCATGCACATATATCAAATTGGAAGCCTTTCAGAACTCTAATCACCTAATAAATGTATAGTCTATGCACTGGTTGATTCAGTACCTTGTTCCCTGCCTGTGACTGTCCCAAGAAGACATGTAGTGAGTGGAAGCAGTGCTTGTATGATTCCCATGCTGCCAGCACACGGTCCAAAGTGCCCCTTAAAGTGTCTGCTTCTTCTGAGCTCACTGCTGCTTCACTCTCAGCCTCCTTCACCTGTCTGTTCACTGTCCCAGAGTTCTCTGCTGCAGGGAGGAGACAAGCATTGTGATCTTACAGAGAAGACATTTTGTCTAACATTATAAGGCAGTCATTTGGAAGCAACACTAACTTCATAAAAATAATCATGAAACATTTCTTCGAACCTCAAAAAGGACTACATGTGAGCAGCAATGACTTATTTTGCAACCTATTTTGCAACAGACGTGTCAAATTAGGTATTTGTAAATAATTACAAATGTATCCATATAAGGGAATGTTATCCAAAAAAATAATAGGTCTGTCTCAGCTTCCGCTGAAAACGTTTCAAGTAAATGTGTGAAGGTCACAAAAGCGTCATGTCCCTTTGTATGACTTTAAAAGATATCATTAGTCTGTCTTCGATGTTTACGTCATGTTAAAATTTAGGTTGAGTATTCCTTTGAACTAGCTATCCATAAAAGTGTTTGTCCTGATTGTTACCAAAATGACTTAATTGTAGTTCATCTGCAATGAATTTACTTACACAGGGCTGCCTTGCCAGTGTATGTGCTGGCAGTATCTTTCAGCTTGTGGAGCGCTGTTTTTAATATGGACACCAGGCCTTGCTTCTTTATGGTATCCTAATGCAGTATGCACACATAAACACTTTAAGTCATTAAGACTACTCAAATTATTAGGCTCATTTTTAATTTATATAACCTGTTTATGTCATTTAGTTTGTTTATTATAGTATATTATATAGTCTGTCTTATTTCTCTCTCTCTCTTTCTCTCTCTCTCTCTTTCTCAAAGAAAGAACAAAGTGTTACTCGAGGCCAATCTTTGCCACACAAAGAATACAAAAGTACTTATACAGATGGGTGACAAATTAAAAGAAAAACTTAAGCTATGAGGGTATTTTGTTGGTATGCTAACCCGGGAGAATAGGAGAATTAGTGACCTTTAGTCAAGGAGACTGACCAGTGGAAATAGTATTACTTTCAAAAGATTCCAGAGGGGAGTGGTCTCTTCTAGGATAACTACCTCCACATCTACAGGGCATAACTGCTCACTGAAAATGATCATATTTGTGTGGCCCTCCCAGTCACCAGATCGCTACGGTTAATTTGTTAATACCCTCTAAAACCTAACTTCAAAATTCTGTCACGAGAGGTAGTTGTAGTAGTTTTGTGGTTGAGAGAGAATATGTTTTGGAAGAATGCTGTTCATTGCTCCAGTACAGTCCCAGAGCATATGCATGTAGAATATATGCTAAGGCACACTGAAGCTATTCTGGAGGCTTGTGGTGGATCCAGCCTTACTAAGACATGTTTTTTTTCCCTTAAATGTGTCACCTGCATATTCAGAATAGCCTTATATATGCCTTAATTTGACTTACATCCCAGCCCTGCAGCAGTGACAGCACAGACTCCTGACAGCCATACGGTCCTTTCCAGCTATTCAGCTTGCTCTTGAGATGGCTTAAAAGCTCATAGACATGGTGCCAGTGCTCCCAGTACTCCAACTTGATGCCATGGTACTTTGCTGTCACTCTGGCACTGGTGAAACTGCAGGAATCACAGTTACATTAGTATATGCTAAAGACTTAAGTAAGTTTTGCTTTCTAAAGACAAAATGAGTTCATATTTACAAAGACAGTTGAAATTGAAAGTGAAGTGGTGTAAAAATTTTTTCGGTAAATTATTTTAAAAAATATATATAAATGCTGTAAATGTAAATATCAAATAATTTTGGTTCTTATGTACCTTATGTACCTTGTGACACCTAAAAATTCTACTTAATATGTGTTTTCTTGTGGGTCACTTTTAATCATGTAATTTCCCAGAAAGATATACATATGACCACTTTAACATATAACTTTCATATAACCACTATACAATACAACACTAAAAATAGGGCCCTCTTTGGCTGAGAAAAAAAAAAATTACACACTCACCGTCTCTTGAGTTCATCAAGTTTTTCAACAGGAACGACTCTCCTTGGTAGTAGTAGACACAACACCTTCTCTACTTCACATAGGTTCACCGGTGAGTACAGACGACTGTTACCCTGGAGAAATTGTTTTATTTATTTATTATTTACTCTGTCAACAAATCTTAATAGTTAACTCTGGAAAAAGTAGCTAAACTGGCAGGCTTTATAAACCTTGAGCTGCTCTTGTTTGTCTCTGGCATTTCGGGCAGCACTTGCATGGTCATCAGAGTCGCCCTGTTCCTCAGCCAGTACTGCCTCCATTCTCTGTAGCCACTGAGCCAAAGTGTGTAAAGGAGCAGGTAAAGCTACATCCAGCTCAGTTCTGTATCTCTGTAACTGCATGAAACAGGATGTCAATACATGCCGACACACTACGCACTATCCAGTGTAATAAAAACATCTCTGTCTCTCGTCCTCTCTTTTATAGGCGCGCACCAATGCTGCAACTCACCCTGTCCTCCATATTGTCCCAAGCCTGTCTTAGGGCAGCCTGCTCCTCGCTGAGTTTGGTGCTACGTCTCATTGCACTAATCATTGGAATCACTGGACGCCGCTGTTCATAGAACGACCCCGCAAAGGATTGGAATGCCTTTAACAGATCCAAACAGCCCTGTTATGACCCTTGTTCATGCATTGAAACTGCTAGGGGTACTTTTTTTAGATGATTTGCAACATATTACTCATTGAAACCTGTAGCCTGTTTGTTCAGGCCCACTACTGGTGTAGGCGCCAGCATCTACAGTCTGACTATTGTGTACAGCAACAATGTCAAAAGTTGCATGTCATCTTTCAAAGTAATAAATTGTGGCATTTGAGCTTTCTCTGTCTCTTTGTTGTGGAGCACTCAATAGCTAAAAGAAGTGTCGCCTCGAGACTTGTTTGCCTGCCAGGACTCCTGATGTAACATGGCCAAGTATTTCACACAAACCAAATACTTTCAGCATCAAAAAATCATATTCCAAGAAAACAACAATAAAATACAGCTGACATTTATAAACAATGGTTATACAGTAGTTTATTAAGTTTATTTATTATAATTAAACATATTAAACCAACTCGATAAAACCATGTATAGACAGGAAAGGAAATTCACTCATCAGTAACAACACGTCACGAATATAAAATCCCATCTAAGACTTAAATTTGAATTAGTAAAAAACAGGAAATTACCATATTTTACCCTCTGAACAAATTGGTTAAATCTATAAAATAGGCCTAAACACTGTTACTTACATCTTTAGCAGAGACAGAAAAGTTACATGCATAAGCCTTACAAGCCTTACAAGCCTTCTGTTTTTTTTGTGTGTGTATTTAAGAGTACAAATAGATTTACTAGATAAACAAAGCTAAGAACAAGATAATATGACACTTAAATGTTTAACACATTATACCTAAACACAGTTAAGAACAGTTGTTCCTGGGACAGGGGAAACAATAAAACATAAACACACTTTATACTAATGTGTTTTATGTGTGTACATTTTGTATTCTTAGCAGAAGTTAGTATTTGTTTGGGAGAGTGGGAAGTATGGAAATGCACCAAAGGGCACTGACAAAAATGTGCATAAACCACTTTTACAGAAATCAAAATACACATTGACAAAGGAAATTTCAAGAAATTTGAAGCCTGATTTCACCTGATACCGTCTGCTATACACCTCTCTCTCTGTGGAGGACCACACATCCAACAGTTCCTGATAGGCTCGCTGAAGCCAGCAAGTCATCTCTCTGGCCTTCCGATTGGGTGATGCCTATGCGCATATATCAGCAGAATCACAACCAGTTAGACTGAATTGGTTAAAGTCTATGTCTCTGCAGAATATTCAGATTTGTAAAGGTTACCACAGTTGTAGAAGTAACATGTAAAGTGAAGCTTTGCATCTGTACCTGATGCAGAGGGGAAGCCAGAACAGCAGGTGTGCAGTAGGTGGGGAGGTTGACAGGAGAAAAACATGTAGGAAAAACAAGAGTTTGGTCGATGCGGGTTGTCTGTTGTCCTCCTCACTCTGTCTTCTTGGTCTTTGTCTCCGGTCTTCAATTCTAATGTCCATGGAAAGAAGAAATATAAAAGAGATAGGAAGAAAATAAATAAGAACAGCAAAATCCATCAAACGTCTAGCATCATCTAAGATGTGGGATTTTACAACACAACAGTTTAGGCTTTGTATCAATCGTTCCCATTTAGAAAGTCCTGTATACAATTTTTAAAAATTTTAGACGAACAGACCACAAAACCTTCAGAATGGAGTTCTAGTAGTAGTTGACTCCCGTATAGTAACCTCATGACGAGGAACTGAGCTATGTATGTCATTATGGACTTCTCATCTGGGTGACTGACATCGATGTCTGAGATTGGACAAATGAAAAGATCATGGCATGTGACTATATTAAGGTGGGCTGCTGAAAATAAGGTTGCTGATCCCAATTTTTTTAGATATACCATTCTGCTGAATAATTTGTCAACACACATCTCTTTACTGTTCATTGGTCAATAAAAGCTCTAATTAACTAGATGAAATGTGTGAAATTCTACAAGCTGATAGATCTTCAAGAAATTATACCTACCCTTAGGTTCAAGCAGTCTGGGTATTCCCAGCTCCTGCTGAGCTATGCAGAATGCCTCCTCTAAGTTTTCAAGGTTGCTCCTCATCTCAGTTAGGGAGATGTCCACTAGGTCCGGCCTCAAGGAGCAGAGGATAGCGTGGAATGCAACACCACTCCTCCAGCTTGATTTGAAATCTTTTACACTGACTGAGCAGCCCACTCTGGCAAAAGAAGAATAATAGGGAAAGTATAGGGTCAATTAAGGTCAATGTGGACTGGCAAGAAAGTATAACCACTTCAAATAAAATTCAGTGAATTGAGGGGCTGAAACACACTTCTGGCACTGGTCTCGCACCCACAGGAGCAGGGCCTTTTTAGCAGAGAGGCGAAAGCGTGTGTGGAGGGGAGATGCTCTCTGTGGAACAGGGCTGCCTCTTTCAGGGGTTCCAGGAGCTGAATCCACACTGGACAGGGAATCCAGAGATGAGGAACGGGAACCAAAGGAGAGAGTGCTGGCTAACTCCTCTATCTGCAGGAATTCACAGTTTTTCAGTTACAGTGCTGCTTATGAAATTCAACACAGATCAAAATAGCAAATTTGTTCAGGTTTTGTTAAAGTTGTGCCAGTTTTTCAGAGTCTAATGATGTCACACAAACATCTTAGAGGATGAACAATATAATCCTCATGATGCTATTATGATACCATATTTTGTGCCTATTTCAATGCCCTTCCTGTGGTTAATACAAAACAGGCATATTTTCTTTGTCACAGACTTGAATAATTGCAGCTTCATCCCAAGTGCCCTGACCTAATTTATGCCACTAAAAGGGATGAATCACAATACGTCTTTTAGTAGAAAATCAAAGCAGCCGTTTCAAAGGGAGTTTCAAATTTACTCCATTGCTTAATATAATACCACCACACTACTGTGGTATTGAAATACACGATTGGATCTGTAGGAGTGAAATGTGAAAATACCCTAATATATAAAGTATAAGCTGATATAAACCTAGTGATTAAGATGATAGCTGTTTGAATTGTATTCAATAGTCACAGGAACACTCTGTGAGTGACTGATGTGATACTCACATGACAGCGTAGAATAATGGTCCATATGAGGCCTAAAATGATGGAAGGTTTCCCTTCTATGATATCAGGGATGTTTATATTCACCAGCTTAATCTAAAAAGAAGAAAATCTTAACAAGCTAACAATATCTCCTATTATTATTAGATATTGTTATTTTTATTTTATTTTTTAAGTCATCAAAATTCATACTCGCTCAGATTTTGAGTAAGAATATACAATGATTCAATATGATTCAACAATGGCATAACCAAACCCTCACTGATTTATTTTTTAAGAAGTTCAGAGCTGTTTCAACATTTCCCCTCTGCTGAAAAAGTCCATGGCCTTTCTCTCGTTTCTGTAGGGAAATCAAACAAACTGGGCAATAAATATTTTGCACTTACACTGACTGGCATTAGTAAAGATATTCAGGTAGCGTATGACACTCACCAACTGCTGGCCACTCATGACCTCCAGCAGGTCCAGCAATCGAGCTCCATCACGGAGGTCTGAAAATAGGTCCTGCACCAAGGAGGGACAGCTCCTCTGGAAAACACAACCATTGCATCATTAAGATGTAATCCATAGAGGGAACAGCATTCTGGATAGCAAAAATGCAGTGAAGTAGAATATCTGCTACAAAGTGCTTAGGGTAGTTTAAAATTTTGAATTTTATAATTGCTGGCTAGCTGCAGAACTAACATGAATGAACTCTGTTGCCCACTGTACAATCTTTATGTAAACTGTAAATGAAGATGGCATTGTGAAGTGCATAAATCATGCCAGTGTACATTAAATTCATTGACTTTTTGGTGCTTTCCAAGACATCTACTATGGTCAACTGGTACCCACTGCCACCAGTGCACAAACAACCCCCACCAACACCCCCCACCCCCAATCAAACATCTGCCCACTGCCCCCACCCCACTACCCCCATACTCATGATTGCTTTTGCAAGATTAGCCCAAAAAGGAATTACTAGTAATTCTCTATAAGTACATCTCTATGAAGATTTTCATCTTTTTAAACTTTACCTTTGAAAGCTGAGCATTGATCCAGTTAGTGAATGTCCTCTTTTGAACCTGCTCCTGTTCCACTGCAGAAGAAAAGAAAAATGGTCAAATATACTGAGAACAAAACTAACAAGCTAACATTAAATCGACAGAGCAAGATAATGAAAGTTGTAAATGCAGAATACACTAAACACTTTCTGTATGGTTTCTCTACAACAACTTCATCCTGTCACAAAAATGGAATACATGCACATAGAAATATGTAGACTTCTTGCCAAAAGTGAATTTTGTGGTTTTGTGGTTCAAAGAACTCAGTGGCTCTTCCATGCAGTAACTAATTTTAAGTTCAGATTAGAAATGGCAGCAAATATAGCTCAAACCTAAACACATAGCTGCATCACACCCTTCATTATTTTAGCTTTGAATATGTTGTTCCTGCCAACAATAATTATGCAGAAAATAACCAATCTGGACGATATCCTCATGGCCTAGCAAACTCCATCACCTTTTATTTCTTACCTGTAGTCTGGGTGTTTTATCTTGCTTTTTGGCTGGATGTCCTTATTCTATGTATCTGCCTGGTTGCAGATCAGATCATAATGATTATTATCGGGATAACCGATCTGTAGTACAGTACTTTCATTATTCATGTGATGATTATATGATCTGACATGACCTAACATCCGTCACCATGCACATCTTCAGGCTTTTGGTGCAAATCAACACAAAATCATTAGTTTGCTACTTTTAGCTATTCATTACATATTTTTGATTATTTAAACCAAATAATTAAATAAATAAGTTAGCACACTTGCAAGGGTACATATACAACTGTCGTTATTATTCAAATCAGTTATGGTGTGCTCTAATGAGAACAAAAAAAGATTGTTAAAGCAGCAACACCCAGCTAACAAAAGACAAAGTGAGCACATGCCAATTGTTGCTGCATCATAAACACTGGACACCTGTATTACAGGTTATTAACATGGGCGGGCCACCTAAAAGCATGAATTACACACAGCAAAGTATTTTTAGCCTGCATTCTGTATTTAGAACTTAAAAAAAACTGACAGACAAGAAATACGATAATCTTCTACTAACTTGACCTGCAAATAATCAGGCTTGAGATTGCATAGCACTGGTTCAAGTTCAGTCTTTAGCTTTGTATCTCTCATCTAGTGTTGAAGAAACATTGTACCTTTTCGCAGACACAAATAGAAATAGCGATGACTCTCTTTTTATTGTCCCTGCTGTAGTCAAAGCAAACACCCACCATGTCTAGCTTGCATGCACTGGGTATCCTGATCAGCCAGCGTTGGCAGATGGGTCTAACAGGCCAGAATAAACTGATAGCAAATGGAGACTGAATTTAAAGGAGACTTTATTAATCTGACTTGCGTTATTGATTCATGAAAAATAACACCAAAAGTCAAACTACTTAAAGTCATTACAGCAGACAATTCAATTCAATTCAATTTTATTTGTATAGCACTTTTAACAATGGACATTATCAGGAAGCAGCTTTCAGGAATATATCAATTCCAGAAATTTTTTTTAAATTTACCCCTAATGAGCAAGCCAGAGGTGACAGAGGCACAGAAAAACTCCCTGAGACAATATGAAGAAGAAACCTTGAGAGGAACCAGTCTCAAAAAAGAACACAGTGCAACTGTGTAACCAGGAACTTATGAGCAACTTATGAATGTGAGCATCAGAGTCATATGAATATGAGCATCAGGGTCATTTCTGAATATATTATAGTTTTAACTTGAAGTCTATTTTGTTGAAATAACATGACTCACTACACGCTTTCATTCACCCTCAAGCATGCACTGATTGAGCCGAGATCAAACTGAAGTTAAACACTTTTCAGTTGACTTACAGAAAGAGCCGCAAAGACAACTTCTCCATATATAAGGTGTAGGAGATCACAGTCTTGGAGGCCTTTAGCCCTCTTTCTAGCCATGTTATTCAGGAACAGGGAAAGAAAGATTCTTAGATTCTAATTCAGATATCAGTCTTGTGACATTATACCGTATGGCATATAATGCCACAATGTTCTTTGTAACAATGACAGGTAAGGCTGTTCCTTTAGGTTTTCTGACATGGGAGAGTCTAAAGGACAAAGGGTTTTGTATTTTCCAGTTTCTCAATAGCAAGACAAGCTGCATTTTTTTTGTATTATTAACCTCAAGAAAGAAAAGAAATAAAGGAATTAACTTGTTTCACTGATATTCCACAATATTTAATGTATCAATAAATAAATTGCTGTGATATAAGAGGAATAAAACTGCACATGCTTGTATTGGAAATAATCATGCAGGAGTCAACTGCAAATAAAGACACAAAGCCAAATTCTCCATATTCAAGCTGTAGCATGCCACAGTCTTGAAGGCCTTAAGCCCTATCTTTAGCCATGGTACAGTACACAGCAACAGGGAAAAAAAGATTCTCATTATTCAGGTGTAAGACTTGAGACTACATAGTTTTTACGTTGTTATTACATGCACGGAAACGGGAGAAAACGGAGTTGAAAAAACTGGCAAGATTGTTGCTAAGTGATATCTACCTAGCTGAGGATGACAACAAATACACACAGCCCACATAAACTGCAGCCACACCCTCACTAATGTTTTGTTTAAAGAGTCGTTTGCAGGTGAGTCAGCGAGTCAGACACTAAAGGAGGAGGGCGGGGAAAATACAGACAAACCAAAGAATCAGATAAAACTATAGCCACTGTTATGCTCAAGGACATGCTCAGCTGAAAGTGCTTATACTGACTGAAACACCTGGCCTCTAGAACAAAACACTAAATACGTACAATTAGTTTTTCACCTGATAAGCCCACCCCCTCCCAGTGATTTAAAACATGTCACTGCTGTACTCTAAGATCACATTTGATCAAGTTTATGGCTATGAAGGTTTCTGACCTTGCAGAAGCATGTGGACGTCATCGATATCCAGCGGGACGCCCCTCTCGTCCGCAGCGGGAGCATCTGAGCCGCCCCGCGATGCCATGACTTTAAGCACTCAGGCCTTCAGTCCTTGCAGCATGTTGATCCGAATACTGGATATAAAAGAACAACAAAAAATATTATTGATAAAGGCTTAGGTCCTCAGTACTCAATGTAGAAAATACAGAACAGCAAGAACTGACATGGCCTATGTATTATGAAATTCCTTAATAAAAGGAAGCTACCTACAGCAGGAGAAACTCTTGTAAGTGCATGCACGGGTGCCTGTGGGTGTTTTATCCTGCCTTATTTCTCTCTTTTAATAATTACCCTTACTCACTGAAGTCAGAAAGTCCCCTAACTTCTAAATGGGATTACACAGATACAAATAAAGCAAATAGATTAACTGCATCTGATCTCAATGAACAGATGACACCATTCACAGGGGTTAAATTTGGATTTAGAAAGTGGAGGAGCTCATTCATTTCTTCACTGGGTGCCAACAATGTGAAACAGCACAGTTTAATTTAAGGTAATTTTGGAGCTAATTCGATTTGATTGATCTGAATAAGTTTTATAATTTATTTTTCAGGGGACTAGATTTATTTACTACAATTAGGTGGTCAGACACGCATTTCTTTTTCATCAGTTTTAATATTAAAATTATATTAAAATATCTACAGATTCTTCTATGGCACAGAGAAATGCAAAGCTGTATACTAGCAAAGTGAGCACATTTTACTTTAATGATAATATATACAATCATATATATTTACCATTAAACAACTGCCCTTTTGTTTCTTTTGAAATAAACTTTTGAAATATAAGTGTTCTAGCTATACAGCAGTATAAAACAGTGTAAATTCATTGTTGCTATCACAATTAGGATTAGTTAGGATTTACAGTACATTTACATTTATATTATATTCCCTGACCACAGCATATACCAACAGAGTTTGATTTAACCTCTTATTTGGTTATACAAAAATATACAGTTCTTTGGGTCAGTGTGCAGCATTGTTTCCTGTGGCATTCCATGAAACAGGTAATTACACAGCAAATAATATCAAGACAAAAAAAATCAACCACTCAAAAATTCAACAGCTTAGAGTCAGCTGATGCCTCACGTACTGCATGCCTCATATACAGCACAAAATGCTGCTGCACCACAAAATGGGACATAATTATGCAGATACTTGGTCTGTAATTGATGCACGATAACAGTAAATACTCTCATTTTTAATGGGAGCACTTGGTGTACTTCCTATATACAAGTTCAGGCTGATGCCAAAAATGGTTATAGGCTTTATACATTTTACACAAGTAGCATTCTAGTGGAGCGGCACAGTGCTGAAGTGGGTAGTGTTGCTGCGTCACAGCTCCAGAGTCCCAGGTTTGAGCTCAGATTACTGTCTGTGTGGTGCTTTCCCAGTTTCCTTCCACCTCCCAGAAACGAAACTGATTATGGCCCTAGGTTTGAATGAGTGTATGAATGTACGTGTGTTCATGAAGCCCTGCGATGGACTTGTGTCCCATCCCGAGTTATTATTTAAAAAATCCTCTAAGATGTTAATGCTCTTAATGCAGAAATATATTCTGTATGACCTCACTGCAATATTCACACACAGTCTGGGTTTTCTGTGAGCTGCCACACTGCATATGAGAAAACTTTCACAATGCTGAGGAATTGAGGTGACATGAAGTTGAAAAGGTCACATGATGTAATGGACCAAATGAACTAACTGGAAAAGTCAAAGGCAGATTAATAGCAAACCAACTTTAGTCTCTAAAGGATAGAGAGAAAAAAAAAGGTTTTACACTGTCAACTGAACGTAATGCTGAGTCTTCTAGAATAGGGTCACTTATTTACAGACATACACACACAACACACACACACACACAGACACACACACACACACACACACAAATACACACACACATATGTGCGTACGTATGTGCATACACACAAACGCACACACATACACATAAACACACCCACCCACACACAACACACACACGTGCGTACGTATGCGCATACACACAAACGCACACACACAAACACACACACACACACACCAGCAGTAGCCTGGGACTTAAACAATCCAAGTTACCATGGAAAGGTCTGGTAGATGACGCTTCAATTTCTACCAGCCTTTCAGTGCCAGCTCCATGACATCAGAAGGCAAAACTGTTCAAGGACACATGCAACCCTCATGATACCTCATGACCTGGAGTCCGTGCACTCTCTCACATACACATGTGCACACAAAGGTCAGGCTGAGGCACAGAGGAACAGTGAGACCTGGAAGGAATCTGGGAAGTCTGAAAATAGGATTGGTCTACAACATGCACTCTGACTGGCAGGCAATAATTGTCTGTGTGTGTGTGTGTGTGTGTGTGTGTGTGTGTGTGTGTATGTGTATGTGTGTGTGTGTGTGTGTGTGTGTGTGTGGTAAATCTGGATAACCTTCACTTACCCTACATACTTTAACATTTTTTTCAATGTGACTGAAGTTTTGGCAAACTTACCAAGTATGCATATTCATGTACAGCTTGATTTTTTTCAGAGCTGAAGTAAAACTTGACTGAGTAGCTGCAGATTTGACCATTTAAAATGTCCTTTCTGAGTTGTTCTTGCAGGGGTATTAACTGTATCACCAATATGTATGCATAATTACCATTTCTTTAGTATTATGAACATGCTAAAGGTTCAGGTTGCGGCTACTTGCGTGCAGAACTGCAATTACAATGAATACATTAACTTTCCCTTTTCCCCAAAGAACCTCACAAAACTACAAAATCTTGTAAGCTGCCTTTCAAGGAAAAGTGACGGAGATTCTGGGGGTGGGGCTTATTTCTGGGCCGGAAAATTGTAAACAGAAACCAGAAAATAAGAAATGAGACAGATCCACTGCCAGATCCCTGCAAGGAATCATTGAAATTGTATGATTATTCTAGGTCTAGGAACACTTTCAAAGATTACAAACTGCACATTTAATACAACTTGAATGAATCCTAAAATTCAAGGTCACTAATAAAAGTGAAATTGTACTAGCTCACATCGCTTCTGTCCAAGAAGTGTGGAGGTGTTATTATTTTATGGAGACATTTTTCTTCTTCTTCTTATTCAGACATTCAGTTCTAAATACAGTAGTAGTCTCTTACCAAAGATCAAAACTTTATTTGTAGTTATACTCCTTAAGCCACTGCACCCATTCTAAAGTAACTTAAACAACAGAATTCCCATAGTCCTCCAACAAAAACGTGTGTGAGCATATCAGTGTTGGAGATCAATACATCTACAACACATATACCATGACTAAACCAATACAGCTATGATATGTGATTAGTACTGAGTGGAAAATCTCTTCCAATAATTAGTGTTAAAGTCTAGAAGGAGTGGCAGGACCAATCCATGGGTAAAGAAGCAAGATTACCATGATTCAAAAGCTAATTAGTCATTCAGCATTCAAGCCAGACTTGTCAAGACAAAACATATAGTGAAAGATTCAATAGAGTGCACATTACATTGTTTAAATCTTTTTATGGACTTTTAGGACAAAATTAATAATAATCATGTCTGATTGATATAATTGTTCAAAATCTCTTCATTTTAATCAGGTCTGGTGATCTACATACTCAGCCCATGTTCAGAGGTGTACATTTTTAGCCTGTATATGATATAATGCAGAATAATTAGACAACGAGATAAAATTTTTCTTTTTCTGGCTAAATTTCTGTACGTCTGTGTGATGTGATGCCTAGTATGATCTGATACACAACAGCTTATTTTAAAATCATACTGCAGCATTCACAAAGGTGGCTACATGGACACAATACTAAGACTACTTCAATTACATAACCTGCATAAACTTAATAATCAGTTTCATATTGCTGCATGGATTCATTTCAAAAGTAGCCTTTTAAATTGGTGACTTGATCCAAATCGTCAGACCGTTATGTCCGGACTTGCCCGTGTAGGCTACTTGTCTAATTTAAAAACAGACATCACATAGCTGGGTGATGATTTTGGCATTCATTATGCTAGTCCATGATCATAGACTTTCATTAATAATCTAGAATGTTTGTGTACATTTCTACTGCACAGATAAGACACATAAATGTGGGCTGTGTCTGTACACTTCAAACTCTCTTCAAATATATACAGTGTGCAACATACAACACTTTACTACACTATACTACACCTGACCATCACAAGCATATGTGATTCGTCCTCAAACTGTTGCCACAATGTCTTTGTATGCTGTAGCATTACAGTTTTCCTAAGAGGCCCAAACCTGCTCCAGCATGACAATGCCCCTGTGCACAAAGCAAACTCCATGAAGACATGGTTTGCCAAGGTTTGAGTGGCCTGCACAGAGCCCTGACCTCAACCCCAATGAACACCTTTGCAATTACTTGGAACGCTGACTACGTGCCAGGCCTCCTCACTCAACATCAGTGCCTGACCTCACTAATGCTCTTGTGGCTGAATGAACAAATCCCCACAGCCACGCTCCAAAATCTCGTGAAAAGCCTTCCCAGAAGAGTGGAGGTTATTATAACAGTAAGGGGGGACTAAATCTGGAATGGGATATTCAACAAGCACATACGAATGTGATGATCAGATGTCCACATACTTTTAGTGTATGAGATCCACAAATGAGCATATATTAACACTATTTATTAATGCTGAATTAATACATGCACTAATTCTTAGCATATCAGGAAATACTGAAGCAAATACATTAACAGCCTCTCAGTCACATATGAATATTCCTTAACAAAGATAACAGTTAAGTTTTAACACCCTGTTAACTCATTCTGTTAAGTAATACTGTGACTTCCAGTATTAATAAGGATTATTTAATTTTTAACATATTTGTAAACAATGTACCAATATGCTTATTTGTCAACAAAATGTTCTTGTTCAGTTACAAAGTGAACAGCATAATACTGTCTTAACTGGCTGCAGATCTCTGAACACATAATAATAATAATAATAATAATAATAATAATAATAATAATAATAATAATAACGGAAATAACAACAACAACAACAACAACAATAATAATAATAATAATAATAATAATAATAATAATAACGGAAATAACAACAACAACAACAACAATAATAATAATAATAATAATAATAATAATAATAATAATAACGGAAATAACAATAACAACAACAACAACAATAATAATAATAATAATAATAATAATAATAATAATAGCACGCACCTGCGCACGAGCTGCACTAATGTGACATATGGAAAGTCCAGTGTTATGACAGATATAAATAGTGCCCAGTGCCATTCAGGTGCCCTGTCACTCTCCCTGTGCCATCATTTCTGTGCCTACAAATCTTCAGCATGCATTATGAAAAAATCTGACACTGTCTCTGCACTCAGACTAACCGCTTTCACTTTAGAACACAAAGCTGCACCTGCAAACAGCCTGTAACTTCATCCAGGATCCCAAAGTCCAAAGGTTTACCAGAAAGATTCCCGCAGCAAAGCTGTGTGTAGGGAAACGGTTTCATAAAGCCTACTTACGGAAAATGTCGGACGCTGCTGGAGAGACTCATTTACAAATAGATCCTGCGGGGATCCTGTGGAGATCTGCTCTGTGGTAGGCGGGAGTGAAGCTCAGTGCACACCTCAGTTCACGTTCATAACACGCACTTTCACTCACACTGGGTTGCCAGATTGCACCGCCTGATCCCTGCTCACAGCACTGCAAACAGATCCAGCTGTAACCATGCCATGTTAATCCAGCTCAAAGCCAGTTATTTCCAGCCCATTGTGATTAAAATAGTCCAGTAGGGTGGGACATAGTCCAGTCTGGCAAAACCCAAACAATTGTGCAAAATAACCTCCTACATTTCTGAATTTAGTTCAGAAAAAAACATGTATTAACCTTACATAGTGCTGCTAAATTCTCAAATCTCATTGGACAGAAGGTGTTGATTAATTTTTAGAGCAGCAGCTCTGACAGTAGTACTGGCTCTAATTCAACTCACACATTTATATTAATGCACTTGCTCTAATACTTGATTTGTTAAATTATTTTTTTAAGTAACAGCTAATTGGGACTTGTATGCTGGACGCTTCACATAATCGAAGGTTGGTAATAAACGGATTAAAAACCGTGTTGTTCTGTTCATCCATCCATCCATTCATCCACCCTTACCAGTTATCCCACACAGGGTCGTGGGGGAGCCTGGAGCCTATCCCAGGGGGACTCTGGGCACAAGGTGGGGGACACCCCATCACCAACCCATCACAGTGCACAACTGCACGCACTCACACACTACGGATAATTTGGAAATGCCAATCAGCCAATATCTTTGGACTTGGGGAGAAACCCCTGCACACAGGGCGGAAGCGGGATTCAAATCCCCAACCAGGAGGTGTGAGGCAACAGTGCCCCCACTAAGCTATCGTACAAATACCCCCACCACCACCACCACCACCACCACCAGGTTGTACATGATATGTATAATTATTGATATTATTTAAGGTTTATGGGTGGAGTCTCCAGTGTCAGAGCTTCGTAACAGTCAGTAATTTGAATCAATAAATGGATCTAAAAGGCAACATTTGAACTAATTTGAGGCAACAAACGCACCAATTGATTATAATTAATTATAAATTAATTGTTAATCATAACTGTAAATCAGTTATTAACAACTGATGTGTAAAAATAATTCATATTTTTAAATATGATAAATAGGCTAGCAAGGTGATTTGCCTATAAATCTGATAACTCTGCTTAAAAAAAAAATTGTTTACAAAAAAAATAGAGGCTAGTAAATCAAATCATATCATATCATTCAGTAGTATTGTCAAATATTTAATCGGTTCCTTAAGGATCGAAATTACATGGTATCTTTTGGAAGCCTGAGGTTTATGCCCCTAGTAAGTTTTCCTTCACAGGAGAGCCTTCAGGACCGACTGATAAAATAAAATGAATCTTATTTAACTGAATAGAGAAGCTGGTGAGGGAATGATTGTTTATAGCTGTTATGACATAAGTGATAACAGGAACTTGTTTTTCAGATGTTCCCCAACATTAAATGTAGCTCTAAAGGATTGAAAAGAACCACATGTTCTTTATAATAAATTAAAACTTGTACTCATTGATGATTTGCTGTGGTATAAGAGGAATAATACACTTTGGGATGCGCTATTGGAGAATAATCAACATTGAGGTGCTAACAGTAACTCGCATCACTCCACATGGTCGCTGATTATTTTCCTATCACAGCATGCCCTGTCATGTTTCCTTACCCATTAAAGATGCATTAGGTAAGAAAAAATTTCTTTCTCTCTCTAAAGGTTAGGTGGCTTTGACAATTAGATTGACTCATGTTCGTGAAGCTCTGCCCACTTTGGTGATCCCTGCATTGTCTATAAAATGACTGACAGACGGCAAATCCAAACAAGTATTCCGGCCCAGAACTCCGTTTTCCAAACAGGTTTTTCCCAAAGACTTAAAACACTTTTTGCTAAGGCCACGAGTTAATCCTTTTTTTTTTTTAATATCATGTTCTACATATCATTCAGGTTACGAGTTTGAACAAGTAAAGTATTAAACAAACTCCACTACTGCACCTTTAAGAGCTGACGTGCCTTTTTAGATAAGTGCGACAGAAATGCTTTGACGTAGCAAATAATTAAAAAAAAATCCATGTAATGTCTGTGAAACCTAACTGGTAGTTAAATGTTTATGAACAATGTCTGTGGGCTACATGAACAGTCGTCTCTGTTGCTAGCTGTGCTTATGAAGGAAAATATCTCTTGTGTAAAGAATCATTAACGAGCTCCCATGGAGGAAGTACAGCAGGAATAATTATGTGTTATAAACAGTTGGTCCACTAGAGGTCGCTGCAGACTGCTGTTAGATGGCATTTACTCTACATCCAGACCAGCAGGAGGCAGCAAAGAACTTCTGTTACAGACTGAATCCCAAACAGATTCTTTATAGCGCACTTCATAGTGTGTAGAAGCGCTTAGAGTAATTCATACCTGACGTATAGTAGTGCACTTTTATAGGAAATAGGGAGCTATTTGGGATTCAGCCTGTGGCGAACATAGATGCATACTGTATATCTGCTGTGGTGGTCAGTTTGCAAGTCAGGAATTTAAAAACAAGGCAGAAGTTAAAGTTGACATTCCAAGTGAAGTATTTTAACGATTAACGGTAAGCATCCGTTCTCTTGTGTAGTATTAAATCGTTTATTTGTATTTTATAAAGCAGTGCTGGACAGGGTTCTGTGCAGGTCAGTGTTGATAATAGCGGGTGTCCCATCTTTCAAGAGATTGAAAAACAACATGAAATGTCCTAATTAACCCAATCTGGGAATGTGCAGACCATTTCTAACATGTTTATCTCTGACTAAAAAGTGGATTTTAGTTTAACTTCAATTGTAACACAAGCAACACAAGCTTTGCCATATTGTACTTTATAGCGATGACCTTTGACCTTTTATAAGTCTGCACATAACCCTTTACTACACATTGTCGCCATTTGGCAACAATTTACAAACTACCCCCCTAATTTTTTTTTAAATTTTGAAATATATTTTTATTTCTTGAACTAATTCAAGTAATAAAAATCCATAATAAATAAATAAATAATTCATGCAGTAGAGGGTTAATTGTATAAATATATACTGTAAGTGCACAGACTTTCTCTTACCCTTTGCCCTTTCTATCAATAAAAAGGTGCCAAGAACACATGATTTGAGTGTTGGATCATTATCAGGGCAACAACAACATGGTATTGTGTGTGTGTGTGTGTGTGTGTGTGAGAGAGAGAGAGAGAGAGAGAGGGAGAGAGATAGAGATATGTTGTTTATATGTTTATATGATATGTTGACATGAGTTTATCTTGCAATCTTTGCTGGGATTTTAAACATTTCAGTGTCACTGCTCCGCAGAAAAAGTCCAGTCAGAACAGCATACTTTACTATGGTCAAAATTTGACACTTTTGATGGGCTAAATGAAAATGAATACAAATTGTACATGCAGTAAATATACTATATGGCCAAAGGTTTGTGGACACCTGCCCAATCACACCCATATGTGCTTGTTGAACATCCCATTCCATATTTAGTCCCCTCTTTGCTGCCCTAGTGGCTTTCCACTAGATTTTGGAGCGTGGCTGTGGGGATTTGTGCTCATTCAGCCAGTGTGAGATCAGTGGGGTTGAGGTCAGGGCTCTGTGTTCCAACCTTGGAAAATCATGTCTTCAAAGAGCTCTCTATATAGTGTGTATAGCCTCTTGTAACAGTCTATATGGTAGGCGTGTGTCCAGTAAGAATAAGAAAGTGTTTAAAAATGACCACATGCTGAGAGTGGTCCATCACCCAAATAACGTCTGGTCATTGGTGGTCTCTTTCCACTGACTGATGGGGTAGAGGGGTTGACAGAGGTTTTAGGTTGACACCTAAAAGTATGCATCTATTATATGGTTAATGATAAAAGTAGTTAACAAGACAGTTAATAGTGTAACTTTTATGAAGACTTTGATTAAATTTTTGAAGAAAATGGCCAGATTCTTGTGCTGTCTTAAAGGAATTTTGTAAAGCAATTTTTTTGTGGTCTGCAAATATTAAAAATTTTAGTAATATTCATTGAAATTCATTGGAAAAAAAAACACACTATTTCAGCAACTTATATTGTACTCTTTGCACTATTGTCACTGGATTCACTTTCTAATAGAACTGTGTACTGGNTTCTGTGTTTGTCTTATGTAGCACCTTGGTCCTGGAGAAACATTGTTTCGTTTCACTATGTACTGGCTGCATATGGTAGAAATGACAATAAACTCCACTTGACTTGACTTGATTGAGCACATTTACATTATCGAACGATAGACATTTAAGCATAGAATTTCATTGATGAGCACCTTAAGTGGATTCACCATTGTAATGTAATTCTTCTTATTGCTCTATTTAAAGGATCACATGGATTTTCCAAAAGTGCCACCTCATGATGGACCCGTTTTGTCTGTGGTTGACATGCACACTGGAGGAGAACCTTTACGCGTCATTGTAAGCGGGTACCCTACTGTGAGCGGGGACACTGTGCTCGCCAAGCGGCGGTATGTACGAGACCACCTTGATCATCTTCGCAAAGTGCTAATGTTCGAGCCCCGTGGCCACTATGATATGTACGGAGCCTTATTAGTCGAAAGTGATATACCAGAAGCGGATCTCGGGGTTCTGTTTATGCACAATGAGGGTTACAGCACCATGTGTGGCCATGCTGTCATTGCTCTTGGCCGTTTTGCTATAGACTACGGTTTGGTAAAGACTCCAGCTTCTCCTGAGACCCAAATAAATATCCACTGTCCATGCGGCCTGGTGAAGGCTTTCGTGGAGTATAACAACGGTAAAACAGGAGCAGTGAGGTTCCACAGCGTTCCAGCTTTTGCTTTCGCCACAGGTGAAACCTTCTGTTAGGCTTGGGATGGAGGAAGGGCTTTTGTTATATCCATTTTATCAGTCATCTCTGAGGGACGCAATAAATTTAAAATGTGATTGTGTCATCTTAATAGATGTGAAAGTCACTGTTCCAGGATATGGTGAAATCACAGTGGACATAAGCTA
Source organism: Pangasius macronema (assembly GCA_037577455.1). Taxonomy (NCBI): domain Eukaryota; kingdom Metazoa; phylum Chordata; class Actinopteri; order Siluriformes; family Pangasiidae; genus Pangasius; species Pangasius macronema. The sequence goes on from CM074963.1 coordinate 7,008,170, forward strand.
TGGAGGTGCTCTCTATGCTTTTGTGAATGCTGAAATATTTGGACTGGATGTCAATAAGTCCAGAACCAGAGATTTGGTTGATGCAGCCACTGCTGTAACTAATGCAGTCAAATCTCAGGTACAGCACAAACACCAGGTATATTTACATAAAACACAGGTTATACTGAGAGAAAATGGTGCTTTGGCTTCCATTATTATGACAGGTGAAGCTCCACCATCCTGTTAGTGAAGATCTGGCTTTCCTATATGGCACCATCCTCACGGATGGTAAAGATGATTTCTCTGATGAGCCTACAGCCAATGTGTGTGTGTTTGCCGATGCCCAGGTGAGACTCTGCATCTTCCATTGTCACATCCACATTGATATTAGATCGTCTAAAAATCTAAAATATAGATTTAAAAACACACTGCAAAGATTCCATTGTAGCATCTGTGTACAGTCACCTGTAGATTTTAGGCTTCCAAGTTAAAAACAAACAATCAGTGTTTTGGTTGGTTTTAGGTGGACAGGAGCCCCACTGGTTCTGGTGTAACTGCTCGCATTGCTCTGCAGTACCACAAAGGTCTGATCCAGCTGCACAAGACCAGGAGCTTCAGGAGTGGAACCACAGGAGCTATATTTACAGGCAAGGCAGTACAGGTATGCGAAGCCAAAAGTGTATAATCCAACTAAATTTAAAGAAGTAGAACTTGACGCCAGTGGCATTGATGAGTATCCCTCTGCCACCAAGTCATCTAGACCTTCTGGTTATTAATTTGTATGCCAGAGATAGTCTTAAAATATACTTTAAACATATAAGAAACTATTTTAGACGTTTGAAATTGCTGTAACCTTGATCTTGTTTGGATCAATTCCAAAATCTAATCAGTTCATCTGCTGGTTACAGCGATACAAATTCTATAAACATTCCACCACCATTCTTGAGAAATCTGAGACATATAGATATCCCCAAAACGAAATGCTTCCGCCACTTAGTGTAGTAAAAATAATTTAGGTATGAAATATGATCATTTCAATGGCATTCTTGAACTGAATTTGAACTGGGAAATCAATAGTCCCTACAAGGTTGTAGTCCCCCAGTACAGCACCCCTGGTTCACAAAAATAACTCTATCCCAACTTTGCATACTGAGGAGATTTTCTAGATATGCAACTATTGTATGACATGTGTATAGATACCCTTACTAAACTGAATGATCTGTGTTTAAAGGAGACCACATGTGGGGAGTTCAGTGCAGTGGTGGTGGAGGTTGCAGGTCATGCTTACTACAGTGGCGTGGCCAGTTTCACTCTGGAGAATGAAGATACCCTGAAGAATGGCTTCCTCCTCCGATGAGTCTGCCTAGATGCTAAAGCAGAGATCTAACAAGCTGGAATAAGTAAAAAATCTGTGTCCTTTTGTGATCATGGCAGTGCATTTCCATGTTTCATTAAGGATCATAACTGCTGCACATGCTAGCTCTGTTTCATATTTCCTTTGTCAGAAGATGGCAGTTACATTTTATAACAATTAAATGATGTGCACAAGTTGGACAGAACAAGGCCCACTAACTCGTTACACATTTATAATTTTGCAACTCTTAATTAGTTCCTGTATCCACTGTTTCCCTGTTTGTGGAGATATTTATTTAATATTTACAGCAGGAATCTCACGACTCAGCAAGTTTTCTGCCACAGGAGTCTTCATAACAGAGGAATTTCCATTTTCCACTTTCTCAGTAACGTGATAATCAGAATTTTTTTTTGTCGCATTGACTTTAATAAAGAGAAAAAAACAAATGTTGGTGATATTTATATGTGCTATAACATACACTGTATGGCCAAAAGGTTGTGGATGCCTGACCATCACCCACATATGTGCTTCTGAACATCTCATTCAAGATTTAGTCCCCTCTTTGCTTTCAGAATAACCTCCTCTCTTCTGGGAAGACTTTCCACTATATTTTGGAGTGTGGCATTGGGGATGCACCCATTCAGCCACAATAGCATTAGTGAGGTCAGGCACTGAAGGTCTGGGGCACAGCCTGTGTTCCAGATCACCACAGAGGTGTTTAGTGGGGTTGAGGTCAGGGCTCTGTGCAGGCTAGTCTTCCACATCAACCTTGGCAAACCAAGTCTTCATGGACCTCACTTTGTGCATAGGGACCATGTCATGCTGAAACATGTTTGGGCCCCTTAGTTCCAGTGAAGGGACATTATAATGTTACAGCATACGAAGGCATTCCATACAATTGTGCGCTTATAACTTTGTGGCAACAGTTTGGAGAAGAACCACATGTGATGGTCAGGTGTCCACAAACCTTTGGCCATATAGTGTCAGTGATGTTGGCTGTGGTATAAAAGAAATAAAACAGGACATGCTGGTATTGGCTTTGGGTCAGGCACATCACACCACCCCAATGTTGATTATTTTCCAATGACAGTATGCCATGTCATGGTTATTTTCTTACGTAAACATATTCTTGTCATTGAAAATCTGTCAGTTCTAATGGATTTTAGTCTTTGACAGTTGACACATTATTCATTGAAGTATGGAAAATTCCTAAACAGAGTTTTATTCTCTTTTTAACAGGTGCATCTTTTGACCACTAGGTTGTAATGTTTACCTAGTTATTCAAGTCAAAGGCTAAGACGTCATACTAGTTGAATTTTATTGTTCAGAAGTGATGTTTAATTGCACACTATTTAGCATTTAAATAGGCACTAGTGCCCATTTTGGAAAACATTAATACTCACAACAGAAAGTATTCAATTTTTCCCCCATTTATTCTCCTTTAAGCTCCACCTTACAATGGAAGGGTTTTTTTTTAAATTACAAATGTTCAATGTAGCATATCACATTGTCACAACATACATCGTGGGAAAAATACCGGAATATATCCAGTGATGAAGGAAGAGCTGAAGGAGAGTCTCTTGCATTGATTTACTTACTGGTATGTTTGTGTTAAATAAGTCTACAGATTTCACATGACAGTCTGCAAAGTGTCTGATGAAAGATCCAACAACGTAAATGCATAGAATCTGCACAAAGGAGCATCCACAGTGTTTGAAACAACGAGGGCCTGGGCCAACTCCTTATCTAAAACTTATCTTTAAAAATGATCTTCAGCCAGCCTGTGTCTGATATCCAATGCAATTCTCTATACTGATGTAATAAACAACCCATAACCCTGGTTACTGTTATTAGTATTCAATAAAAGCTTACTATATAAAAATTGTCCTTAATAATAAAAGAAAAAAGCATTGCCATGTAGCCGTTTAGTGTCAAACTCTTCAGGTCTGTTTTCTGTACTGAGATTAAGTTTTATCTTGGAGCAGATTATGTTGCCAGTGGATTCACCACTGGAGGTCTTTTTTAATGTACGTACTAGTCTTAATCTCCAGAAAACAGGTCCAGACACATATAGACAAGTTATTTCCTGCATGCCATGCCTCAATTTCAAGAATGAGCCAATGAGCAACTCTTGCAGTTGTAGGTATTTTGTTTTGTTTTTGTATTGTTTTGTTTTAATAAAGATGTGAGGTCAGTCTCCTTGTGAAAGCTCTTGCAGTAGAAAAACCAAAGATCGTTGTACCCATGCTTTGTGGTCTTCCTCGGTCAAATCCAGATTTGACTAGCATTTTTTTTCTTGTCTTGCAAGTCTGCAGTCTTGGTGCACCAGCACCAAGGTGAAAACTCATAATTTCCTCAAAGAAACAACACTTGGCAGCCTTAGAATTTATAAACTTATCTTTCCACTTTAAAACCAGTTCCCCATTTCAGCTATCAGAGTCAGAAGGGGCAAAATCTTTAGGCCAATAATTCCTCTTTCTGTATGGTGCAAATAGGTGCTCTCCAAGTATCCCCCACCAAGAGGCAGTATTGTCCAGTGAAGGAATAGAACAGTTCTGGATAGCACAGATGAAGGAATGGGCCTAAGGTGAGGAGGTTAAGCACTGTGGATGGCCAAAGAGGCCATATCTCAGAAGTTGAGTTTAGTGATGGGGCGCTCTCTGCCCGTGTCTGTGGTTTGGCTGTTCATGCGTTTGCGGTTCCGCTTCATCTTGGACAGGTCCTTATCAAACACCTCACCGGAGCGCAGTGCTGACACCAGGTCATCAAACTCGCCCCCGTTGTCCTCTCCGTTCTCTTTGGCTTTCCGGGCTTTTCTTTCTTTCTCCCGCTGCTCCTTTAGCTGCAAGATTGCGACAAAAACAGATTTTAAAACAGGTTTTACATGTACTGTGTAAAAGGTAGTTCAGCCCTTTCAGTTGCATAAAGGAAACCGCAGTAATTACAGGTTTTCTGTACAGTCACTGGCTTTTCCTAAAAAGACATTGCTTTGCCAGTTAAGACAAGAGTTAAGCAAACTTATAACTGTCATGATACTATGTGAAGTAACCAGACGTAACCAATTTTAATTCTATATTCTCATAAGCCTCATGTGATTTTATTATTCTAGGTTTCATGTTCTTGAAACCTCAGTCTGAATATGAGCAGGGCGAGTTCCTCACCTGTGCCTCCATGCGTGCCCGACGCTCCTCCTCCTCTTTGCGCCGCCGTATGTTCTCATTCTCCTGCCGAGCCTCTGTGAAGGCTTGCAGGAACTGGTCAAAGATGCCAAAGAACTCGTCCGGTTGCATCTTCCCAGCATCTTCACCAAAGTGCTTCACTGCTTTATGGAACTGTAGAATATGAACACAAGATGAGGCTCTTGACATGCTTTGGATCTCATCACTGATATATTCAGACTCTTACAACAAAAGGAATTTAACCCCAAGACCCCTCAACAAATATTTGATCAATTTATTTGTTAATTCATTTGAATTAACAAAATATTTACACTGTCAATTTTGTGCAATTCTGCCCTAAACACTAGAAAATACAGGACATGAAACAAAGGAGAAAAACAAAATAAAGCGGAGTTGACAGAATAGAGGAACAATCAGCAGGGGTCTAATGTACATGTGGTAAATGAATCCTGTCATGCACAGCTGGTGTTCAGGTACCGGTAGTCTTGTTAAGCTCAATTTTTACCAGCGGCTTAAAAACCCAGGGGAAGGCATGAGGAAAGGGAGACAGGGACACTGTCGTGGCACCAGTGTAGCCTCGTGCTGCCTCTCCACAGGGGAGGAGGCCAAGCCTTCCCATAATGCCTTTGATGTGCCTTTATCACAGCCATATGGGCCTTACCTTCTCTAAAGCAGCATGAGTCTGAGCCAGAGAATATCACATGGTTTTATCCCATTCCCTCCCTCACGCACTCTCTCCTCCTATCTTAATATCACTTTCAGTAGACTGGAGGCCCAGGCTGAGGTACATACAGTAAAAGACTGGAAAATGCCTCCACTATACGAGTCTTAGTAGGAAGTTAGTAGGAACGTCTCTTAAAGTAAGTGTGATCTCTCATAAGTCAATTTAGCACCAAAAATATTAACAAAATGAGTGTTGGACAAAAATAATCCAGTTACTGTCAGCAGTTACAGCATTATTCAATTCCCCATGTGAACAGCAAATTACAAGAAGTTTAAAGCAGTTAATGGATATCAAGAAGAAATTAGCTCAGTATTCAGGTAATTCAGTAGATGTATACCATTACTCTGATATGAACACTCTTTCGGCTGCTCCCGTTAGAGGTCGCCACAGCAGATCACTGGTCCGCGCAACCCTCCCTAATTTTTTCCGGGCTTGGGACCGGCACTGAGAGCGCACCTTTGCATGCAACCCCAGTGGCTGGGGTCGGTTCCCTGGCCGGGAATCGAACCCGGGTCGTAGCGGTGAGAGTGCTGTGGCCTAACCACTAGTCCACCAGGGACCCCGTATACCATTACTCTCATATCTTTCAGTTTTCTATTGCTGCACAGGTGCATAAACATTTTTGAATAGAGAAAAGTATGGTTGTGATCCATCTTCGCTTCTAAATAGAGGACACTATGCAATTTGTAACCATAAAATATTACCAAATAAAAAAGTTTGAGAAAGGCAACTGTGCTTCCAACAAACTGACAAGATATACATAAAATAATGGATTAAAATATAAGTGCCCCTAAACTTTAATTATTTTTTTAAATCACTAACTCATCCTGGAAGTCTGACTGTAATGGGTACAAGTTTTCATCATCACTAATGTTAGTGTAATGTGAAAAATGGTGATTGTTTTGGGTTTTTTGGGCTCATGATGTAAAATAGATACTGAGAGATTGCAAATCATGACTCTGAAATCCCACTCATGTCTCCTTGTGACAAATGTGTGCTCACTTACTAGCCTATATCCAGTCAATAGCTAGCCTGCTAAAGTCTAGAGATGAACAAAATAGTTTTGAATGTTTTTGACAGATTTTGGCAGATCTGGCATCAAATATGATGACGCACTGTAATACAGAAATCCCACACATGCCTACACATGCAGGATAGTTTGCTACAAGTTAGCTGGCTGGCTAGCTATTAGAGGTGGAGGAGAGTGGAGATTATTTTAATGGTTTAAAAATGACCATTAAAGATGTTCAGGGATACTGGGGATGCTATCACCTAACTATTGGCTGGAAAATGTTTTTAAACTAATAGCTTAGTTGCAAAACTACTAAAAGAAATAGCATCACGGACTGACGATATAAATATTGCCAAAAACTGATTTTTCCCATTTTCAGATGATTTTGCATTCTGTGGTTGTAGACATAAGCAACTGTCTTTTGAGCCTGCTGTGTCTGAGGATTACTAACTGTGTATTATTACTTCCTTCAGTACAGATGTAGCACTCAGAGCAAGGTGTGTGTCCTGTTATGTTTCTATGTCCTGTAGAGTCTCCAGGGGCTGAGAAGAGTGCCAGGGTCATTCCATAGGAAGTGCTCACAGCAAGAGGTCAGAGGTCAGCTCCTGCACTCAGCAGGCAGAAGTGCAGCCTGTTTCTACAGCTGGCCTCTGAAGGAAGCACACAGAGCTCTGCATCGCCTCTCACTCAACACCACACACACACGCATGTGACACATCCACACACACTCACCAGTTCCTTGGCTTCATTAAGGGAGTCTTCTACATCAGAAAAGCTGAAACTGGCGAGTGTAACGAACTGGCTGACCACAGACACAAACTTATCTCCCATCTCCTGTGGACGCTTTTTCTGGAATTCCAGCTCCTGTACATGATAAACAGATCAAAGATATATCCTTACACATGTTTACAGTAAATAGGATCTGGGATCCAAGAAACAGATGTGGACTGAACTTTTTGGTTGATAACAAAACACATGTAGTACAACGGATCAGTGCTTACACTTTCCACATTCTTCAAGCCACTGCGCAGGTTGTTGATCTCCTTTTCCAACTCTGTCATACTATAAAAGGAAAAAAAAAGGAGAGATGCATGTTTTTACCAGAAGAGGCCTTTGATTTTTGGGTCTATACTGTACAATATACCAAGTAAAATGATTTGTTTTAATCCAGGTTTAAAATTTTTGCAGACAGGGAGCAATTTAAAAAAAATCATGGACACCATTATGATTACAACTCAAACAAGTATAATTTCAGCTATTCAAATATCAAGTACATCAGGCATTAACCATCACATTTATTTTATTTAGTGGAACTGAACTTTCTGCTCTTGAACTTTCCACCCACAGTTACCATTTTGTATGAACATCTTTTTTTAAATATTAAAAAGTTATATTCAGTTTAAAAACTCAAACTTATCAGCCTTGTCCTTTGTCTCTTATCGTTTTCCTTTGTTTTTCATTAAATCCATTCTCTTCCCCTTCAGGTACAGACAGCCCTAGAAAGACATTTAGTTTTTGCCAAGACTACAGTGACTCTTTTGTTTCAATTTCTGTCACTTTAAGATCCATAAGACTGACCACATGACCTATCACTGATGACTTTCCTCTGACACTGCTGCACTTTAGTGTAAATACAAATGAACTTTAGTCAAATATAAAGAAGAGTCCCACACAGATGCAACTGCAAACACATCCTGCATACACACTTACATTCAATACATCTGTTAATAAGCACATTTAATATGTATTTCAGGGCTCTTAGTAGAAAGAAAGGCACATCTGAATGAGGCAATGAGAGTCCCTTCGAACACAGACTGGCGCGAGCCCCTGAGAGCAGTGTCATCATCTCTTGCACAATGGCCATTCTGCCTGTGGTAAACTGATACAGAGAGACACTGAATGATCTGTGCGCTCGCTCCAGTTTCTGAAATGAGATCAAGTGTGGGCAGTCTTGTGACCACTTCACTTGAGAAGCATGCGTTATCACATTAGTCACCCTGGCTCCATGGGTTAGAGCTCTACTGATGACTGAATAGCTTTTTTGCATGCTTTGTATGATCTGATACACTGAGAGCACGGTCTCGCTGAAGCATGACGTCCAAAAGAGTTAAGACAGCTGCTAGAATGGAGCTTTTCACAGTTTTCTGGAAACAATTCAAGTTCTAACCCATACGGATCATATGTCCAATAGCTAAGATTTGATCTTAATCCCTGCTCAACCCATGGTGGTTTTGACCAGGAAGCCTTTTTCATTCTCATGCTGCTCCGGTGGCCGTGACTTTGCATTACTCTAGCACTGCTAAACCTCTTGAGAGCACTTCCACATTTCAGCGCCTTCGTGAGCCGAGGCCAGGGCCTCATTTCCTCAAGACATAAATTTGTTTCACTCTGCATTGGGTAGAGGTGAGCCCAGCAAAAAGAAGGCAACAAGACTATAAAAATCCATTTATTGTGTGTATACCTACAGGAGTTATAAATCTCAACCCAACACACTAACCCGTCTCCCTCTAGACCTACTTGACTTTAGCGGCTTCTGGCACGTTCTGGAGGTCCTCTTGGAACTGCATGACTTTTGGGTACTTCTTCTCCAGGATGGTGATCAGGTAGTGTAAAAGAGTGATGTTCCTATAGAACATGGAGATAAGGACCNATAAGGACCTTTAGAATATCACACAATGACAAGCAAAGGTCATGCTGAATACGTGGATAAATTAAAACACATTACAACCATCGGAGAAAAATATGTTAGAAACGTGTCAATGATATTCCAAACAGTGCTTAAAAGTTCTCTTACTTGTCAATGCTAGACTTGGTATCGGCGATCTTGTTGAGCGAGGACACTTTAAAACCATAAGCATTTCCTCTCGGACCCTTGTTCATGTAGTTTCCGAATGCCAGAACAACCTCGAGGAGCTGCTTAAGGTTTCGGCTCTGCAGCACCTCTTTAGAGGCTTTAATTAAAGCTGGAGAACAAAACACTCATTCAGTGCACTGGATTAGTTTTCAGTCAGTTGCAACAGTTACAACTGCAATATGATAACTATTGTTTTGGTATTTAGACACTTAAAAAAAGCAAAGGGAACTATTACTGAAATAGGCTAGGCAAGAAATAAGACAAAATGGGGTGTGTTATAGGAAAATAATCAATAATGAGGTGGTGTGATGCAGCCTGAAAAAAGCCTGAAGACATTTTTATTATTTACTGAATAAAATAATACTGTTAATAGTTGCATTTAATATTGTGGAATGTCTGTGAAACAAGTTAGTTTCTGTTATCACTTATAGTCGTTGCCTCATTTTTTCTCTCTTTTGATGTTAATAAGACCAAAAAGTCTCTGAAGACTCTCCTTAAATTTAAAACTTATGTCATTTAAAAAAAAATAAAATAAAAAAAGCTAAACGTCTCCTCACAAAATCCTTCGTTATCAACAGTTATACATCTTTTTAATCAGTTTATGAGGACTGTCCTCTATACAAGTGGTTATTATAGAAAAAAGCAAATTAATAGAAACCAGCTAAGTACTATTCTATACTAACACATTCAATTTTGTGATCTACAATGAGTTTTGGATGAACTTTCTTTCACAAAAATCGTGATTAATAATGGTCCAGCGATTTGATTATATCAAGGAACTAACGGACTGTGTGTTTACAAACTATGTACTTTTATATGGAACCATAAAACCTTGTGATTATGTGGTTATGTATAAATTGTGCTGGCCTCTGGTACACACACGCATCACTGAGCCAAGTGATGAGCAATGCCTATTATAAATAGAGGCATAAAATGTGTCAAATTTGAGAATGAAGAGAGAAACACGCACCTTCAACTTTGGGCTTTATTTCTGCAATTCTCTCTGCAAACTTCTTCTTGAAGTACAGAGACTGTAGCCTCTGCTGGTAATGGTTTATTCTGTGAAAAGTTCAAAATAAGAAGAAAGAGAGCAGAAGTATCCAATTATTTACAGTGGAAAAAATGATATTCATCAAATATCATTTAATATATCCTTCATTCAATCAGTCCACGAATAAAAAATGACTTCCTGAAGAACTGATCTAAACATGTATTAATGGGTGGATGTGAGGATTTATTGACATATAGTGATTGATTTGCTTATGCAATTCTCTGTGTGAAATGTCCTCTTTTCATAATATAATCTAATCTAATGTCCTTCGAATGTTAAGTGTCTTGTCCTGGTATTTGAACTCACCATATACCAATCCTAGATGAAAAAGCTTTAACTACTATGACTACAAAATAAAGATATATTCATGATACATGAAATGGCACAAGCAGAGATGCCCTGATAGCAAAGGGAGAGGAGAGCTGTGCACTTGCTCCCCTCAATCTCACGCTTTGAGTGAAGTTTAAAAGGCAAAGGACATGACTGATTATTACAGGAAAAGCAAACAGATCGTGACCCTGAGCGGTGCACATAGCACCCCCGTGTTGCATTCGGCACTTCTGTGTAGGGTGCAAGGATGTCACCCTGGCAACTCTAATTAAACACTACACTTTGCTTTCTTCCTAGCTGGAGGTCGCAATTGTCTTTCTCACGCACAGGCCACACATCTACACAGAGTGGAAAACAAATAAACTGGACTTTTACTGTGGCATCATTAAAACTAATCCTTTTCCTAGGCACCTGCTTAAGATTTGTTGGCTTCACCTCCCTCAGTCAGAATGCAAGACAACGTTATGTGGATACAAAGAGACCATGCTTAATTAGTTACAACAAATATGAATATTAAACCCTCTCCTGAGACCAGACTCATGAGATTCCCTTTGCTTTACTGCTACAGGAATGAGAATTCGCAGGTGAAAGCTACATGTGTGAGGTACAGTGTGAGACTCTTAGATTAATACAAGGCGCTATAAAGTCACAGGTGGCCGTCATGGATGAGAAACGCTCTGGTGTAGCGCCTGGATTCATATACAGCAACATAATGAGCCAACATCATGAATTCTACTATGCAGTGGTGTGAGCTGAACAGCACGACACCAATTCAGCGCCAAACTGAAACTTTTGCCATGTTTAATCTGTGAGGATTCAGAATGTAGGCCTCATGGATAGAGAGAGGGAAGATCAGCCCATTCTCCAGGACAGAACCACTATTGTATTATTAATCTCTATATATATCATCAACCATAGTAATTACTAATGAATTACTATTCATGAATTATTATTACACCAGTATTTATGGCTATTTTTGAAAAGTCTAAACTTAAACTCTTGATTTGGTAAATATTACCGTCATTTTTCGTATTTACAAGTATTTATAACTCTTCATAAACAATCTTACCAAGCAAATGCTTAATATATAAAACTTATAACATTAATTAATGAGCATAAACTATTATTTAGTGTTGATATTGATATGATTGATATTAATTATGAATTATGGCGACCAATAAATGTTTAATAATTCTACGTATAGTATTTACTAATGATTATACTCATTAAAATATTATTAACAAACTATAAGGTAATGATTGAGTTGCTTTTTATTAGCTCCTGTTATCTATTAATCCCCTAGGCATCTTTTCACATGCGTAGTCTTTTGATTTTTTTGTTTGAAAAGGAGTCTAAACGTCAAGTAAAGTCAAGTTTTAGATATGGACTACACAACTAAAGGTAGTACGGAGTAAAGGTGTGGCATACTGGCTCTCAGGAGAGGACATGATGAAGTGATAAGCAAGAGCTGATTAACTCAGCCTATGCTTTAATGATCCAATCAAAAACCTGTTTGAACTTGGATGACCTAACTGAGACTTAGCTTTACCTAGGAACATTCATAATGTGTTCTGTTTGTCAGAAACCAGTTTTAATATTTAACCATTAACATGTGGGTTATGTGGTTTAAGCCAATATTGCCTCAGACTTTACAGTTCAATGCTAATGACCAAATCACTGTACCGTGGACAACAGTTAACTGTAGTAACTTTCCCACCTGCTCATCTCATAGAGAAAACGGTCTGCCTTGGCCATCCGGTCCAGTTCATGTTTGTGTTCCTCCAGCAGATCCACATCACTCTTCTCTGGTATAAACTTCAACATCTGCAGTACAGAAAGCCTCCAAAATGAGTCAACATCACCCCTACCATACAAAAGCCGAACTCGCCGCAGCATTATGCACACTTCTCATTAGAAGCACTACAAATTGTGGTCTAGAGTGAATTATCTAAATCTGTAAGCAATAGGGTAATTCGCATTTACTGAAGAAGTACAAAATTGTTTCTGTTTAAAATAAGACGCACTCAGAGTCAGGAACCAGAACATTTCCTTAATTCTTTCTACAATTGTAATTTTCCATGGTGCATACCTGCTCCAGCATGTCTTTAGGCAGATCTTCCTGTTCATCCATAGTCATGATAGCCCTCTTTATTTCCTCATTGGAAAGTTTCAAGCTGAATAAAATGACAGGAAACAGAAACCAGCCAGACATGAATGAATCACTGATAGTGAAGTCATAATAAAGCCAAGCAAGTGTCCATGTTTAAAGTACAGATCTGAGTCTAGACCACTCAAATCCTGTTGTCTGTAGTCCAAAACCAAACACATGCCCCACTGGCATAAAGCAATGATGCCTGTTCTTTATCACGGTTACCCATAAGTATTTGTTCCAACCACAACCTCAATTCCCAGAAGAATTTTCAGTTCATGTTTGGAGCAAAAGAAATCAGAAAAGGTATCAAATTTCCCTCAGGTGAGTTCATGTAACATATAATGAATCAATGTTCATAATTATGGTTTGGCATCTGTATTGCATTAGGACTCTCACTTGATTATCGGGTAATTGGTGTTACTGACCTATCTTGATGAGACAATCATGGACCCCTCGTTACCATGATCATATGTATGTCTTATCTTAAAGTGAGAAGACTTCCATTGAAGACTGCATGATTCTTATTAGAGAAAATGATATCACAAAATAGTTCCATGCTTCACGAGAGTATAGAGGAACGTATATCAGTGCAGCCAGTCCTGCTAGACTACACACTGCTCATAGTCAGCATGAGGAGTTATTGGGTTAGCTTCATGTGTGAACGTGCCAAACACAACAGGTGTTTGACAGGCCTGAGATCTGGATTGGACAGCACTCTCAATTCCTCTGCCAGAGATGGAGAAAGAGAAAGATGTTGAACCACCAACAGGATGTGGAATACCTCCAGAATCATGCTTTTTACCATAGCGCTGTTAAATTCTCAAATCTAACTGGTCAGAAGGGATTAATTAATTTGCTATAACAGCAGCTCTGACAGTAGTTCTGGCTGCAAGGCAAATCACAGGCCTATATTAAAGCCCTCGTTCTAATATGGTATCATTTATATAGTAACAGCTAATTCACAGGAACTTGAATTGCAGATGAACCACAGAATCAAAGTTTAACAGTAAACAGGATTAAAACCATACCATGCTTTTTTCTGTCTTATTAACTTCAAAAGAGAAAAATATCTAAATAGATAAAAATGATTTTTATTCTTTAATGAATAAATTATGTTAGTGTTGGCTGATTATGTTTTATTCCTCTTACACCACTTCGAGATGTGCTTTTCTAGATAAATAAATAAACTTCAGGGTGGTAAAGCATAACCAAAAGTCTCAAAAGACTGCATGCTCGTTTATTTCACTTCCATCAAGTCACTGATTACTATTACCTCAAAGGAATGCTAATCTAAATATAGCTCTGATGGCCTTAAGCTCATAATAAATGTTCAAGGCACATTAAGCTTTACAAAAATCTTTCCTAATGATGAAATGTGCATACACAAATCCACATGGCATGAAACTGTGTTGCCATTACAAGCTATTCGTCCTTATTTTGTTCATGCTTGGAGGAGGTAATCAAAGTTTCAATAAACATTAGTAACTGAGGCCTAATCTGGAAGGCTTAGACACACTTTCCTAATAAATTTCATTCAACGTGAAGATGAATAGAGCACGATTCATCTTCCTCTGGTGCCTATTTCCTTAGTAGAATATCTTCACTTTAACTACATGGACACTATGAATGACACTTCAGGAATAACAAATGGCCTAAACTGTTCAAATCTCTGTAGAAAATGTAGTCTCTGTGACAACAGGCAGTGGATTGAACCACACTTTTTAAACATTCATTACCGACTGGAGAGCCAAAATGCAAGCATGTTGATTATTTGTCTTAGGAAACACAACCACCAAACTTTAAACTACTAATGTAGTAATTCAATAATATGCCTATATTTTATCTAATATGCCTATTTTCTTCTTTACTCATATTGTTTCCATAGTAACCACAGGTTTTTCACAAGTTTTTGTGTCAGACATAAAATACATTCCACATAATCTAATAAAAAGTCTAATAATGAACAGTCTAACAAAAGTGCTGTTATTTAAAATTTATGAAAATCACATCTAATCATTACCATGGTGATGTGTTCTGTAAGCAGACTCTCATTAAACAGTAATAAACAGTCCATAAACAGTAAAGTCTAATACTTGTCCCTGTTCATCTGCTCTCCCTTTGGTAACGTGCAGTATAATAGCACAAACATGCACACATGTATACTCCCTAATCAATCCATCCAATTTGTGTAAAACCTCTCCTTGATGTGGGATCCTTCTCTCCTTAAGAAAGGCTGACTGGAAATGCTAAGTGCCATTTTGGTTTGTTTCATCTGATTTGAGTCAGACATACTTAAACACACTCTTGAGAGTAAACCTCCTGCTTCCAGACGAAGCCAAACCACATTCAATTAGTGAGCTTTCATAAATCTGAGGGCAGCCAACTGTTACACTTTCATGGCTTTAGATTCTCACACCACAAGCCATTTCTGAGTGACAACCAGAAGTTTTTGCTTGAAAAATAATGAATGATCATAATGTGTTAAACCACTTACAGTGCTGATCCAACATATCCAAGTATCCATAATTGAGCATAAAGGGAGAAAGTAATCCCAGACCTGTACTCTTGCTCTGAGAAAGTTGACTCGTTTAGTAGAAGCCTAAGTTGCACTTTGCCAAAGTGTAAATCACTCTGAGGCAACTCTGTAAAAGTTCAGCACTTTGAATGAAACAAGCATACGAGTCCAACTCATTCTCATGATCCAGTCACACCTATATAAATACATCAAAGGGTAGAGACAAACTATGAATAAACTAAAGCTGTTCTGAAATTTTACCAAAAGAAGCTAAAGGAATGGGTCACACCTTCACACATCTTTCATCCACGTGTGCTTTGCCATATATAGTGGCTTGATGAGGCATACTTACGATTACAAATGAAATCAAGAGGTAATGCTGAGAGCTTTTCCATTTTCAGTGTTAGAACAGCTGTTAAAGGTCCTCTTTTAAACATGACCACGGCCTCCAATCCATTAACACCACTCAGAGAGTCAATGTGTGTGTGAGTGTATAAACCTTAAAAATTCAACTGATGAGATTTTATTCATCTAAAATATGAAGATATGAAACCGCATAAGACAGTCCTTGTGATCATAATAGCCACAAGAAAACATTATATTAATGTAGCTCCAGGGGATATGAAAGTTAGCCAACATTATTTCTCATCAAGAGCTCAAATATCACTCTTGGCAGAAACTATCATCTAATAAATGATGGCTCTGTGTGAACAAGATGACAAAAATATAAATACAGAATTTCTTGATGCTGAGGTAAATTTCCCATTCATTTATTGGGCAAACGTTTAATCTGCTCAACAATTTAAAAAAAGGAAAACACTCCCGTATCAGTAAGGGAAGTAGGAAATGAGTCTTTCTTCAACAGGAAATAACATAGCAGAGGCAAAGTGTTTCCATGGAACCATAAAAGAGACACAATAAAATCAAACGTGAGTTTTACATACAGGATATGACCTCATGTCTGGAAGCCAGAAGGTTCCGGAGACATTGAATTGTAAGTTAAACTCGCAGCCAAGGCTAAAAGCATCACTCACCGTGAGAGCAGGATATTGCAGTTTTGTGCCCGTCGACCATCTATGACAGAGAGCTCTTTGACTTTCTTTGAGCTCAGAGTGTCGTCCTCGGCCTCTTTCTGCAGTAACAATGATAGATATATCAGACGTTTTCCATAACACACATGAGACTTTGCACAACAACAGTACAACTTAACTTTAGATGCTGAGAAATGACTGTTAATGTACGCAGTAATTTATGCTAGTAGCAGGATATCAAGCACTGATCAAGTAACATTTAAACAAAATAAATTGATTTCTTTGGAGTAACACCTACCTGTTTGCTGTTATTGACCATAAAGAAGTCCTAAAACGCAAGCAAGAAGCAAAGTAGATGCAGCACAAGTTAGAAAGAGCGGTGATTTGTGAATTCAGCCAAATAAAAACAGACTAGTGGAAGAGATGAGATTGATGATGATTGAGAGGATGCACAAAAGCAGAAGTGCATGATGGGATTCACAATCAGCTTCATGCATTTTTTTAAAACAAATATCTAATCTTAACATTTATCATTTCTACTATGAATCACACAATTCCAGTGCATTACTGATACTGATAAAGCGAACGTAATGAGTAATGGAATGTAACTCGCTAGACAATTGCTGTGTTCGAAATCGTACCCTAGCCACTATTCCCTACATGGGAAAAGCAGGAGCGCTACGTACAATGCTATTATAGGGAACAGAGTATGCGACTGAATACAGTAGTAGGATACAGTAGTACTGCAGAACACAGGTCATGTGACTATACTTCACAAAACCAATTGAGCTGTTACTTATGTTTGTAGGAAGTTACTTGTTTCTAGGAAGGCTGAAGGGATGTTGCCATATTAGCTCACTGTGTTCCTCAATGACGGTGTGTGAAAATCAGCCCAAATAATGCAATGCATTATGGGTATTATATAGCTTCTAGGTTACATTGTTTGTTTTTGATATGTTTTTGGACATTAAAGTGCACTATATAGTGAATAGAGCATAGTTTCAGACACAGCATACAGCGTATGGATTTGCATTAGTTATTAATCGACAGTTGATCAAATTAATGTACAATGCAGCTTAATCATGGTCATGAGAAAAAATAAATAAATAAAGCATACTGCAGCTCAACTGGCCGTAACAAAACAAAACGGCTCCCTTGGTTTAGTATGCATGTCCAAATTTTTCCAAAGCAAATAAGCATAGCAGAAGTCTACCAGAAGAACTATCAGAGAACATTTTCCATTAAGAACCATTTTGCCTGATGACTTTCCATTTTGCCGGATGACATCATGAAGACTACTATCCATTGTAAAAATATGAGAATTATAACTCCATGCTCTATAATACTTTGTTGGCTAGCACAGCAACAAACAACTCGAGCATTAAAATCACATACTCATGCATGAGTAACTGCAAATGCTTTCTCATTTTGCCCTGAATGAAAGAGAGACGGACAGATATCTTTTTAGTCACCTGTTGTCTCTGGTATGCTGAGAAGGTCTTCTCAATGTCTTCCAGGTCTAAGATTTTGAAAACCTTGTTGTCATCAACTTCAGCCCACACTGTGCCCTCCAACTTATTCTGCAGGAATGAGAACAAATTTACACAAGTGACTATGGTGCTTTACTACAACAACAAAATATTGTATTAACCATATTATTCAGCCTCTATTTTCTCCTTCTGGGATAATTACAGCAAAAAAGGGTTAAGAGAACGGGGCCATTCCATGCATTTATAATACACATACGGCCAAAAATTTGTGGACAACTGACCAGCACATCCATATGTGCTTTTTGAACATCCTATTCCAGATTTAGTCCCCCTTTTCCCCTTTTCTGTTATAATAGCCTCCACTCTTCAGGGAATGTTTTCCACTAGATTTTGGAGCATGGCTATGGAAGTTTGCAGATTCAGCCAGAAGAACATTAGTGAGGTCAGGCACTGCTGTTGGGTGAGGAGGCCTTGGGCACAGTTGGAGTTGCAGTTCATCCCGAAGGCATTCAGAGTGGTAAAGTTTGGGGATCTGTGATCCAAATGACTCACTAGCCTCACCTCAGACAACTTGGACCAGTTGAAGGACTTCAGTGGATTTGATGGCTGGGGAATATTCTTCTTCTTGAGAGCTGGGCCAACAGGGGCTCCTGGAGGAGGCGGTGGTCCACCGAGAGCAGGGCGTCCAGGGAGAGGTGGAGGGCAGCCAGGTGGAGGAGGTGGTGGTGGTGGGGGCATCATGGCACCGGAGGGTGGAGGTGGTGGAGGTGGTGGCATCATTCCTCCTGGGGGTGCAGGAGGAAGTGGGAGGGAGAAAGGCCCACCTGGGGGTCCAGGGATGACTGGGGGACCACCAGGTACAACAGCTACTTGTCTCTTTAGAAAGAAAATAAATCTACATCAGTTCAAGGTGTTCCAGGTAGTAAAATTAATAGTTGAATTGTGTGCACTGCGGATGCAATAAATACAATAGATTAAACTGAAAACTACTGATAGGATGAGATCTGTATACCGTGCTGAGATCGTGTAGGCGGGCACTAAGCTCTACCACTTGCTGCTTAACCAGTCGATGTTCTCCTGTCTCTTTCTCAAGCTTCTCTTTCATCTTGTTGAGTGTCTGCATCATTTCATCTTTCTCTTGGGATTTGGCATCACATTCTCGCTCCTTCTTCTCTAACTTCTGCTGGAGCTCGTGGTGGTCTGCCAAAAGTAAGGCCAAAAAATTCAACTAATTGTCTTTAAATAATTCTGGCACCTCTGACAGAATATATTTTGAAAAAATAAAAAAAAAGATATCCCAGGTTACGTACCTTTCCGCATCTTTTCAGCCTGCTCTTTCCACTGTTTGACCTCATTTTCATTGACAAGCCTAAAACAAATAATAAAGCTTAGATCACTGGATCACATTATAGGAAAAGAAATTGCAGATATCAAATATGCATTTAAGATAAAAAAAGATAAGATAAAATAGAAGGGAAAAAAAAACTCACATTCTAACGACATTCTTGACATTAAAGTTTTCTAAAGGGGTGACATCAGGGTCATGACCTTTGTCATTCTGGAGGACCATCTGTTGGACAATGCGGTCAAGAAGCAGCCAGTACTGCACTGTGTTCCCACTCCTCTTATCTGCAGCAACATATAACTGTATTACCATCGATCAAGACATGAAAACTCTGATATGTTATTTTTAAAATGGAAAGTGGAAAAGGAGAAGGTAAAGATGAAAAAGGAATAGGAGAATGTAAAGAAGGACAAGCAAATGGAAAAGGAGAAGGTAAAGAAGGGGAAGGGAAGGAAGGAAGGAAGGAAGGAAGGAAGGAAGGAAGGTAGAAAAAAGAGAAAAAGCAAGAGAGAGAAAAAAGAAAGAAGCAAGAAAGAACTGCTCACATGGCATGAGCAGGCAGTGGTGCAGTATGGACATAAAGTGCGGGTATGCGTCTGTGTGAGTCATCTTCTTGCGTATGAGGTCGAACACCTGGCTTGCACTCTTAGTGTCTACATGTATCTAAAAGCAGACAAAATCAGTAATACTCATTATACATCAGCAAACCATTATTGGGAAAAGCAGAAATGGTCACCGTGTCCACTTACACTGTCAAAGCGTCTGGATAAAGTCAGTTCATCATCATTTCTTAGCATTTCAAAGTAATCCAAATGCCTAAAGAATTAAAACGCAACACACAGAGCTGTGATGAGAAACCAGAAGCACTGTAATAAAAGTGATTCAAAGTTATAATTTACACATGAACCTTACCGGTCTAATGTAGAGTTTTCATGTGACCTGAGTTTATCGATGACTGGCTGAATCCCCAACATGAGGAACTCGTATCTCAAATGTACCCTGAACTCAAAACTGGTCTATGGGTTAAAAACATGTTGGGCAAAAGTTATAGAAGCAAATTGTATATGAAGTATATTATAGACAAATCTTGACATTCGGCAAAGATATTACATGAAGACATTTCTGCAATACACAATATGTAACGGTCAGAGCTTGTAATCAATAAAAATACAGATGATACCTGCAATATCTCAAAAACTGTACCGTCACATCATTTATCATGACCTCAATATTAATTGGTTGTATTACCCAGCCCTAATGAGCATAACGTATGATAGAGTCGGTTACATAATCATAAAAAACCTCACAGATGTGTCACTTAAGGTGTATAATTCAATTGTCTCACCTCTCCAGCTCCCTGGCTCAGAACAGCATTAATGAAGGACATGATGGCCGTTTTCAAGCTAACCTCATCCCTGTACCGCCCTGTACTTCGGTCCAGATCATTTAGAAGCATCTACATAGAGGATAACCAGTTAAATGATGTGTAAGTAAATACAGCATTATGCCATTTATCCTGCTTCCGGTACAAATGGGCTGAAAAACAAGAAGCTACAAAATTCCAACATGGCCCACCTGAAACCGTGTCCGTTCACAAGCAAACTTCTGGTAGTGCAGCATAGCTTCTAGAACCTTCTTATGACCTCCGGGCACCAGACACACAGCTCCCATGATCTCCAGCACTGCCACCTTGGTCTTGATGTTCTCGGTGGCCAGGCTCTGGGCAATGATGTTAATGCTCTCGGGGTGAGAAAGCACATGAGCTCGGCCCTGCGAGTTGTTCATCAGTGCTTTGATGCAGCCAATGAGGGATGTGTGAATTTGGGACTCTGTGGTCTCGTAGTCCATGCTCTTCAGAAAGTTCAGGATGCAGGTAAGACCATCCAGGTCTATAAAACGAGTGACAAACCTGCAATAAAACAATAAAATAAAATGTCTTTATCTAGATCAACATTTCTTACTGACTGAGTCCATGTTGAGCAGGAAAGAAATGGTGATGACCTAAGCCAGAGGTCAAAAGGTCAGCATTAAATGCATGTATTCCTCAAGGTTTTTTTTGTTAAATGCCAGTCAAGCTTAGAGTTAACAAAGTTTAAAAAGTTACTTTACTCTCCAGCAACAGTTATTATAGGCTTGGTCAGTAACTGTCATACAACAAGTTAATCATTTCATATTTCAAATGTCCTGCATGTAGAATGATCCGTGTTTATTATTTCTACCACAGCAATGGGTGCAGACCTCATAGGTTGTGTCCGCAGTGCAGTTTTGAGGCTTTCTATGGTCTTGTTGCGTTCCTCTTCCTCCTCCTTCTCCAGAGCCAGAAGAGTCTTCCTCTGTGGAGTAAAAGGAAATTTGCTATAGGCCTGGAAGTTTGCCAAAATATGATTTGTCTACACAATCAAACATGATCAAATCCCCATTTGCAAGGTCTTAAAACAAATAAGTGAAACACAATATAAAAATTGGAGTCTACAACAATACACATTAATAGCTGTATTCCAAGCAGTGGAAAGAAAACTACAGCAGGCTAATCATAAAGGCAAATGTTAGTGCATGATGGAAAGACTATCCATTTTGGCAGCGTTAGAAAATTACTCTGTGAACACAACATCTATTGAGGCTTGTGGTTTATGGGCAAGTGCAGCAGGTTCTGTCCAGGTCTATGATGGAGGTTGGCCTGTTAGAGATTTCCCCCGGTTTAGGTATCACTCTGATATCACTTTACCATCTAGGGTCTTTTCCAAAAGCCTGCCTGAGTTGCCAAGCCACACATCACGCTGATATTATAACCCAAAACAAAGCCTCTTGGTTTAGAGGCCACTGCATTATGATTGGCAGAGAACAAAATTATTATCAGCTAATTCACTTTTTCTTTTTTTGTTTTTTTGACTCACTGCTTTTTTTTCTTTACCCTGTGGCCTCAATTCCCCATTTCTAATCTGCTCAAACAGACAATTTCTGAGTTGGTTTATTTTTAAATAGTAAGACAGCTTCAAACTTGGCCAAAAACACAGAAGACTGTAAGGGCCAGACAAATTTAGAAAGAACTCCTTAGCCTGAGGTGAAGGAGGATAATAAAGCAATGAAGGGTGTAACTTAGGGTGCTTTTACACGTGGCCTGAATTGAAGTCTGTACCCAGAATCCATTTCTGGAGGGTTTGGGGGAGGGTGTCATTATTTTATGATGCACAAAAATTCCTTTCTACTACCCTTGAAAAACTTTTTTTAAATAATGGGCAAAACCCATTGATTTTTTTAGTAATTGACTGTTAATTTAATTAGTGATTCTTTATACTCAGTACTGAATACTGAAGTATTTAGTACTCAGTAAGTTCCACTTAAATTTTTTTTTGTTATTACAGCTGATGTATCAAGAGCGATCCTGTTCTATCGGCAGACCTCAACATGAGGTGGGAAGCTTCAAATGAGAAGTAACATGACAAGTTCAACCCCAGGAGTGGATCACTTCCCACATGGTGTAGTCCACACCAGGTTTCACTTGAAGAGAACCCAGACCACCACATTCAGGCGGACGAGAGATCAGCTCCCGGCACCACAGTAGGGTCTGACAATGGCTTCACACTTATTGGACCAAACTCTGAGTGTAATTTTGGGATTTGGGTCTCGGTAGAAAGCGTGGAAATACAGCTGAAAATGTGTAAAAGCCATCATTCTATGAACTGCATAAAAACAGGTCCAAGTTTAGATTGTGCTCTGATGTACTTACAGCTGCCATTGAATTGAGCTGGTCGATGTAGTACTCCGGCCAACTAGTAGCACCTTTATTCTCTTCTTGCTCCTGGAAAAACAGATACAGAACATCTGCATGTTGGTATGGATAAAAGTTGTATCTCAATATTACCAGTATTATCCATAGACATTTCTATCACAATGTTCTGAATATCACAATGTTCAGGTTTACAACCAAACTGCCAGCAAAACAACAGTGTTGCATTAAAAAGAAAAACATTGACTTGGGAATGTTAATAGGAATGACATATTGAGCTTTGGCCGGAACAGTGGGAATTATCCTTGGAGAAATTTGTATGAGTGAAAAATAATTTAAACCAGTGCAATGGTCATTGTATGGTGGAACAACTGTTTGTGAAACAAATGTTTCAATCAGTACCTTACCATTTAACAATATAATATAATTCACGCCACTTGTATAACATTTCATTTGAATGTCTATATGGCCAAACGTATGTGGACATCTGTCCATCACAACCAGATGCTGAACATCCCTTTCCAAATCCATGGATGGTTTATGGAGTTGGTTTCTCATTTGCTGCTGCAACAGCCTCCAGTCTTCTGGGAAGGCATTCCACTAGATTTTGGAGCATGGCTATGGGGATTTGTGCTCATTCAGCCACAAGAGCATTATTGAGGACGGGCGCTTATGCTACACAGTCAGTGCTCCATTTCCTCTTAATGGTGTCCAGGGAGGTTGAATTCAGGGCTCTGTGCAGGTCAGTCAAGTTCTTCCACACCAACCTTGACACACCATGTCTTTCTGGACCGCATTTTGTGCACAGGGGCATAGTCATGCTGGAACATCTTTGGGCCCCTTAGCTCCAGTGAAAGGAAATCTTAATGCTACAGCATACAAAGACATTCTAGACAACTGTGTGCTTCCAAATATGTGGTAACAGTTTGAGGATGATCCTCATGGGTGTGATGGTCAGGTGTCTACAGACTTTTGGCCATGTGGTACATCAATGTAATACATCACTTAACAGCTGATGCAGAAATACAACAGCAAGGCTCTGTCAGAAATTTCCATTGTGGTAAACCTTGAATTATATTAAAGCAAATGGGTGAAAGTACAGTTAAATGTTAGTCTGTATTAATTTGACTCAACTAGAGTCAACAAATGACCAGCAGGAGAAAAAAATCTGCAACATCCAAGATTGGTTAAAATGCTAACAGAACACAATAAAAAAAATGTGACTGCAATACTGCAATAATAAAACACTGTATGGCAGAAATGTGAGTCTTCAAAACAAACACAAAGCCAGGGTGAAACATTTTCAGAGAGAAGAAACAAACTGTACTGGCGCTGGTGAAGTATGAAAACACTTCCCTATCCAAAAGCAAGAAGATTAAAGACCACTATCAGAGCAGGCAGAAGGGCAGTCAATCACCCACTCCTCTCCTTCATGCAGTTCAGCTAGCTCTTAATTAATATCATGCTCTTTGAGCAGGCTGGAGGAGAGAATCCTGGCATGGTGCTGAAGAATCTGCAGACAGCACAAGACCACTTCACACCCCAGCTCTACTAGGTCTCTGGGGAACAGTGCCAGCCAGCTGGTGTGCATGTTTGGGGAGACAGGAGGCATGCTGGGATATAAGCCAAGGGCACAGAGTACCCCAGATACCCTCCTGCACCTGCCTAATCCACACCCAGCATTGGAACTGAATGCGGGAGATCTTCCACTTGGCAAAATCCTTTCTAGCATTGGTGTGATGACTACCAGAGGTCAAGAAACTCAAGCAAGGATCAAAATATTTGGCTAATTCCTCCCAGAGTGATGGATATTCAGACAAAACAAGTCAAAAGACAAGATAGCTTAGCCAAAAGCTTGTGCCAATAGCTATAAATCAACATAATTGCATGTCTTCTATTAATTTGAAGTATTAACCATTTAACCCTGCATTTCAAAGGCGGGGTGCACTTGAAAATAGTTCAAGTAAATAACAGACTAATCATGGAAGGCTTAAAAGCAAACATTTAATATGATGAGGAACATACCAGTGTTTCTGGAAAAATAAGCTGACTACAGCAAACGTCCATACTGAACACACCATGTTTAGAGATCTTGGCTTATAGCAATACAGCTGTATGTTTGATGAACTGTATTTCAAACATTCAATGAGTAATCCTTCAAGAGAAAATATGGACTGTTCATTCCATCTCCTCACAGTCTGATCTATCACAATGTGGATCTTTGTGTTGAGCCATTGTATTCCTTGGCCAGCTGGCCAAGAAACTTGGGCTAAACAAGTGCATGCAGCACTGACAGTATAAGAACCTGGCTTCCAGCTTGTATCTCTGGGGAACAAAATATACGACACTGAAGACCACTTGTTCTGTCATAACCAACATTACAAACCAAGCAAGAAGAAGAGAAATGACAAAGGATAAGAACATGCAACTTAGCCATTCAAGATAACAATCAAGTTAAAAATAGCAAAGGTTAAACTTCAATAATTACACAATAAATACTTCAGATATATCCCAGAGATCTAAAGTTTCTGTAAGCAGCTTTTTTTTTCCAAAGCCAAAGCTTTATGATCTCATCAGTCTAGAGCACAACTGTAAGCTGAATAAGATTTGTCACAACATAAATCAGTTAATAAGAGAGGGATGTAAAAGCTCTGATTACATCTACTTATCAGCCCCACAGAGGACCCAAATAAGGAAAGCAAGATCAGCCTCAAAACTTTCTTAATCCTCCCTGGCCAGGGCAAGGACAGCTGATACATTCAGCCATGGCCTAGATCCAGGAGCAGCGTGCACACCTTACTGCAGTGGGACCAGGAGGCTGAAAAATCACTGACAGGACAAGGAGAGACGTCAGCAAAAAGGGCTGTGGACAAAAATTAAAATAGCCTTTGTCCTTCATAGAGAAGTTAAAGAAGGTAGAATTTTAGGACCTTCAAGTCCAGGACGGCATTCTGTTACCAGGTCCATACTGAACACTGTTTTTCAGTTAATGTTTTCTTTTAAGTCTAATTGTAACAAGTGTTACAATAAATTCACAATTCATCCACTTTTCCTGCATTTTAACTCTTTAGATATAACCAGGTTGTATTTAGCAGACTTTTTTAAAAATATATTGAACTGACATACAACACAAAACACACTATCAGTAAATTGTGTATCACTGTAAAGAAAAACCTAAATAAGTATAGCAAATATAGAATCTTCACAACCTATATACAGCCTGAGTCTGATTTTGAAACCAGGTATTGAAAAATAAAAAGAAAACACACCAAGTTTACAACCAAATCTGCAGAAATTTTACACAGTGAAGCTTGCTAGCTAATGTAATTCAGGGTGGCTAGTCATCTTCACAGAGTGATAGTGCTTTTAATCAAAGCTGCATGTGAGATATATAATCACCGTGAAGCTAACACTGAGGCCATTGCTGACACAATGTGTATAGAATTAGAAAATAAATTAGCAAAGAGGTAACTAGCCAGCTAGCTGTCTCATTACTAATGGTGCTGTATGTCTGGGCTGAAATGTGCTGAACAAAGTGTTAAGCTTAAACTGACAAAAACCTGAGATTTCATTCCTGCTTCTTGACTGACAACAACACTTTTTAATCTTTAGGTGTGTTCCTCACATCTTAGCAATTAGCATAGTGTGAGTTGGTGGTCTAAATAAGTGGTCATTTATATATATAGGCAAAGTGGGCATATGTGGATATGTGCACACAAGGAGTGTAACGCAATAATCTGTATCTGTTTGGTGCTATAAATAACTGTATATGTTCATTTAATAATGATGGCTAATGTAAAAAAACAAACAAACAAACAAACAAACATGCACAACATACATACATGCTTATCTATGCACAGCGCATGGTCTTTGTGGGCTTTTTGGAGCAGTGGCTCTGCTGGGAAGTGACAGGTGGAATGTTTTAAATAAGAAATGCTAAACTGAAATCATATGTGCACAAGCGTCACACAAAGTGAGAACAACCACAACGTGATACAGAGGGTTAAGAACGATGGCACCAAAAAGCGCAGAGTTAAAGAAGCAGAGCAGAGCAAACTTCCCCGCCACTGACGAAAGAGATAAACTGCTGGGCTCAATGCACAGCCAGCAGACAAGCATCTTACATGGAAGATCAAGGCCAGGAGAAAAAAGCTTGGGTGTGGAGCTCCGCCTCTACCATCAACCAGAAGATAAGTTTGACAAGCACACAAAGAAAAAATGCCTCCTATACATATCTGTTTAGAACATTATCTGTTCATTCTGAATCACTTGTACTCAGTTTCTGCCATAGTGCATACTTAAATCTGTTTGTTTTAGTGACATCAAAACCAGGAAAAAGTCACTTTTGCTTTTTTTTTTTTTTTTTTCAAAAAAATGTAAATGTCTGTTTTGAGAAGCATTGGGTTAAATACAAACACCTATTCTGTCATTATACAAATACAACAAGATTAAGTGATTCATGTTTTGCTCAAATTACGATCTGAGTCACATAATAACCTCTGCAGTCATACCCATTTAATTTTAGCCTAATAGTATTACTAAGCTGCAAAGGAAAGCCTGCACCATTGGAATCACATAGTGGGAAGAAAGGTCAGTTCTGTCATGACTTCCTGCACTGTGTTGAATTCAGGTCTGGGGCCAATGCAAACACTCAGCCCATTCATCCTGCTCCAGAACCAGAGCTGGCACAAACCGGCTGTCATTAGCTCTGTGACACTTTTGGGAGAATGGCTCCAAGCCTCTCCAAACATTCCTGGTTCTGAATGAACCGGGCTTAATGATGTGGGAGAGAAGTGGAGGGCAACAGAAAAAGGAAATAAGGAAAGAAGGTTTTTCCCTTCAGTCGAATTCCCAACTTGGCAGCCCAGACATGGATCTGCACCCTCTTTGAGAAACAAATGCTGCACCTGCAGAGAGATCTTCCTGTTTGTCTTGGACTAGGAAATGTTTCCTGTATGCCCTCTCATCCACCCCCAGCTCTCCCAAACTGAGGCAATGCCAAGTCTTTGCTCTTTTGGGCTGGCCACTCTGCTGAGTCAACACTATTGACTCTACACTGCCAGACCTGTCTCCCAACAACTGTCCACTTCTACTCTGAAAATCCATCCATCCTTATAAACCAAGCTCTGGGGGACTATGCTGAACTAGCAACACACCAGATTAATTTACATGAAAAGCAGAATTGGCTGATTTGTGATCTATGGTTAGATTTGTCTTGTAGTGCATTCCAAATAAAACAGAAGAACAGAAATAAAATTGTTCTTTGCTTAGAAACTATAAGAATGTTGGTTAGCCTATTTTAGGTACAATCTATGTACCTTTATTTGTTCCAAAGACCCAGGGCAATAAGTAATTAGGTCTGTAATTGGGACATGTGTAGCTTGGCTAAGTAAATACCACAATGCCTGAAATTTATCAGGCAGGATTTATTAAACATCTACAGGTTGCATGAACAGCAAATTAACCATTATCTGTTGTGAATCTACAACACCGAAAAAAAAAATCACTATCAGCAAAGTCTGTGCAGACAGCAATGATTCACCTCCCTGCTGGCAATGAGAAATCTCATGAACAAATCAGAAGCAGACTAAGAATGAGCAAGCTCTTCTTTTGTTCACACATGGTTTTCCCTCATACTCACTGCATTCCTTCTAGATCATAGACAGGTTAGTAATACCTGGTTGTTCTTATTTGTGTGGCAGAGTCACGACACAGGGCTTTTGAGGCCAAAACACCAAGATTGCTGGAAGCCAACCTAATGCCAGCTACTTTTAGTCTCCAATGTTAAGCATGACATACTATGATTACTTATGAAATCATTTTTCACATTTGGGCATAAAAGACAGAGAAATCTCAATCCCAGTCACTCTCCAGACGTTGATCCAGTTGGACAAACTAAAGATAGATTTCTAGTGAAGCTGACTGCTGAATCTGATGTTAATCTGTCAGAGGTTGATAATCTTCTCTTTACACAGATTAGCGACATACTGCAAGTGCACTTTGTTCCTACCGCCAAAGTACGTCAAAGTACGTTCATTAGGAAAACGATAACTTGCGGTATAACAAGACAATGCCTGGACGTTATTTAATTTTATCAATACAATACATTGACCTTTTCCACTTGTACAGGTTGACAGAAGGTGATAAGAAATGGGCATGTCTTGCTGCAGATCCCTCATTTGCTGAGAGACAAAGTGAAAAGCACAGCAAATGCAATGTGAAAGAAGGGCTGGGCACACACACATTAACTATGTGTGAAAAGTAGCGAAGACTGACCAAAATTCCATGTTCTCACTATCTAGGGATTGTGGTGTAGCTCTTGAATTCTCAAAAGAGCACTTTATAGAAAAGCTACCTTCTGCAAAACATGCTCTCCCATGGTCACTTTTTAATTGGATAATAAATTAGCATTTAAAATGGATACAAGAGGACCTGTTAAGGGCCTTTTTGTGCTTTCCCTTTTCAGAAAACAGAAAACAGGCTTAATGTATACAAAGGCTGACCATAAAAACACACATGGAGCTCTATCAGCATGCAGGTCTTGGAGTGGCCACAGTTTGACTAATTAATCACTGAGCTCTGAGTACTCTGAGCACTGAGTTCATCTGAAATGAAGATGAACTTCTCATCATGTATTACAGATCAATCAAAAGCATACATGTTTATAAAACAGTTTTCATTTTGTTCCATTTATCTTACACATAGACACACATCTGTGCAGAGCTGTTCTCACCTTCTTCTTGCTGCAGTAGATTTGCCATTTCTTTTCTGCAGGCAATGCAAACATGGCCTCTCTGTGCTTCTCTGTGAGGTCCAGCTCATCCTGGAATAAGAGAAAGTGTCAGTGTTTACATACATCTATAAGTGTCATTCTTCCTTCTATCCTAAAATATACCATAAAATACAAGTAGAATGTCCCCATAATTGATTTATTGATAAATATATGGTTGATGATTTTGAATTGCATACACTAGGCTTGTGTGTAATAATGATTTATTATTAATAATGTCTCTACATGATATCACACTGCCACCGTATCCAGTCCTGTTTACTCAGATTATATTACATTACCAGATCGACCAACCTTTATGTATTTCTGTGCAGGGTTCAATTTAACATCAGCATATACTAGCTATTACTTAAAAATATGCCAACCATTTTTTTCTCCAAAATAAAATGTCAGATGAGCCAGTCAATACATTAACAGAGAACAGAGGAAAAACATCAGACAGAAAAACATCAACCAACGGATTTATAAAAGGATTATCTCAAAAATGTACGGTTAAGGTTTGTTTGTTTTTTTGCTTTAAAAATTCACCATCCTGCTGTATTTTCACAACAAGCAGTCTCCTACTGCACAGCTAACATGTAATATAACGTGTAATATTTACACCATTGCTCTGGCTGTAATGAAAACAAAATGAGAGGCACTGTGATTAAATATGTGCTTAGTAATGCATGGAAATCAGTGGAACCACACTTAGCACAGAAAGCAAGGAACATGACAGAAGGTGAAATACACCCTCGCTTCAGTGGATAATCTCACCTGTGTACTGTAGCTATGTAGCTTCTAAGAACTGCTGCTGTAAAATAAATGCTGTAATAAATGCTTAAATAAAGCCTGTCCTATGGTCATCCCAGTACACTTATTAATAATATTCTCATACTGAACATTTTCTTATCACAAGTAATACTGTTTGTCTTTACACAACAATGTCCATAATTCCACTATCTGCTGCCATTCAGATCCCTTTCGAGTCTGTTTTTTCTCGGGGAGTCTCAGGAGGCTTTTCCTTGCCACTGTCACCTCTGGACTGCTCATTAGTGACCTAAATCTACATATGAATTTCTGCGAAACTGAACTGAATTGAATACAGTTTCCTTTTGAACACCTGTCCTGCAGAACAGCGTGTCTATATCCGTGAGCACTTTAAATACAGACCACCAGACGCTGAAGCACTTGCACAGCAATACCAACTACTTCACACACATAGCTGTGTGAGTAAACACACACACACTCAATACACTGTAATGCTTTTGACAGTAAAGGCCCCGAATAAACTTCTTCACTAGCAATTTCCTTTCGTTCAGTCCTGGAAATAGCACACCCACAACAAACTCTGTTGTGGTTGGCCCTCGATAATGGGTCTGACTGTGAGAAAGCCCATGTGTCCACAATCATAGATGCTCTGGAACCCTGCAATCATCTGAATTCAACATGATGCATACACACACACACACACACACACACGTTCCATTCATATCATGATGACTGTTGGAGTAAAACCATGCACTTACATGTGTTGTGGCACCTCCCTTCTATCTGTCACTCCCTCCAGAGGCCTAGGAATAAACACCCCCCCACATGCCTTCACATACCATTCCACACTCCTAAAATCGTAAAAACATGCCTTTCTCATGTTTATCACTCCCTGAGCCCAAAGGGAGCAGCTATAAAGGCGTTTCCTGCGTGACACTCTACTTAATGGTTAATTTACGATCTGTACTCTTTGGATTACTTTATCTGCATATTTTAGCAGTATGACGCTGCTTTGTGAGAATAAGTGCAGCCAATGTGGTTTGGAGTCAATCATGTCATCATGCATTGCTTATCAGGTACATCCACTTAACCTTCACACAACCGTCCTCCAAAACAGTTTGTCTGGGTTTTATCATTCAATCATTCTCAGTTCAAAGCTGCAAGTTACGCTCAGACATGTCGCTCCACCAAATCAGGTCTCCCATTTTTGGGAAGGAGAAACCTGTTTTAAACCAGGTCAGTCCTTTTCTAGGACAGAGGCAACAGCAAGTGATTCTAAAGTGGAGCAGCATATAAAAAAATCAAAACCTGGAGTGTGTTACCACTCACCCAAATAATATCGGCATTATCTGATTTCGGCAGTTACCAGATTATTTGAGTGCTCATGTAAGCTAAATCTTGGAATGAAATACAATTTTTTTTTTTGTTTGGTTGTTTGAATTTAAGCATGACATTCGTTTTCTTCAGTGGGTTCATTAGTGGGTTATAAATCAATTGTAGTTATTGGATACATCAGTTTCTTATTATAAGATTATTGCAGGTGACTGTAATATTTGGAAATGTCTTCTTCACATTTCAGCAACTATCAACCAAATATCTCCTCAGGGAAAATAACAACATCTGTTCTTTGTGGGTGAGAAAAAATAAATGATGTGGTTCATCAGCATCCCACCACTCATATCAAGATACTGTTTCTGTGCAGACAATCACATTGGGTGAGTATTCTTATTCTTCTGCAGTTATCAGATTATTCATAAACATACTTAGAGAACATTACTCTCTTGTTCAATTGTGTTAGAATGTACTGGCCCAGTTTTATGCTTTTATTTCCCATCATGCTGTAGTACAAGACAGTGGTGAGAGCGGCCATGCTGTATGGTTTAGAGACAGTGGCGCTGAGGAAGAGACAGGAGTCAGAGCT
>CM074963.1:7040473-7082829 GCA_037577455.1 Pangasius macronema
TGTACCAGTAGCTACTACCAAATAATATTCAGGCCAGATGAAAATTCCATGTGGTATCCCTTTAAATTTACTATTACACACCGGGAATTTTTGCATGCCTTCCCATACAGTCACTTGCTTTAGTAATTTTATCAGCAACTACAGAGCGGTGCTAATGTTTTCCTGTCTGGTGGCTCCTGGTGACAGTAAAGTCTCATTTGACCAGCAGGGATAGAGGATAAAGGAAGAGTGGCTTCATCTCTTTTCCTGCCGTATCATTCCTCTTCCTGTGAATCTCCTCATCGGAAATGAAATGCACATTCAGCATTCAGCAGAGTTCTATCCTCCCCGCACACACAAGCTCCAATTACACAGCAAGCATTAATCCATGGGGCCATAACATTGTTCTGTAGGGTTTTTCCTTGCAATCCTTGCTAAAAGGATAGCGAGCTCCTAAACGGTGAACACAACACTGTAGTGTCCTTTTCTATGTGCAAACAAGAACAGTATCAATGCACTGATGAAATCAAAGCTTCCCTTTTCTTTCAATTAGATATGTGGCGATATAAGGATTTGCATATATGTGGATAAAGGAAAGATGTTATTTGACTTTAAAGTTTTAGAAGAAACATTATTACTCATAAAGACCACGTAAGTCAGTATTGTATAAATCAGTATAAATCATGTATTACATGAGAGTTTTGCATTTATACTAAACATATCTGCCCATGCTCCTTCACAACATATCACGCCTGTCTTCATTTTGTGTGGCATTACATCATCCTCTTCCTAAAATGGAAAATGGCTTACAACGGGGTAACTCCTTCCTACTTGAAAGGTCTCATGAAACATAACTCTCTCACAGAGATTTCAAAACCTATGGCTACATGTACAAAGAGGCAAATCCACATAAGGGAAAGGCTCCATAAACCTCTCATGAACAGATCCAGGGCACAATTTAAAATAGCATGGTGACTCATCTCCACTGTGGAGACAGTCAAGAGACCAAACCTGGACCCCAAACAACATATCCATAGCCAAAAAATCCCAGCATTATCTCCATTGCTGCACAGCCAATGGACTACAGCCAGTCTTCAAACCTGCATCCACCTCCTCATTCTCACTCCAATCAATACTGAACACCATAAACAGCTGTATCATTGCTAAGGACTGCACCATTGTCAGTCTCCTCAACACCCTGCTGACTTATATCCAACTGAAGTGAGTATAACTAAACAATACTAGACTGAAAAAAGACTTATTGGCCACTCACTGGCCATTTAATAGACATGCCTGTACCCCTGCTCCTTCATGCAATTATCCAATCAGCCAGTCATGTGGCAGCAGCACAATCCATGAAATCAAGCAGATATAGGTCAACATCAGAATGGAGAAAAAGATGACCTCAGGGACTTTGACCATGCCATGGTTTTGATGCTAGATGGGCTTGTTTGATTTTATTTCAGAAACTCCTGTGATTTTTATTTTTGAACATCGACAGAGTCTATACAGATTGTAAAAAAGACCAGGTGATTTTTAACTGTGAGGTTTCAGTGAGCCTTTGCATACTGTAGTCTCAGATTCCTGTTCTTGGCTGAAAGGAGTGTTACCCGATGTCCCATTTTCCTCAGGGTTTGAAGTGTTGGTGCATTCTGAGATGCTTTTCTGCTCATAACATAGTTGTAAAGTGTGGCTATTTGTGTTAGTGGTCGGAAGAACAGTCGAGTTAGGTCAGACTGATGAGAGGAGGCTGGAGAGAGTAGTTGTTCCGTAAAGATGGGTATCAACTACCGCTCACTGGATTTTTTTTTTTTTGTACCATCCTCTGTATATTCTAGAGACTGTTGTGTGTGAAAATCCCAGGAGAGCAGCGGTTTCTTAAATACTCTACTGGCACCAACAACAATTCCATGGTCAAAGTCACTGCGATCACATCTGATGTCTGATATTAACAGGAACTGAAGTAGTTCTGCATGAGCTACATTATTTTACACATCACGCTGCTCCCACACTACTGGCTGATACAGTGAGTGTATATTTACATTTGATGCTGCAACACCCACACACAATTTGTACTACTTATTACTGCTACTTGCTCTTTGTGATGATGTAGCTAAAAGAGTCACCGAGGGCAGTGTCTCAACACACAGGCATGTGAAGCAAAATGGAGCTCCAGCTTGGATAACGGCTGTTCAGTCCAGCCGTTACAGTCCAGCACTGGAAGGAACATCACCACTGGTATGCACTAGAGGCAAAACAACTACATACAGTGGAAGTGTTTGTGTAATCTAGTGTTGAGCTTGTTATATTTCAATTATAATTCTTGCACTACACACATTATTGTTTTTTCCCCCAAAAAAATTCAAGCAGTTTCTCAGTCCATTTTTGTTTAGCTAATGAAAATAAAAGTTGTTCAAATATTTGCTCTTTAATGGAAGCTGGTGTTCATGCACTTGAGTGCAAAGTGATTAGAGTTATAAAGTTTATAAGAGAATGGCCTTGGTAAGTAAACCACATTTTGGCACAGACTGCCTCACAGAATCCTTCTATGGCATTGCCTTCTTGGTCACGGTTTACACCTTCATCTCCAAGCTATATAAGGGAATACAAAGACTCTAGGATCAAATCAACAGCTTTTCGTATTAGGCTTTGTCTGTGTCCAGCACTGTTAGCTACATATAACCTCCTGTATGCAAACAGCACTATTACCTATACAAAGATCTTTCAGTTTCAGATTAAAAAATAAATAAAGACTCATAAATTCTCACCAAAAATCCCCGTTGTGAAATTTACCTTTAGTTAAAAAAAATCTAAGTTCTCGTGCAACTTATTATTCTCACATCATGCAGATAATTTACCATCAGTAGTTTGTCATCCATTGACTTTAATTTGCAGAATGGATTTATCCACAGCAGAGAGTTCTTTCTGAAAGAGATAGCCTAGTGCTCTGCCAAAGGCTGTATGCAAAATTTGGATCAATCTCTGACTGAATCTAACTTCATTTAGTCATTAGAGAAAGGGCAATCTTTCTCCCGAGTTTAGCATGAAAACTAGATTCAATTAAAATAAAAGAATGAATGGGCTATGTATCCTCCATCCCGAATATCACAAAGATGCATTTAGCTGCCTCAGATTGGCAGCACACTATAAAAGATCTGTTCTATTTCTTTAAAAAGCTTTCAGCCCTTCGTGAAGCATTAACATTGTGGATATTCATCTGTGTTAACAAGTTAATTAGAGATTTTCACCTGATAGGAAAGCTTCTCTTAACAACCTTTTGAGATTCACAATCTGCATATCGACTTGCATCGTGAAAGCACAGCACGTGGCAAAGGCCATAAAATGTCTCTGTAAAGACTGTGAAAAGACTGACTGCACCTACTCTTGTACAGCAATTCAAAACCAAAGAAGGCTTAAGAGACGGCCAGACAAAAACAAGCAATTAGTCTACAAAGCAGGCCAAGACATAAGGCCACTCAATAGGACCCATTGATATGCAAAGAGGGTCGACAATTTCGGTGTAAGCTGAGCCAACAGACCACAGGGGTTGGCAGAGAGCAAGAAAGAACAAGGAAGTAAAAGGAAAACAGAAAAAGGGCAAGTGTAAGACAGAGGAAAAAGAGTGAGAAAGAGAGAGAGAGAGAGAGAGAGAGAGAGAGAGAGAGAGAGAGGGACAAGGAGATAAATTGCCAGATCCTGGTGGGGTACTGTTATCCTTCTTCAAGCTATCTCAATTTGATCAAGTCATTTAGCCACGCTCCTATAATTACTGCATATTTCACAGTGAAGGGGGGCTGAATAAATTCATCATGGTTGATTCATTCACATTCCCATTCTTTAACTCTGTATGTGGTCAGGGCATGATAACAAGAACTCATTACTATATTAATATCAAATGGTTAATAAGAAGCATGGCTATTCTTTGCTTTCAAAATAGCTTCAATCACTGACTTCCAAGATACTGCACTAGAAACAAAAGTTCTCCAGTTCTCTGTGAGGACAAAAGACATGGAAATCTACTTCACGCTATATACACCACAATATTCAATGATAAACATATCTAGTGATAAGGTCCCTGGAGGACTAGTGGTTAGGCCACAGTGCTCTCACCGCTGCTGACCCGGGTTCGATTCCTGGCCAGGGAACAACAGTGCGCTCTCAGTGCCGGTCCCAAGCCCGGCTAAAATTGGGGAGGGTTGCGTCAGGAAGGGCATCCGGTGTAAAAAGTATGCCAAATCAATACGCAGACCAATGATCCGCTGTGGCAACCCCTTAAGGGAGCAGCCGAAAGAGGAACAGCAAACATATCTAGTGATAATAAAGATCCAGTCTGTATGAAGGCATTGCAGAATTGAAATTTCACATGAAGTTTACATCATAGGATTTATGTCTTGGAAACTGACCATGTAATCCAATATACAACCCTGCAGGCTTATGACACCATCCATCAGTATGACTGAATCGCTGGTAAATTATGTTGCATTTGAAGGCATCCACTGGCTTTCTCCAAATGTAGACACATCCAGAAGTATGGAAAATGTGGGGGGAAAATGGCCAGAGTTGCTTCTTAGGAACTTAGGCTGTGTTTGTCTTGCACCATGTTCTGTGTTTATATCCAGTGACTATAATTATAAGCAGTTTATGAATGGCAACTCAAGCTTTCTGAAGTTCTTAATGTATAATGTTTACTGGAGCTAGTCAAACAGCTGCTGCTGAAACTCTGTGGTCATTTTGATGTAATTGTCTGATGTTGAATAACTATTTTGTAAAGTGTCCATGTATCCGTGTCCGCTTACAAGCTTTGTGCTTGTAACCATGGTTCTTTTATTTTTTTGCAAATATAGTTTGCCTACTTGATGTATCCTGTCATGATTTTCTTGACCGATCTCTTTGAGACAAATAATGCTGCAGCATTTGTTATTTAAGCCGTATTTAAGTTTTACCTTGGTGGAAAGTACTGTAAATTCCAATGATTATAAACAAGATCCATTATACTATGTTCACAGTTTTTACAAATCTGAAAATGAAAAAAATCTGAGATTTCGTTCTGTATTTTGCCAAACACAGAGCTCCTGTTTGAATCAAGCTCATGAATCAGCCAGTCAAATCCCCTACAAATTACATTACATAAACTCCTCTGTTTGTATAGTGCTTTAGCAACCTGCAGTTTGTACACCAACAATTTTCTCTGCTGTACACTATAAGTTGTATCATGTTGCTTCTAAATTAGACCTCTATTATAGCTGACACACACTCATACATAAAATGCAATATGCCTCACCAGTGTGCCTGCCTTTGTACTTATGATTACGGTCAAAGTCCTTTTTTATGGGGTTGTGTTGACCTCTTATGTCCCCTGCATTAGTGTATCATTGCATCCAGAACCAGCACTCAAATATATCAACATTACATTGGCAGAAAAGTATACAAGCTTATTTAATAACAACATAACCAGGAACAAAAAAATAAAACATACAGTATTGAAAAAAAAAGCGCCACCAAAAGGCGAATTATGATTAAGTCATAGTTGTAGGAATGATGATGTTCCCAAATGCATGCTGACACTCACCACAAGCTCAGAGAACATGCAGTCCAGCTCATCGTAGCTGGGAATGGGGAGTGTGGGCTCCATGGTTTGGAGGACAAAGTCCTCCCGTAGCCGGTAGGTGATCTCCGGGTGATCATTGCTCTGGAAGCAGCAGAAGATAAAGGACATGCCACGGCCTCCACCACCACGTTTACGAGGCGCCATGGCTGCTTGGGGGGAGGGGGCAGGGGTCAAGGGTGAGGGATGAAGGGTAAGGGGCTCCCTCAAGTGCCTCAGCTATCTAGACTTGTCTCTGTCACAAAACCCTGAGAGAAGAAAGATAGAAAAAAAAGTTGATTAGAGGTAAATCCATATGCCAAGCTAAAACATAACACAAACCAGTCAAAAGGGCTATCAGTTTCAGCAGACTCCATGAATGGACTTGAGAAACACCAGTGTGCCTTATCCTATTTCAGAGGATGCATTACTACAGCTTACATCCACAAGAAAGCCATTAGCTTGGAAACTCTTCAGAGCTACTTAGCGAACAAACAAACATCCCAGACAAGTCATCCTAAGCTCACTGGGGAGGGGTATTATACTGCTGACTTTGGTCTGGTTCAGGTTCATTTATAAAGGCTGATGGAAAAGTAATAGGGGTGCTAATGTCTCATATCATATAATAAAATCTCATTAAATGGTACGAACATTGCTGAGTGAAGCTGATTTTTTTCCCCCTCAATTTAGTTAGCCTGCAATAGCACATTCACCTGAACCTCAGGTGAATTACATTTTTGTTATTAGTGTCGTGAATTCCAATGGATTCGATTCGTATTCTGATGGGTATGTGCTAGGACAATTGTTTTGAACATTTACATTTATGGCATTTGGCAGATGCCTTTATCCAGAGCGACGTACATTTATCTCATTTACACAACTGAGCAGTTGAGGGTTAAGGGCCTTGCTCAAGGGCCCAGCAGTGGCAGCTCGGCAGTGCTGGGGATTGAACTCATGACCTTCTGATCAGGAAGTCCAACATCTTAACCACTGAGCTACCACTGCCTCTAACAGCATTTAGGAGACACCCTTACCCAGAGCGACTTACAGAAGGGCTTTGTAGTCTCAAAATAGTTTTTAGGAGTATAGTATGGTTTTATAGGAGTACGTTCAAGTCTTATGGTAATCTCTCTTAAATCATGTCTTACAAAAGAAAATACACAAGTCAAAAGCTTTTTTAAATAAATTAAATAAAGGCTGGTGCAAGTGCTTGATGAAGATGTAGATCTTTATTCTGAATTTGTTCAGACAGCCA
Organism: Pangasius macronema; assembly: GCA_037577455.1. NCBI lineage: Eukaryota > Metazoa > Chordata > Actinopteri > Siluriformes > Pangasiidae > Pangasius > Pangasius macronema. The sequence continues at coordinate 7,047,292 of CM074963.1, forward strand.
GGGAAAGTTCATTCCACCACCTGGTTGCCAGGAGAGAGAAGAGTCTTGATGCATGTCTTCCTTGTAACTTGAGGAAGGGGGGTCCAGTCAAGCTGTGTTCAAGGCTCACAAGGAGTGTGGGGTGCAGATTGGGGTGTGATCAAAATCTAGTATCAAAGGTGTTACTCAAGTGAACCGTCAAGATCAGTAGGCAGACATCTATGATTATTGGCACTAGCCCATAATTTCTCATCCCTGTGTCCAAACAGGAATCATCTGAATTCACATGGAATAAATACTCCAAAATATCAGGAAGCATTATGTTGGAACAGCACAAACATCTATATTGCGTGTGAAGAACCGGTTATGTTACAGGCTGTTGGTGAGGGTTCTTATCACAGCTGGACACCCTCAAGACCCACAGATAAACAGAAGGAAAATCTAAAACCTAGCTCAAGCTGACTGTGAATGTAAAAAAAGACATTGAAATCTTTTATATATATACGCTGTTAGAATGTTTTGCATATAGTGAAAAAGGAGGTGTATTTAGTAAGTAAAAAATAACATGGGTGGACCGCTCTGAAGTATTTCCTTGCAGTTTTTAAATAACAGAGTGGGGTATGGACCCCCATCTGCTGGCTGTTGGTTACCAGTATAAGCCACACAGCTGGAGCACAGCTGAACCCTAACCCTTTTAGCCTGTCTGCCGCCACCAAGGAATCTTGAGGAGCCCAACCCAAAAGGCTGAGATCCAGTCCCAACTGCTCATTCACTTACACTTGGTTCTAAACCCTGACAGGAAGAATATGGACAAACTTATTTTAAGATAACAACAAATTTCATCCTAATCTTAGTCCACTGATTCTGTAAGACCAGACAAACTGACATACACAGTAGGGCAGAGGTACTGAGGCTTGGTTGAGAAGATAACCCCAGATTAGGCAAGAGAATTCGAGAATGCATGCTTTCCTCTTCTCTGTGGTGCAATAGATTGGTATGAGGTGTCTCTCCCAGTTGATATCTGCATAGCCCTCATAATCCCAGATAATAAGAAAGAAGTATTGAGGTTCATGGTTTACAAGCTGCCTTGCCCCTGAGACAGAGACGGTGACCAAATCACATTGCCTATCACATTAGTCCAGGCCATGGGGATAGTATTAGAATTGCTGTGAGGCAATAAATAAGTGACCTATTTCACTTACAGTGAAGTAAAGTGTGGTGTTGTAGGTTATCTAGGCTATTCCACGACTCTGGGAGTGTCCTGACTCCAGAACAGGACACAATTCCTCACATCCTGTGGCTTTTAAATCCTCCTCGTACTTGTGCTCTAAAAGCTCTAAAACACTGCATTTAGCAATCAGCTATGGACGCTCATGTTTTTTTTACATCGCTTTTATCCATTTGAATTACGGAGTGGTCATCTTACACTACATCACAAACTGATTCTTGATCTGTCCCCTCCTCTTTGTCGTCGTTGTCTAGGAGAGGACAAGCATGGGACAAGCATAGAGTTTAACATGGACATCTTAGCAAGACTAGATTAGAAAACCATGTGTCTGTTATATATGCTGAAACATGTGAACAACTGAAGATATGGGTTGTATACCAATATAGACCAAATGGTACTCTTTAAAGCAGAGATTTCCAATCCAGTCATCAGACCTCCTTAGCCTGCCTATGATTTCATTTGGTTCAACCTCCTGAGAGAAAATCGCTACAGAGTTACCATGTCGGACAGAGTTAACGATCCTCCCGACCTGACTCTTTGACGTCAAATTTGGTATATATGTTGACCGGTGTTTACTAGAAACAACTATACACCTGCTCATTTATGCAATTATCCAATCAGCCGATCACGTGGCAGCGGCACAAGGCGTGCAGATACAGCTCAAGAACTTCAGTTAATGTTCAAATCAAACATCAGAATTGGGAATAAATGCGAGATGTATGATATTTTTCCATATTAAAGTCACAGTTGATGCCTTATACAAGTCTCAAATCAGGCCAGCTTGTTCACTCATGACCACTAGGGATATGTCCTATTCTGGTTCAGAAAATGTAGTCCAACCATAATTACGCTCAGCAATTCCACATACGCAGACATCATTTACTGATAGTCATTCTTCAGAGGTGCAGCACATTTCTTATGTCTAATTACAAATAATTGCTTTTAATCAGCAAAAAATAACACTCAGAAGTTTATTTCCCATCACTGCAAAGTAAAGAGGAGGAGGCCATGTCAGTAAGTGTTATTTTCTTTGGGTATCAGGAGGAAAATAATTTCACATTAAGAGCAACAACCTCCAAAACGGACTTCTCCTAAGATAATAAAAACACACCGATAAGCAAAGCTATATTTCTTTGCAATACATTAAACAAAGATACTGTATCACCTAAATCTCCACATACCAAGCTGTTCTCTGATTTCCCTCAAAACAGAGCCTAAAGGTTTCTGGATATCATGTGCCAACCACAAAAGAACCTTTATGTCCACAGAATAGTGCATGAGCTGAAACATTTCATAGTTTGTATGGTAGTCAAAACATAAAGAGATAGCGTCCTATGGAACGTACAAGCAACAGATTAAGAAAGAGAGACTAAAGTCACTGATTAAGCAATGGTTAGTAGACAGGTAAAAGAACTTATGTGAAACATATAAGCTTATATTTTACATCTACGAAGCACATTTTTGTTCACCTGTATACACTGAGAAAAACAGAAATCCACTTGATGACAAACTGTCACATGAACACTGAGTAGCAGTTTTGCCACAGGGGAAAAATTCCAAAAAAGAAACACAATCCATCAACCCCATAACTTGAACCCTAGACCTCCCTCTCAAGAGTGATTCTTCCTACAGCACGCTTAGACACACTTATATAAATCAAGATACTCAACAGCTTAAAGACTCATGGAGTTACTTATGGTGTTGGTCAGCAGTGCAGAGTAGAACATTAACCCAAAAAGAAACGCACTTTTACAAAAAACAAAAATCCCACTTATCCAAAGCTCACAAATCTAAAAATAAAGTGACTGAAACATTCTTTGGGCAATATTTATTTACCTGAATAGGAGTTTATTTCAGCAGAAGGATTCCAATGGGTAACAAGAGGAAGCAACATGGAAAAGCCAACTTTCCAAAATAAAGGGTATAGAACCGGTCATACAAGTTCTGTATGGTAATTTTAACACACAGATAAACAGGTGACATCTAGGAGGGTTATAGTACTTACTTAAACTAGATTACCACTGTGACGGGATGATAGTCGTTTATTTGATGTGCTCCATTATACTGCTTTAATTCTAAAATAAAATGCAGTCACTATTTAAAGCAAACAATATTATGGAATTAGTGTATGCAAGTCTTAGCATACCTTTTGTACACTTTTCTGGCCACAAGCTTCAGAACCTTGGAGGCAGCAATCTGCTTGACTCTCTGCACTTCTGTGCACAAGTTTCCAGTAGAAAATGTTTTGAAAATTAATAAATGTTTTTCTTTCTTTTTTTTCCTTTTACCCATGCATTGTTACAACCAAAATTATGGTATTTAGATGACGTTAGAATAAAAATGCATGTTTTTATTGTTTAATCAAGAAAACACTGTCCTGTTGTCATTTTTAAGTAAAAAAAAAATCTAACAAAAATTCATCAATTAGCAACATATTGAGAACTTCCTCTTTCGAAACAGACATACAGTATATAGGAGAGAGCAAGCTTTTTAGGGCTATATGGCATGATGTGGTTGTGCTAAGTATAGCTAAGCTAAGCCTACTTCAATGTTGCTAACTTTCAGATACTACAACTAGATGGACAGAACCACTGAAATAAACATTTTTATATAGGTTATAGATAGTTTATCCAAAAACCTTTGTATATTAAAAAAAAAAAAAAAAAAAGTGAACAAAATTGTCACATTTCTACCTGTTGCGTCTCGTCTCCACACAACTTTTTACTTTCCTCTTTAGGAGAGACTAGACAGGGCGGAAGTGGGTGAGCTTTCTAATGCTGAGATTAGTATAGTACGCAATTCTAAGCCTCGCTTTACATTTTATGTTAGTACAGTAATTGTACAAATCAGGGTTTTGCTCCTACTTTCCTCTCGCCTCCTTTCAGACTTACTGCTGGTCCACCTCTCCGGGATTAGACGGGGTGTCCACACGGAGGTGTATTGTGTAAGGTGTGTATCGGTTGAACGAGATTGGTGTAACCTACTCTCATCTTTACCCTCTACTTTACCCTGTAGTCTCCAAGAATCAGCTTTCTAATCAAATCACGCATTCTCATTGGCACACTGGCTCCATGTGCTACTATTTCACTCGAAATAAATTCAAAAGGTGGTAATCTCTCTGGCAATGTTTATTAACAAAATACATTTTACACATTTCAACTGTGGTCCCCTCATTACTATAAAGCCCTAATATAAATTCCATTGTCTACCTTTTCACTGTGCGTCATGCACAACAGCTCATATTACCATTTGAATATTCAAAGCTTTCAACGAACATAACGGCATCCCCCACTCTTAGTTTGTAGACAAAAACACAGACGCTAATGTTTGGTGCATGTTTGTTCATCTGAAATTTTGGCATTTCCCCCACAGGAACCTTTTCATGAACCCAGGATTGTCTCAAGAACTCAAGAACATTAGGTACATTTTCACTGGAGGAACCAGGGCTGATTAGATCCTAAGCTATAGCTTCAGAATCTTTAGTTCTTGTCCTAATGTAGGTGCTTTTCTGCAGACGGCGGATGAGTGGAGCTTGCCATACTGATCATTGCTAATTGGTCACACACAAGCTTGACTAAAGTGATTAACCTGCTGACCCAAATATCAGCTAAATCATGCAGTTGACATCACGTCTATCTCACATAAGAGGTACAGACCCTGCACTGTTCTGGAAACCTAATCCAGGAAGTTCAGGAACTGCTGCTGCATTTAAATGAAGCTATGTATTCACAATGTTTATGAGAAGATAGATAAGAACATACCAGTCATGTTTTATTCACTACTGCTGAAGTCAAAACACCCGAGTTCAAGCGTTATAGTGTGATGCTGATGTTTCTCAGTATGGTGCAGCCCATCAATGTTCACTTTCCCACTGATACAATTTTGCTAGTCCATTTCAACTCAGCTTAACGCATCTGAGGAAACTGTTGATATTCCCATTGGTTTTATAAAAAGACCTGGCTATATGCTAGCTAGTTAAAGCATTAGCTTCAGTCATCGGCTAACTTTTGCTCTGCATCCATCCATGGTTCCCAGTTACCTAGTAGCAGCATTCAGTACTTTCAGGGTATTGAACATTCGTATTCCCATGTTTCCCATGTTCAAAGCACAAATTCTCATGCTTCCAGATTCTCGTTCAGGATTTCTCAAAAGCTTTCATTTCTCAAAAGGCTGCAGAATCTCTGCATATCCTTTTGGGCAAGTTGTCTGCGACATAGAAAAACCAAAATACAGTAAAGATAAAAAGAGATACAAGCACGACACCAAGTTGAGCCTCACATTTGGGACGTGCGTGTCAGCACGAATACTGCACTGGCTGTGATATGACTTCATCCGATGTGACAAGTGAGAGACTCCTGCACACAGCAGTGCCCACGCACCAATGCTAACCAGTCCATATTCTCTTACACTCTTCATCTCTTTCTTTTTTAAACCATGTACCAGAGTACTCGCTCCTGTTCTGCCTCTTTTATACTTTCTTTATACGATAAATGATTCGCACCAATCGTTTCCACCATAGACCTCTTATGTGTGCTTTTGGCACAACCGTAAAACTCTCAAATAAAAAGAGTAATGAGAAAAATATGCAAAGAAGTCCAGTGGCTGGTGAGGTTAATGACAGGGCATAAGTAAATAGAAAAGAAATCATGAACTTTTAATTGATTCATGTGATGAATTATAATGTGTTCAAATTAACTTGGAATTTTTTTTGCCATTTTTAAATTACGTACTATTTGAGATTAACACATTCGAGCGTAAGGAAAAACACAAACATCTCGAAGATAGCGCATGTTTTGGTAACAACAAGCTAGCCAGCTAACAATGATAATGAGTTTATTATGTATTTACTTTCTGAAAGCAGCAATGTATATGGTCAGTGTTAGATATTTAACCAACTAACGTGTCTGTGTTGATTGATTTAAAGTAAATATTATGATAAACTCATTTAAAGTTGTGACGTAATTCTGCTGCAGTTATTGCAGTTAAGTATTTTTGAGTTCTTTATTTAAAGTACCTGCTTCTTTAATTACATTTAACAAACAATTGTCGGTTGTAAAAAGTGATAAAATGCACATTTTTTTCTGCTGCTTCAGAAAGCAATATGGCTGCTACTGAGAGTGCATTGCTATTGAGTGTGGAGTCCTGACAGCAGAGGATTAAGGCAGGTAAAAGTGCTGTGACTGTGTGAATCCTCACTGACAGAGCAATCGTGGCATGTGTAATGTGCAAACAGTAAGAGTATGAGGGAGGAAAAGAGAAAATATGGGACATGATTGGCATCTTTAGATTTGCATCATTCAAACTTTTAGCCTAAAACCTTCTTTTACGGTAACCGGATGCGACATTAAAAAAAAATCACACATTGGATGGAGATTATGTGTGAAAACAACCGCATCTTGGGAAGCGTCATTCATTTGACAAAGAATTTTATCTTCAGCACCTTAATTACTGAATCACTCCCATCTTCACTTTGCTCACTTTAGACATATCCTACTGTCTTCGCTTCACTGTGCTAATGTTTTATATCAGGCGCCTGAAAGGTGTGTCAGGATAAATAGTCATCACTCCTGTTATCCAGTGCCAAATCGGTTTCTACATGCACATCATCCCATGATTTTGATTCTGGCTTTCATCCTTAACCCCTCTCTGATTAATTAACATTGATATGTAAAATAATACATGTGTGAACGTAGCTTAAGGCTGATTACATATAGTATGGGTTAACATTGGATAAATGCTTCATGTTAGTGCCTGTATTTTTATTAGTATCTCTAAGGCATGAAGTCCAAAAAGCCAGTTTGCGATATGAGTCCCTGAGAGTGGAAGGAAGTACAGAAACCCTTGATTGCAGGAGTGCCAGGCCTAACTTCACTCACAACCCACATTCAATGCATCCCACATGTACTGTAACCTCTAATTTAAACACACCTCCTAAAATATTTCACACATTGATAAGAGAGTTCTGACACTGGGCAGGCCTAAAATAACTTTCTTGAATCAACAGACGATGGAGGGCCGCTAGGGAGCCATTAGTAGCTCCTCCCGGTGTGGGGATTGCAGGCAAGTCTAAAGAATGAGATAAGGTCTGCGTTTTTACAAAAGAGGTGTTGAGTAACGGACCTATTATGAGAAAGGTCCTTCATTAATCACCCAGGTGGTGGTAGTTTGAGGGCTAGCCATTGGGTGTCCTGCTTGTGTTATAATAACCTTACAAACCACCGAGCTGACCAGCAAACGCTCCACAACTAAAGCAGCGGCATGATCCAAACACAACCAGCCCTGAGGTGAACCCACAGAGAGGCTCAAATTCCACACTCCCTCGGTCATGTCTTCAAGAACTTTGAGAGAAAAACGCAGAGAGAAAAAAGATAAAGAGGTCGGAGAGCTGTTCTTCCAAACAGATGGCTTGTCAAACGTGTTCAGCAGACAATGAGCCCCATCCCCCAACTTAACGTTTGCACAAGCCACACATATCCACCCGCCACTGACCCACCCAAACACTCCTGCTCTCCACAGCGTCTCACACACACACTTCACCATTGGGAGGCAAGGTCACAATGGGTTCAGTGGGCTGGTAATATTAGCAAAAATATAGAAGTTAAAGAACGGTTTGCTGATCACATAAGTGGATGCACATATAGTAACATTTATTTAAAAAATACCTTTTGCGTAGGAAAATGGCTCAGTTCATGCATTTACATTTTGATACAATACCAGTATCAGAGCTCTGAACTTTCGGCGATGTCCGATACTGATCAGATACCGACATCTACTTAAGCAACTCTTTGGAAATGCCAAAGGCACAACGGTGCTGTGCTTTAAGACAGCTTGTGTCCTGTGTTCACATGCACAATGACAAAATCAGTGAAATGGATTAGAAAAATCCTAAATATATCCTAAATATAAATACAATGAATGTGTGAATGAATGAATGTGCAGTAGTGTGTGAGCTCCGTGCCACGCCCGCATACATGAAACACTTCAAGCCATTAAGGCAGGAAACAGAGTTACAGCCAGTGGCCTAAGGTTGTGACCTTTGGAAGCATGCAGCAGAGACAGCATGATAGAAGAAGTGAGTGGACTCACTGACCACCCCGATTACTAATCCTACAGCTCAGCTGAGGACAGAGAAAGCAAATACTCCATTGTAACAAATATTTTAGCTGGATACTCATCAAAGCAACCAGGAAAAGGAGATGGTCTGGATGAACACATGTGGAAATGGCATTAGGAGGCCACACCAAATGAGTTGACCATCACTCCTTCAGCTGCTGTTGCCATAGCGACCATCACCTGCGATGCCGGGTTGTGGACCAACCTTTTTTTCCGTTTCTTTTCTTTGCTTTTTTTTAAATTGAAATCAAATCACACAGTCAAATTCAAAATCATTGTCAAATCATCAAACTGAGATTGTGTGTTTGTGGCACAACAGGATAAATATCAGACCCATTTTAAATGTCTGCACTGTTGAAAATGCTGAAACATAGCAGTAAGAAATTCCTGGTATTCACAAAAAAATAAAATAAATGAATAAAAGGACCACACCCTGTGAAAAAACCTGAGCTACGGAGACAGAAGCAGAGAGATGAGTGACAGGTCAGCTGAGCTTGTTATAAATGTTAATGATCTGATCAATAACACTGACAGCTGTGTTTAGTGAAAGTGTGATTGCTATGGACCAAATCAGGTAAATCAGTGCTTTCATATATTAAAGACCAAAGAGCACTGAGCTATTATTAATAGAGTAAACCATTCAGATACCGAAAAGGGAATGTAATTGAGGTATAAGCCTAAAAACCCTAAAAGCAAAAAAAAAAAAAAGGGGGCAGCTGCTAGCTCAGAGAGAAACAGAGTAAAGAGAATTCAGAGACAGAAACAGCAGTAGATAATGCAAAGTGTACATTATCAAGAGACCATGTGGCACGTGACACCCTGATGGAAAAACAGATGATAAGCCTGAGTGAGCTGCAAAACGAGGCCATCCATTTTCAAGGTCCCTTCTTATTGACCTTCTTATCTCCCCCCCACCGTCCAAATAATGCACACTAAAATGGATGCCTACAGCCCCCCCACACCTCTCTCACACACACACAGGCTCACACTGACACACACACACGCACACACACACACAGCAAATACACAGCTCATATGAAGGGAGGAGGGGTGGATTTCAAACACCAGCTCACTGCATCATGCCGGTTTTTAATACCGGGGGTTGAGACAGCACGGACAGCCCAACGAAGCGGCCATCAAACCCCTCCCAGGGTTACTGCAGAAGCAGACACCTCAACCCATCACAGAGAGAATACACAGGTGTCATTCAGCACCTTAACAGACGACAGAACCCACTTCCCCCGATGAAGATAAGACCGAGCTGGAGACATCACACATTCCAAACTGCTACTGTAAGTGCAGAGAAAATCCTGTCACTGTTCACCGTCAGACTTCGCTCGTCATCTCTTACCCTTTGCACCTCTGCTCAGACTCCATCTGGCGAAGGCATCCCTGTAGATTTAACATGATCGGCTCCACGTTACGCTCCGCTGAAATGAAGCTCCTGTGTTTCTAAATCCAGGAAGGTGTTTAAATTTTTCACATCTATGCTGTTCCCTCCTCAGTCAACCGGTTCCCCCAGCCCCGCACTCTGCTGCACACAGACTCAAACAAACGCCCTTCCAACCTCCTTATGCCTCTCTCTCTCTCTCTCACACACACACAAACACACACACAGATGTTACTCAGAGCAGGCCACACCCCTTTTCATCACCCAGCCTCCCTATAGGATGCCGGCTGAATGGATCCGCCGCCCACTGCATGTTCTCTCCTTCTATTCCTCTGTTTTTTCTGTTCACACCCTCATGGCCTCCTGCTGTAGTGTTAACAACCGGGTGGAGATCTGACATGAGAAATACTTTCTAAATATTAAAGGGTACTGGATTTGAGTGGTGTGCATTTCCCTTAGGAATATGCCAATATTTAATGTTTATATGACAAAATGTACTTTCTCCTCACAGTTCATGAACTTATTGCATCGAAAATATTCTATGCACTTGACATAAGCGTACCTGTAATTTCACTATAGTGCACTATGCACTGTGGATTTTTTTTAATCATTATTGAAGAAAAAAAAAACATGGTGTTTGTAAGCTGCACCCTGGAATATTTCAGACGCATATGTCATACAGTGGATATAAAAAAGTCTACACACCCATGTTAAAATTACAGGTTTTTGTGATATAAATAAATGAACTCAAGATAAATCATCAAGAGCAGCAAGAGCTTTTTCCACCTTTAATATGATTCAGCAAATGAACAAGATTCAAGTAAATAACAAACAGAAACATTTTAGTGGAAAAAAAAAAAGAAAGAAAAAATGTACAATAGTCTGATTGCATAAGTGTGCACACCCTTTTATAATGGGGCATCGGAATTAACCAAGCATATTCAAACTCATGTTCAGATATAACCGTCATACTCCTGTCTCCAATTAATTAGTTCTAATTAACGTCCCGACAAAGCAGCTGCTTCTGCAGGATTTTATTGGTTTCATCTAACTCCTGATGCTATGTTCTGCAAAGATCGTACAAAGCATGTACAGGATCTCAGGTATTGAGATCGAAAGGTGTTGATTAGGAGAGGGGTACAAAAGAAAACAATACATGTACCATGGAAGACCATGAAGGCCATCATCAACAAGTGGAGAAAATGAGGCACCATAGTGACATCACCAAGAACAGGACGTCTCTCCAAAATTGACAAAAGGACAAGCAGAAAATTGCCAAGAAGGCTGCCAAGGGATGTACGGCAACATTATAGGAACTGCAGGAGTATCTGGCAAGTACTGGTCACTCGCTGCATGTGACAACAATCTCTCGTATTCTTCGCATGCCTGGGCTATGGGGTAGGGTGGCTACACGAAAGCCCTTTCTCCTGGGGGAAAGCCTGCATACAATCACCCCAACCCACGTGGCAAAATGTGTTATGGTCTGATGAGATCAAGGTAGAACACTCTGAGCATCACCCAAAGAACACCATACACACTCATCACCCAAAGAACACCATACACACAGTGAAGCATGGTGGTGGCAGCATCATGCTATGGAGCTGCTTCTCATCAGCTGGGACTGGGGTGGGTCAAGCTAGAGAGAATTATGGATAGCTCCAAATATTAATCTATTTTGGCACAAAACCTACAGGCCTCTGAATAATGACCCAAAATCCGAGTCAACAAAACAATGGCTTCAGAAGAAGAAGAAGATCGACATGTCGAAGCCCAGATCTAAATCCTATCAGAAAACTGTGGAATGACTTGAGGAGGGCTGAGCACAGGAGACCCCCTGCACAATGTGATAGATCTAGAGCATTTCTGCAAGGAAGTGTGGGAAAAAATTGATGTGCGAAGTTGGTAGACTCTTACCCAAAAAGTCAGAGTGCTGTGTGTTACAAGCAAAGGTGCTTTAACAAGGTATTAGTTGTGCAACCAACACCAGTTAAAAGGTGTGCACACTTTTTTTCTTTTTCTTTTTATTTTTTTGTCCCACCTAAAACTTATTTCTATTTGTTTTTACCTTGAATATTATTAGTTGCATTAAATATGGAAAATGATCTGACATGATTTATCTTGGTGTCATTTTTTTTTTTATATATCATCACAAAACCCAGCAATTTTAACACGGGTGTGTAGACTTTTTATATCCACTGTATGTCCTAACATGGTGTTTGTGAGCTGCACCCTGGCACACCTGTAACAGTAATTCACCATAAGTTGTGCTTGGGTTCAATTAGTTTTCAGACACATGTGTCATATGCCCTAATCTTAGAAACAAGCCCAGCTTTAGAAAGAGAAGATGGCAGACACCTAGCCAGCTCATGTTAGCGCACTAGTTAAAATACAAGCATTCGTTTACTTGGCCACCTTCTAACTATGAGAAAGCAACGATACCAGTCGTATCTACAAGTACATTACATCCTGAATTGTAATTACTCAAATATCACATATTAAATACCATCAGTAAAGCAAATGTTTCTTTACTAATATAGCCTATTGTACGTAAGTTTGTACTCTATACGCTGACGGTGAGGTGGCATTACATTATATAGCCAGGAACGACCATTTATAGCTCCTATAAGTGATGAGTACTAACTTGTTTCACAGACGTACACAACTATAAGCAGATAAACTGTACTATATATCACTGGAAAACTTGTCCACTTCTTAACATCTTATCGATGGCAAATTGACGTGGTATAAGACGAATAAAACACGTGCCATGATCAGATAATAATTAACCACGCATCGGATCACATAAACAGTAACTGGTTGCTTTTGAATAACACTTCCCATCGTCTTTTCTTCGTTCATATTGCATAGCCAATTATCAGCATACACCTAGTGTCAATGTGTGTATGGCTACCATCAATTCCTCTTTAGAACTTACCCAACTTTCCAGATGGGGATTTCAGGCCACATTCAGAACAACACCAAGACCCGATAACGTACATAATAAGAAAAGCGAAAAACCTTCATAATATAATGATGCCGACTGAGTTCATGTTATTATAAAGGATAAAAGTTTCTCCATTCAATCTGTTTTTCATTTCTCTGTCCTGCTCGAACATGCAGGCTGCTTATCGGAGTGCAGCGAATATTACTGTTTCCTTCTGCCACTGATCCAGATTAGGAAAAGAGCCAGCAACACACATTAACACTCTTATTGCTCTCCATATACTATAATACACTGCCTCGGTTATACACTGACCAGCCAAAGAAAAGCTGCTGTTTAGATTTTAATAGGCAAATACATAAGAGTCTATGAATGGATGATTATTAGAGTGATTATAATGTTTCTAGCGTGTTATATGTTTGGCAACAGTTCTTTTAATCTTAAAGGATGAAGTGTGTAGTCAGTTCTTTAATCACCATGTAGAAAGACGTATCATTGCCATGTTCCAGGACGACACTGCCGAGATTCATCAGGGTTAAAATTGTGAAAGAATGGTTCAGAGAGAATAAAGAATCATTTTCACATATGAATTGGCACCTCGGAGTCCTGACCTTAACCCCAGTGAAAGTGTTTGGGATGTGCTGGAGGAGACTTTAAACAGTGCTCACCTCTTTCAGTGTCAGTACAAGATCTTGACCAAAAATTGATGCACCTCTTGATGGAAATAACATCACAACATTTATATCCATCAAGCGGTGCATCAGTTATTAAAGAACTAAAAAGCTACACACTTCATCTTTTAAGATTAACAGAACTGTTGCCAAACATATAACACGCTAGAAACATTATAATCACTCTAATAAATGATCCATTCATAGATGCTTATGTATTTGCCTATTAAAATCTAAAAACAGTGACGTTTCTTTTGGTCGGGCCGTGTATAATGCTATCATGTTGCATCTCCTCAGGTTGCACTAAAGTATCGTTTTATTGTGAATATACAGTATATTATTGAAATCTGGTCTTTGCAGTATTGATATGGCACTCAGCTGGAATATGCAAATAGGCCCTGCAACTAATCACTTCATCTTCTGTGCTGAGAGTATCCTAACTAATCACACCTGTTCCAGCCTAAAACCACATGAAAGAAAGGGTTCACAACGTGTTCCAAAGCCTCTCACAAGCCTAATTAGAATATATTTGGTAGATAATCATTTATCCAAATTGTACAGTATTCATTTTATATTACTCACTATGACTTCTTCTTCTTCTCTCGGCTTTTCCCTTCAGGGGTCGCCACAGCGAATCATCACTCTCCACCTATCCCTATCTTCTGCATCCTTCACCTCCTCTTTGGCCTTCCTCATTAATCACTATGACTCAATGTTATTAAAAGGGTAATCATCACTTTCTTCAGTTATATTCAGTTTGCTATATTCACCTTAGACTCACACACTAAGCTGTAACCCCATCCTCCTGTGGTGTGTGCTGAAAGCTCATCTAGACCATCCACTCACCCCTGACACTCTGTAAGCCCTGTCTGAGCAGCCTGCTGATGGAGCACCATGGGAGGTTATGCTGCAATGAACTGTGACACATGTCAATCATTGGATCAACTGACTTACCTTCTGCAGAACTAATGCTGAATGTATGCTATTTGATTTTAGCCCTGCTTTACCTGTTGCAGACTTGCTACAGATTTTGGGGGTCTGCGACAACCCCAGCAGCATGCCGACAATTCACTGGACGCTCCTGCGGTGATCTCATGTAGCGTGAGCGCGTCAGTGATGCAATGTTCTCAGTCTGAGAGCTGTTGCTTCGATATTTTTACACACGTTTGACATGCTTGGTGATGAATCTTGTAGTGCGAGCACCTCTTAGACAAGCGGCTAGTACGGCGATGAGTAACAGACAGCGATGAGTAACAGACAGCGAGAGCGTGAGGGGAAATTCTGAATCCGGTTATATCATCCATCTTTTTGCGTGGGAGGTCAGGCACAAAATGTAAGCACAATAATAATGATTCTGAAAAGACATTATTTGTGTGTTCTAACCCAAATGGTTGCTAGGAATGGCAATCATCAAATGATCCCTTGAGTTTCACAATATAAAAAGGTTCCCAGCATCAAAGCGACCAGTCTTTCCTCTGCATATTTCTCTTACTTCTTGTTTCTGTACAAAACACAGCACAAACAACCACCACAGACAAGTTGCTCTTGATAAAGTCACATGATCAGTGTTTATTTTTGTGAGAAAGAGGGATCAGGTGCGTTTCATCAGGGAGCTCTACAGGTGAAAGATCATGTAGAGTGCGAGTCTACCACTACACGTACACACCACAAAACATCCACAAAACAAGGGATCACACGTGACAGAAGTCGTGTAGTATGAGCAGTACAGCGATTCTGGTTTTGAAAGTCATGTAGTGTCCGCGTGGCTTAAAGAACCATCTGCTTAGACAGGTAGAGACAAGTACAGGAATGAGCAGACTTTAGAGCACAAAACATCTCCCATATTTTCTTGTGTGATGCATCACACTACTTCTAACAAGGCTACAATGCCATACTCTCTTGTGCTGAAGGCAAGATTTGTTAACACTTCATTATTTTAACATTGCTTTTCAAATGAACAGCCACTCCACATTGCAGTGAGCAAGCAGGCACAGAGGAACCTTAAACTTTCCCCTAAAGTCGTTTAATTGAAAATGTACCTTGAGGAGGCTTTTCCTGAATCAGCACGCCTTTAGCTCATACCCAAGGTCAGAGCAGGCTCCATCATGCCTCCAAATGTGAGCATCTGCACCCCTGCCTACGTGTGTGTTTTACAGACGAGGTGTCTGTCTTGTAGAAAGACTGCGCTATGCCTCAGTGACAGCTAGTAAACATCAACACCATCATCAAGCGTTACAAAGCAACTGTATCATTGTAATTAAGCCAAACAACAGCTGGCTGAGCAGCGAATGAGATCATTCAGCAGACGTGAGATCACTTTATAAATAAAGGTTACAAATCGAGACTTGCAATAATCACCATTATGTACATTACCACTGGCAAAACAGAAGGAACAGCAGTTCAGCTTTACAATACGCTGGTACATGCCCATTATAGCCAACCACATTTAGAGGTCTGAAACTGAAGTCACACAGACAATACTGTAGAACACAGCTATTCTATTACCAGCTCACAGACCAAATACGGTTGGCTTTTACCGAAATAACATAATTTGAACATGAATCAGAGTTTGTTTGTGTCATAAGGAATAAGACAATTGTACTTCCCCAATTTATTTCCAATAAGATGTGTGCGGTAAAGTGACTCGAGCATAGCAGCAGGTGGTGCGAGCTTGACCCTGACACACTTTTACACATGTGCCCAAGACTTACCTTTAACACAGAAGCAGAAAATTAGCATATAGTGTAGTTAATAATTAAATCAACATAGCTAACTAACAACTTATGAACCTCACAGCCCTGCTCTAGTTACATAAAAGATTACTTTCCTCACTATGCTACAAATCCAGCTTATGTTTGAAGCTGTGGTGTAAAAGCTGCCTGACAGGGGACTTGATACAGATACAGTGCTCTCAAGCTTCATACAGGTCTGTTATATAGTAGGTTCAAGAATTATTTGAACTTCTTTGCACTTATAAAGATAATTAAAATAGGTATATTAAAAAGACAAGTTTTGTAGCATCTGCCTCCGAATGGACAAGTGACTTTGAATAGTTGTGCATAAGGGAGGTACTGAGACTGTGGAAATCTCACTGAACATGGCCACAATTTATCAAATTTATCAACCATTTTATTCAGTCGTCACAAAGCCAGCAATGTTTCCAGAAGCATGCAGAGAAATATGCAAATCACACAGCACACCAGCATTTCGACATGGCTGATCTAGCTGATCTTTTTTTGACCACGTGCAACAAAGAAATTGGCAATTTACCTGCCATCATACAAATAATTCAAAGCAAACCCAAAGCAGAACCAGTTTTGAGACATACTGTCAGGGTGATATATCAAAGATCGCTATCTGGTTATACTGAATAAGAGCACCTGGACGTGCAGTACACAGCTCTACAACAGCTGAGGCCCCTGGGTGGAGAACGTGTTTAGTTTCTCTTTTATGGGCTTCATGTCTGTAAGCCAGCTGAGTCACAGCCATATGATATACGTGATACATGAAAGCCCTCTACAGACCAAGGAGTCAAAAGCGAGATGGTCAAATGTAAAGGCTAGAACCTTTGTGAAATGAGATAAAAGGAAAATCCATGAGACAGCTGTGGTCCCATCGCGTCTGCGGCCAGCACTAACACTGTATAATGCATTATGATATTTAATCCAGTTTAATTCTCAGTTGTGGCAGTGGCAGAAATACAAGCACCATTGACAATTCAAGGCTTATAATGATAATAACCAACCACAACGTTTTCTCTTTTCTTTTTTTTTGCCTCAGTCAGCCAAAAACACATTTTCTGCCCTAGGCCTCCAATTATGTAGTACATGCAAACAGAAAGTCAAAAGCATGGAATGATTGGGATGGGTCATATCCACAAAAAACACAAATAATGGAACAGTTTCTTTTTGCTCTAGGAGCCTTTGAGTGGCAAAAGAAACCCCAAAAGAAGGGCGCAGCCTGGCATCACTTAATTTGTGATTAGTGCAGGATTCATCAGAGCTGCTGTACCTTTCATAGTCCTGTAATCTTCTTCTTATAGTACTCTGCACTTTGGTGTCCTCAATACACTCTCACCGACCAGAACAAGACCAATGCTATTTAACTGTAGCATAAATATATGAGTGTAACAATGTGGTGGTCTGAATATTCAAGAAATCAATAAACTAGCCCTTTAACACCCAACATATTAATCAATTGAAGCAACTATAACCTTTATTATAGGCAGTAGTACTAAGTAATAAAACTAATTTAGATACATAATTTTCTCATCATAAATAGCCAAGTTAGAAAATCACCTTTGCTTTAAAGGCTACAATAGCAGCGTGCACACAAAAAAGTGCTTTGAAACATAATATCTCCTAGCAAACAGAGACATAAAGTATCCTTCCGCTAGACGTTTTTTTCAGATAATGTTTTTCTGTACGTGTAGAATTCCCCTTGGCCATGTTGTTTAATTAAGAAGTCAGGTCCAATAACTAATAAAACCATAGTTTTCAAGTAATAAAATCAGCTGGATCTAATGTACCAATGACCTGGTACTGGTCCAAGGCAAACTCCTTTTGGCACTGGAAGAACTCTTCAGTTCACATGAGATACTTTACAAATGAACAAACTTGCTCAGCACACTTGCCTGACTAGTGAAAACTGATGTGTCAGAATCTCTTGTTAATCCATGATATGCAACTGTAAATGTTCAAACATCACATTGTACATGGGCTTCATTTATTAAAAGTCACCCATTCAGAGGTCTCTGTTTATACCAATAACAATATCAGATTACGGGTGCTTCACCTACTGATAGGTGTAGTTTATATTAACATACAATACAAAGGGGTCCCAGCATATATACGAAAGTCAGTGTTTCCTAATTGGAAATGCAGGTTTCCTGGTAGTTCTGTACCGATCAGAAACTAGTCGCCTGCTGAGACACAACAGTTTGGATAAATTTGAAGGTAGTATCGTATAGTACTGTTCTTAGTGTATACACAGTCCCATAATTGTAATCAGGACCTAACTGTTGCTTCAATAGAGAGGTTTGTTTAGCAATGAAAATAAATTGTTTGTTTCATAGATAGTCAACACTAACACAGGTTCCCAACCCCAATCCTGGAGTACCCTGACAAATTAATATTATATCTGTTAAGCCACAGGTTCCTGAACCATCGGTCCTGCACACTTTAGCATTTTCCCTGCTCAAACGCACCAATTTTAAATCAGGAAAGGCTGGTAATTAGCCGATTAGTTGAATCAGGTGTGTTGGGAGCAGGGAGAACACTAAAATGTGCAGGACAGATGGTTCTCCAGGACCAGGTTCAGGAACCTGTGGCTTAACAGATATAATTTGTCTTGCAGAATGTCGAGAGGTCGTTCCATGGTTAAAATGAACATAAAAGCACCTCACAACTTGTATAACTGACTTGTGCTGCTAATTAGGTTAGCTGTAGTTAATCAGCTAGTTGTTAGTTAGCTAACACTTGTCTGACTGTGTTTTAAACGACACAGGATGACTCAAGAAGATTGTCCCAAACATGATTCCATCCAAAGTTCCTTTGCATTTAAAATGCTGCCTAGCGAGTGTTGAATGACTAATGAATTACTTGATCGTTTTGACCAATCTCAAAAACATTAATTACAGTATCAGCAGTAATTCATAGTGTCAGGACTTACCTTCTACTGTGAGGATAAACCCAAACTGTGGAATGGAGGAGTGAAAGCCTGAGTAGAAGCAATATAAGATGAGTAACAGAGCAAGCAAAGAAGGGAGAAAGACGACAGGGAAAGACAACAAAAGCAAGAAAGGAAATGAACAAATGAAACAAAATCTGATCTGGACTCAAATGTGTCTTCAGTTTTCTCTACTTGTCTTTAAGACATAAAGGCTTGTGAAATGGTCTTAGATATCCTAACCTCTTGCTCACCCTCTCAAAGAAGCCAGGAGGGCACTTGCTTTGGAGTAAACGTCCTACATCATTTCTCAATCTGCAACATTTAGCCATGTTGAAACAGCATTACCATTACCTCAATTGCCCAACAAATTCCAGTCCAGCCTAAGAATTTAGATTATGTGAGGTTAAGTTAAATTTAGATCCAAGGTTAAACATATCAATAAAGCCACATTAGGTGTTTAGTTTTTATTTAATCAGGTAAGTGAGCCAAGTTTGAAGAGTCATACCATTTACAAGACTGGAGGATATTAAGACCCGAAGACTGAAAGAATGCTATGAGAAAATGCTGCAGCTGTAAGAGACATGCTTATGACAGATTACTGGAATTTGGGGGTTAACGTCTCTGGTTTAACTCACTGATCCCCAGATGTGTCTGTTTCTTTTTTGACGGCAGAGCCCTCGCTGGACTAATCTTATGCATACAGGTTTTTGGCTATGGGAACGGCATGTCAGCAACTCCGCCATGCCACATTAGCCACAGTCTCATCTCTGGGCATGCCAAGCTGATAAGAGCTCAGCACTTTGCCCAATTCAACAAGCCTGAGAACCTGCAGATTACAAAATAAGCTGATATGTATTTTAGGTATTAACATTTCTCAGGGTCACACTAATTAAGAAAAATATAGCTCTATTGCCAAATATTCTGCAAGCGCCCATTCACACTAAAGTAACTAAATAAGACCCTGTAAGCGAACTCTACAGAAAGTACATTTACATTTCAAAGGTTTGTAACAGGCTACTTGCTTATTCCACCTGCGGCTCAAGGTGTCAGCACCCTGTGACGCAACCAAACCAGTCATACTAATGTTGACGCACACAAACAGAAAGCTTCTCTTCTTCAGAATTTGACAAACACTTGAGAGGAAAGACATATGAGGCACATAATCAGATTACTCTTCAAAACAAGATTCCTTTAGAGTTGGTCACAGGCCATGTTACTAAGAACGAAAGAGTAGGTAAAGCAGGTGAGCTGAACACATGCTGAAATATCACCAAACAGGATCTTGGATATACAGGACTGACTGGTACATCGTAATCATATTTATCCAAATCTACAGCAATTATGCTGCGTTCAGCATGAGGTTGCAACTTGTAGGTCCCCACTTCCAAACAGTAAAAGCCAATGAAAATGCCCCCTCAACCTGAAATAAGTTCCTTCCCCGTTGAAGCAAGGTCAAATCAACAAAGC
Source organism: Pangasius macronema (assembly GCA_037577455.1). Classification (NCBI taxonomy): domain Eukaryota; kingdom Metazoa; phylum Chordata; class Actinopteri; order Siluriformes; family Pangasiidae; genus Pangasius; species Pangasius macronema. The sequence goes on from CM074963.1 coordinate 7,067,751, forward strand.
AGCACTTCTTTACCTTTAAATGAGTTCTGTATCTAAACCATTTGCTTTAGATCAATCAACACACAGACATATTTTCTTGTTAAATGATCATATAAGCACTAACTAGGATGAAAATATCACTGATCTTCTTTAGCTGGCTAGCTTGTTGCTAACAAAAGTCAAATGTGGAGGCATCGATATATTTTTTCCCCCTCCAGTTCAACAAGTCAAACATGGCGAGGTGGAAAATGACGTCATTCCACCCTGAAATTACCACTTACAAGGCAAGTCGAAAGCAGCATTAGTCTTCAGGTCATTTAGGGAGAAGTGGAAGCTATGCAGGACTGCATGGTGTTTTGTTGCTATGCCAGAAGCACCCTCAATGGCAACAAGCAGCTGCTCTATGGAAATGAACCAAAACATGGAAGACACAAACCCTTAATTCTAAAACAACGTGCATTAAAAAAAAAAAAAACTTTTAACCCAAGCCCTTTGATAACTATTTATAAGTGACATTTGTATTTTTTTCTGAGTAAATGTCTCATCAATGCATAATTAAATTCAACATTGCACAAGAAAAGAAAAATGAAATTGTGTACTTATATTAAGTATATAAAACACTGAAGAACAATAAAGCACTTTACACAAGACCAAAACTCTTATGCAAGACATGTTATAGGGGCTTTACTTTGGTTTAAAAAAAAAAAAAAAAAAAAAAGTACCGGGGGAGCACATCTAACTCAACAGACTCAACGTGTCTGAACGGCAAACTCTTTAATTATACATAATTAGCAACATTTAAGTTTTCTGTGAGATATTAGCTACAAATTAGCTTAAGCATTGCCATACATAATCCCTGCATGCCAATCAAATACTCAACACCAGAGTGAATTTACCCGAGATTGGCACGCAACCTTGACAGACATGATACCTTACAGGAAATCTTCTTGCATACAGCAAGGCTACGAGTTGGCACACGTCCAGTATCACGTAAAAGCTTTTCTTCCTGAACACAGTGCTGTGTTCAATGGGTGCCTTATCAGGAGCACACTGAAATATGACAACAAAACAAAGCCAATAGCCTGCACTTACAAAGGTCACATAATAAAACAGAAGAAATCTCACAGCCAAAGCCCAAGGCGTAGTTTTGGTAAGGACTTAACTAGCTGCACTACTTTGCTGGCCACTCCTTGTTTGTGATCAGGGCTGTCTATAAGGTGTGTGTACACCAGCACGGAGCCATCATCATCAGAGGTACGGGCTCTGTAGACTTTCATGAGAACATGTTTTCATTATCATGCTAATCTTGGTCCAGAGAAGGAGAAAGAGGAACAGGGCCATGTGGAAACTCAGGGGAAAAATAAGACAGCTTGACATTAGGAGTGCAGATGAGCCAGCAGATGTGGTTAGAACTATAAAGATCCCAAATAAACGCTCATTTGTATTTGTTTAGGAAACCATTAAATGGCTGCCATAACCTAAAAAAAAATTTAAAAAAACAATAGCAAGATGTACACCTTCAAAATGCTACATCTGATCCCAGCAGTATACAGTAAGCACACTCTGCAAAGAGACTGCATTTTTGCTTAATTGCCAAAAGTGGCTAATTCTCCAATCTGTTCCCAACACAATGTTGTGATTCCAAAGCAGGCCAGGACATCACAGATGCAAATTCGGTTCAGATGTAAGAAAACATGCTCCATTTACAGAAATAGAACAGCGTGTGCGAACACTCAAGGACACCTCCACAAAAAGTTGTTCTCAGCCCAGATTCTAAGTCTCAAGCAACCCAGTTGAGGAGCTAAATTAAAAGATGAGAAGCATAATTCATTACAGACCTGCAGGTTTGCCATCACACTAATCATTTGAGACAGTAACTCAGAAGTCACACAAGATAAAAAATGGAAACACCTGCCAGTTATCTGTACAATTGCGTGTCATGTCTATACAAACAGACCTTCAAAAACAACCAATTATATAACTGAGATCAAAGCCTTTATGAAAAATTTCAACTATAATTATAATCATTATTGGCATGCACTTACAAACTGCAAATTAGCGCTGTACATTTTTTTGTAATACAAGCAGAATTTCATGTCACCAAAACTTTCCAGCTGAACTAGGAAAAATTTCAATAGGCAATAAAAAGGCTTGCATGGTCTTATATCTGGAGTCATTAGCTGTGGTTGGACTCAATTTTGAAGTGACATCATTGGACTTGGTCTCAATTTTATCCATGTTGAGTTTTATGAAGACATCTGGAACTGCTACAGTTTCACTGTGGAACTGATTGGGTTGGAATCTGAGCAGTGTTCGACCATTGATATCAGAAATGGGAGACTGTCAAACTTGGCTATATTCTAGCAACATGGACACTGGATCAGATATAGCATTTATTCATTTGCAAAGTANTTTTATTGGACCTGACTGCTTAATTAGAACCACAACCAGTGTTTGAGGGAACTTGAGAGACTGACGTTGCAAGGACACCTACAATTTAAACCCCCCCCCTTTTTTTTTTGCTTTAACTTGAAATGTTTGCCATTAGTGGGAAAGATAATGATTATTTAGAACAGCTCTTTTGACTTTAAAAGCCTCCTTTACAAACTACAGGGGTGCTTAAATTCTGTACTGACTGCTGACTACAACTTTCAGGAAAGGTAAAAACATGGGCCTCCCACAAACACAGGTCAGGAAGAAAATTTCCATCTTTCTTTACAGCTTCTCCTCACAGCTGAACTTTGCCCCTGCACTTGCACTCATTTCTTTTCCTCATTAACCCTCTGTTGTTACTTGCTTCAGGATATGCTCAAACAAAGAACAATACCTCAAATTCAAGTTTCCAAAACTAAGCCATAAAGTGCACTTATTATGATGTGTAGTGGCATTAAATATTCCACCAAGGGCTTGCATTGGCCCACTTTGTTCACCAAGGCTTCTCTAGAGATAATGCCCAGGCCATATTATCATAAAGTAAGCAACCAAAGAACAGGCACAAACCAGCTGCGTGCAATTTAGCAGTGGAAAAACACAAGCATAAAGAGCATGGTGATTGACTAGGATGTGCTGTATGGCAGAAAGACAGAATGATGGTGGAATTGGACAGGCCCTAATTCTCTGCCGAGACATAACTGAAGGTCTTTCAGGAGCTTCTGGCTGACAGGTCTGACACAGCAATGGAATGTAATTGTGTGCCAAAAGTGATCTCTGAAGAACAAGTGCTACTTTCATTTATTAAGAAGATTTGGTTTAGACCTGCCAGGAAAGCAGGGAATCTAAACAAAGCAAATGTCAACTGCAACACACCTTGAAAAATAACTCCACTGAAAACAACTGGGATAGACATTACCTTTTAAACTCTCCAGTATTACACAGTGGGCTTTTGTACAGTTTCTACACCTATGCATGTAGTCAATTTCAGAGGAATGCTCCATGAGCCACTTTCCAACACATCGGTCTGGCTGCTGAACCCATTCCCATGTCCCTCCTTCCCTTCTTTTACCACTTTTTTGTCATGGCTGAGGGTGTCTGAGCTTTCCCGGCATACTGTACTGATTTACGTTGCTTCAAAGGAAGATGATGACTCTATTTTCTTTGGCCTGTTGCCTTGTTTTGTCTGATCAGCCCTAACAGTGCTGACAATGGGGGAAGCACAGCATCCATCCATCTTCCCACAGTTACGTTAATCTCTCAGATTTCAGTACACTGAAGGACATGTTCAACAACCACTGAGTGGACACAGAAGTACTAAAATCACAAACCCAGTCCCAAAGCTTGATAAATATCCTTCATATCAATGCTTCCCAACTTCAGACCTGGACATTCAGTACCAGCAAATGTTCAGGATTCTCTGCTCTAAACCAACTGATTCTTCTTATAGGGTTTGAAACGAAAACTACAGTGTGGCCCTGACAGTTGATCACCAGGACTAGGCCTAGAAAACAAAAGCCCTTTCCCTGGCAATGTTGAAAAGGCTGAGAAGCAACAAGCTACACCTTTAACACTTAGTATAACACAGCAAAATGAGAATGTGCCTACTAAGTTCTAGATAAATTAATCTTTCAGGTCTGTTAATTATACAACTTGTTAATGATACAACTTTGAGCTACCATAAGAAAACTAGTAGAACTAGACACCAATGGTTTCAACGGGGAGGACTCTGCAACCAACAAGTCTAGTCGTTCTTGATACTAATCTTTATGCTTGAAATATCCTTACAAACAGGAAGAAAGCTATTGAAGATAAACCTTTTCAGACATTTAACCTTGCTGTGACCTTGACCTTGTCTGGATCAATCCCAAAATCGAATCTGTTCATCTGCTGGTTACAATGATATTTCCATATGAAGCTACACACATTCAATCACTAGTTCTTGAGATATCATGTTAACGAGAATGTCGGATGGACTCATGCATGGACGGACAGACGAATGGATGGATGGACGGATGGACAGATGACCTGAAAATATAATATCTCTGCAACCTAGTGGCAGGGGCATGAAAATAATTATTCAGATAACAGTGATGAACACTGAATAAAAATAAACAAACTGCATACTTCTTTATGGTGTGAGATGTTTGGATTAATGCTACTGAAATATTTACTGCACTACAACACCATGGAATTTGGAGTTATTATAAAACTGTAGAGCTATTAAACGGATATGAAAATGCATTTCAAAGAACCCCTGCTTGACTACTCTCTCTTTATCCATAATTCCACACAGACATGAATGGAAAGTCTAGCAAACTGAATCTCATAACAATGCAATGGTTTAAAGACAAATCTATCAGGAATATAATATATATACAGTATATATGGGGATCTTTGAAAGTTAACAATTGTTTGTAAGAAATACAGAAGAATAAAGGAAAAGGGTAAGGAAACCACCAGTAGCCTTTCATAAATCAAGAAAACTCTTCTATTCAAACACAGGCAGAGAATGACCTGCTCCTTGACCCAAGAGGAACAGGGTAGGTCAAGGGGCCTGTGAGGAGATTTCAGTACCCTGAAGGCCACGGTGAGTGAACACACTGCTGCTTAAATCACAACCCCAGCACCATACCTTGCTAATTATCCTTAATATACATGCCTCCCAATGTCCCATCCTGGAAACCTAACACCAGCAAAGATTGAGGATTCCTTGCTCTTAAGTACAGAGGAATGAACATTTTACATTTCCAGCACTTACCTCTAGAGCCAGTATACTGAAAGCTGCTGCAGCACCGCTGTTCTCAAGTTCTCATAAAGTTAACTTTCCTCAAGACTTGGATGAGGCAGCACCTTCGATAAGTGATTGCTGATTTCAGATGCCAGAAAGATTTTGGAACAACCTAAATTATTTTGTTGTCTTAATATGTTTGGTCCATAATAGCCAGCCTACGTTTACAAGCATACAGGATGGGTGAGAAGGTTAATATAAATCCATGCCAGTCAACACAGATGATGCAGAGAGACGAGAACAATGACAATAAGAAAGAAAAAAGAGAGAGAAACATGAGGAGGGGCAGAGATCAGAGGTAATTACAGTCACCAGACCATGCACATAATCTTCTTACCACCACAGCAAAGGAACAAAAAACAAAAACAAAACCATATCTGACTGCTCCAATATGTATGCAGGCTCCTACTGCAACCACTAAGAGTGCAGATAACAGGGACCATAGCTTACTGAGTCATCAGAATTGAAATATCAGGTGCTAGGGCAATGCTTGAAGGGGCAAACAGGACCGGATTGGTGACAAGCAGGGCCTCTGAAAATAAATTATGGTAAATGAGACCATTGTGTGCTCCAAGTGAACCACAACAGTCAGAGAATAGGACATTCAAACTGCCACACAGACCCATTGTCATTGCCAGTTGGGTGGGACCCGATCTCACAAAGCTTGGCAGAACCAAAAAGGCACTTTGCCTCCCAATGATCTCTCATAAGGCCTGAACCAAAGGGTTTCTTATCCAGTCCAAAAGAAGTAAAAAAAAACAAAAAAAAAACTAATTGTTACCCATANAGAATGGTGGAGATATCACCAAGAGTAATACTGGATCTTGGTAACACAGTACTGGACCCTAACTAGAGGAGACCCTCTAAAAAACCCTTTAAAATGAGAATGCATTCTCTTGAGCATCCATGTATTCTGCAAAAATCCAATTTCATAGCTTTTCACCAGGCAGACATACTCAGAGGTAAAGGGAAAGAACTAAGGGTGAAAGTACTGATGATTACATCATTTAAATGCTACAAGACGATCTTAGAAGGCAGCGATTAAAATGGAGATCCTATGTAGAAAGAAGGACAATTATAAGCAATTATAAATGTCACATTATACATAAGAGATGAGAGATGACACGATGGTAAGAAAGAACAAAAGAAGGAAGAATGAAGTTTCTTTTTCGGGCAAGGAAGATGGGAGAAAAAAGTTTTGCGATATTGGTTGTGTCTTAAAGTCAGGTGGGTTCTGGTCTTGCTTGCTACAGAGTATTCTCTGCACTCCCACTAATCACAGTAGAGATGAGTGTGTGCAGGAGGTGGACTATGATGGCTGGCGGGGTGTATATCCCAGCTGTCCCCTGACCACCCCATCAACAGCGGAAACAATTATCACTCCCAGTGGCGTCTCGCCTTTCTCCTCTCACCTCATTTACAAACATGAGCTACTGACGCAGCGACAGTTCGGCACAAGCCAGAGTAACTCAACACCTGACTGATTAAATTGGCCTTTCACACACGCCACAACCCTTCACCTCAGATTTTTTTCTTTCCGGTGGTAACAAAAAAAAGAATGCGACACACACAACATATGGTTTTCCAAAATACTTCTCTGTTTAACAGAAAGGAATCTCCATACCAGCACTGAGCCTGGGAAGATTTACAGACTAAGATTAATAAAGCCAGAGACAGCTCCATCTGTCATGTGGTTAACAACTGCATACACCGTCTCAATGAGAGCACTGTAGGACTGACGGCAAGGAGAAGAGTAAACGTTACACATAATAACCCTATACAATGCTGTGGGTAGTGAGGGCCGTCTGTTAGCACTGTTCAGTGTTTCATCACACTATTAATTAATGCTCACATCCCACTGAAAGGTCAACAGATGGTCAAAAATTTAGGGAATCTGTATAAATGTATTTTTAAAAAAATCCTTTATACTAAATCATGCAACTCATTCAACTTTTCAAAGCATGCATGCTTTAGCTTCAACAGCATCTAGCCATATATTCGGAGGGAAGGTTAGCGAAACAAGACATAAAAAAACAATGAAGTGTGTTAGACTTTTGGCTTTGCCATGTTTTATCTGTAATGCACAAACAGCACTCAGAACATCTGAAAACAGCATTTAAAACATTTTTATGTAGTCCAAGCCAAGCCCCAGTGAAACTTCAATCCAAACACAAGTATGAAATCAAACCAATCTAAGTAGAAGTTAAATGCTTGTAGAACTGGTTTATTATTTATTCAAAAATATGATATGCTTAGAAATTTTTGGAATTGTGGCTTCACTACATTATGACTAAGAAATGAATCATCACCCATCTGTTTTTCTCTTATAAGCTTGAATATTGGGTTATTCATAGATTTTAGATTGGAGTACTGGGATTTACTTCACTCATTCGCTCATGAATCTTCAGTAACCGCTTTTTTCCTGGTAAAAGTCAGAGTGGATCCATTTGCACACTCAGTCTCACTTTTTTTTTCAGATTAAAGCCACCAGTCCACCAACTGGCTTGTTTTTAGCATGTAGGAAAAACTGAAGAAACCCAAACTCAGGATTAAACCAAGGAGTCTGGAGCTGTGAAGTGGCAATGCTACCCACTGCACCACTGTTCATTCTTTGTGGAATCAGTATTTTAATGGTGCATGATGTAATATTTGTGAAAATTAGGTCTCTGATGGTTAAATTGAGTAAGATTTGATTTTTTTTTTTTCATAGAGCCCACCTCCATTCCTGCACATGTACACAAAGCCCCGGTCCCTAGAGTTAGCATTAGCAAAGACTGTCATAACATCATTGAAAAGCACTCAGACATTCAACTGCTTGGATGCAAAGTCTAAACTCTACAAATGTGCACCTCAGAATGATTTTTGAGGACGAGAAGGGGCATTGGGGGTATGTCGATAAAATGACTGACAAGTGGCTGATCCAAATACAAATATTCTGGACCAGAAAGAAAGTTTCCAAACTGTTTACACACTAAAGTAAAAGGTTCAGTCTATTGCTTAATTTCACTCTGTGGCAACTGTGTGATAAGTAAGTCCATTATTAACAAAAGAGAAACATGCTGACCTCAATACTGACACCATTACGGAGAGGTCAATTAATCAATTAAAGCTGTGAGGTTTTAAAATCCACAAGCAAAGCTTTCATTAGACTGTCTCTTTTGTGTGTGGGGTTTGAATAAAGCCAGTCAACCTTTAAAATACACAAAAGACCATACAGTATTTAAGAAAATACAATGTTTATCTTTAGCTCTGTCAATTCTGCACTGAATCTACAGCCTGAGTTTGCCTACAGTTCTGCGTAGACTCCCCCGCTCCTCTGCACTCATCATGTTATCACCGTCTTCCTCTTCCTAATTAGAGGACTTGCTCAGTTTAGCTGTTATAGCATGAGACCTGCGATTTCTCCTAGGAATGCCGCCTCCTCACAAACATGTTCTAGCGGAAAAGCCTTCAGGGAAGGGGGTTGACCGCTCGCCTGAGCCGAGGCACTGGTACAGTCTCCCATCAGACCCTGCTCTGACTGACTGTAAGAGTAGGAGTTGGCAGGACCACCAAGCAGGGCACTGTGTAATCACGATGGGCTACACCGTACTTAACGTCACTGAAAATCGTTTACGCCACAGCAGGCACTGCATACAGGAGTACATCATAGTCAAGTGAATCAGAAGACATGGGATTTATGTGAGCGCAAGACTTGGAGTGGAATTAATGTAAGGAGTTGACGTTGCAGCAGAGAAAGATCTCACCCGCATGTCTGAACGGGAGTGCTTATTGCGAAACATTAATCATCAGAGTTTCTTGGCCTTGCAAAATAGATGGGCTCTTTCGTAAATTCCATACAATATTCTTTCAGAACGGGGTCAAAAAAGTAAACACTGGGAGTGTGAAAACTGTTCAGACTTGGCTGAGCAAAGTCACATGGCAAACAAACAGGCTACTGAATATCTGAAGGAATGCAACATGGATGAAGGTTACACATGATATATTGTAATTATACAGCAATATACAAACATTGCTGAAACCTTGGCATGTTACTACATATTAATTTTTTATTCTGACTGAAACTAATTATAATAAAATTCATTACATGCACTGAACTGAAGAGTGCACCATGGCTAGGGATGTTCACAGTACTTAATATATGAGGATTTGTAAATCTATATATTGCCTTATTTTATAATATTATTATTATTGCAATGGCCAGTCTCTCAGTAATGACTAACAAAGGATTCACTGTCTAGCCCCATATATATATTCATGCAGATACAGGTCAAGAGCTTCAGTTAATGTTCACAGACATCAGAATGGGGAAAAAGTGTGATCTCTGTGACTTTAACCGTGGTATGGTTGCTGGTGCCATACGGGTTTGGTTTGAGTATTTCAGAAACTGCTGATCTGGGATTTTCACACACAACACTCTCTAGAGTTTACACAGAATGGTGTGAAAAAAAAAAAAAACTGAGTGAGAGACAGTTCTGTGAGTGGAAACGCCTTGTTGAGAAGAGAGGTCAGAGGAAAATGGCCAGATTGGTTCGAGCTGCCAGGAAGGATACAGAAACTCAAATAATCACTTTTTACAAACGTGATGAGCAAAAAAGCATCTCAGCATNCTGAGCATGCACAAACCATCGAACCTTGGGGTGGATGGGCTACAACAGCAGAAGACCACATTGGGTTCCACTCCTGTCAGCCAAGAACAGGAATCTGAGGCTATCATGGACATAGTATATACAGTGTCTATACAAATAACACACATAGTTACCTTTAATATTTGTGATATGAAACAGCACCACCTTCACTAACATTAGGTCGTTTCAGCATGCCGTGTAAACATTATAATGGAACAGATAAGCACCAGTAACACCAGTAGGACAAGAACAAAATTAGTTGTTTTTCCTTTCTGGATAAATTCGGAATGTAACTACAAATTTTGTCACAATGTGATTATAGTCAGGAAATCCTGTCATACAGTTCTCCCTTTGAAACAGTAAAGAAACAAAATTAAATTTATCAGTGATAAAGTTAGTCCTAAATTAGATAATACACCTGTGCGTCATATTCAAGAAGAAAAATTGCTTTTTGTTTGTTGTTTTCCTCATCAGCAATAAACCCATAAATCTTATCTTAATAAACTTATCCATCCATGGATAAGAATGAAGCCTGGCTTGAAAGTGCTTAATTATTCTTCATTTGAAGCTATATGAATCTAATTCAATGTCCATTAAAGTTATTCATCATCGTATTGTTTTCGAGTATTTTCCAGGATTATGAGCAAAAGCACAATAAGTACAAAATAATGAGATGACTTGCAATCTGTTATTTTGTAACATGGCTGAAAACTCCCTCCCTGTGAAGAACACTTCCATGATAGCTTTTCTTTTATTACGGTGATTTATGATGATCATAAAAAGCTGTTGTGAAGTCAAGAGGTTGTAAAACCAGCCATTGTTGGTTGCGTTTAAATATATCCGATACCTCTACGCTGTCTTTAAAAGTACGCAAGCATACATAGTGTTTTAACCCATTCTAATTGCTGCAAATATTATTAAGTTCTGTGGAAATTAGAAATGGTACACATTCTTTACTTAATCTAAGACCTTTCTAACACACAGTAAACTCTTGTCAATCACTGTTGCACAATCAGCAAAGTGACCCCTTTGCGTACTGAGATTATAGTGCCCCTTCTATCAAAAAGTAAAGAGAACACATGGGCTCATTTGCGCACACAGGTTCAGTCTTGTTTCCATGACTGTAGAGTTACCTGGTGAATCTAATTTGTCGTGGTGATACAGGGCTACTTTGATGCTGGTCTTAAGACTATGTCTTTGCCCACACACTAAAACTAGTGTATTTGGTGCAATGTCTAAAACCCATCTCTGGGTTAAACAGACACTGATACACTGACCAGCATATCATTTGGAGCAAAACCAGTCAAGAGTCATTTGGAGCAAAACGTCAGAGTTAGTCACCAACCTTTGGGTATCAACCCTTGTTTCACTGAAGTCCTTTCGTCTACAATTACTAACTCTTTGCTGACTGATTGACTGGGATTCTTCTTGCTATTTCCATTGTACTCCGGATGTGTCTTATCTACACTCTACACCAAATACTGATTAACTATCACTTGAAGCATCAAAGTCAAGACAATTTCCTTTCATGCCATGATATGGTTTATTTGTACTTTCTGTGTAGAGATCATGCCTCTTCATTAAACTATTTGGGACTGTAGAATAGCTGATAGAAATTAGGAAGTGCCTTTTTCTGGACTTAATCTAAATGGCTCAAGTCCAAGTGATGATTATCACTTTCATGCAGCCACACCTACATGACCTTCAGTCAGCAAGTTAAAGCTGAAAGGTCCTTATGGGTGACAACAGCCCCTATTGCTGATCATTAGAAGCAGAAACAAAATAAAAATCTTTTATGATCGTACTAATGGCAATAGATTCGTAAGTCTGTCATTCTGGTTTTCACTGTCTTGCAAGCACATAAACTCTACAACAGAGGGTTTCCCATTCAAAATATTCTCTTATAGATACCTGGAATCATTAAACAAACAAAAGAGCCTTTTGAGGAACCGACTCTTTTCTTGAGAGTGTATGCAGCTTGAGTATACTAATGTAATGTATAAGGTCTTGGTCCCACCTTGACAAAGAGTGCAATTTCAGGCTGACTGGAATCTATAGGTTTCTCTTCTTCTTCAACAATGTTGTTTTGCACAGGTTTGAGACTGTAGTCCACCACTTCTTCCTCCGGGGCTGCGGCTCTGCCCTTTGGCAGTGAGTAAGCCATCATCATCCCATCCTCGGCGTTGTCTTCGTAAGTGGCCTCCTGTAGCTGCTCTTCATCACATGGCTCTCTGAAGTGCTCAGCGGATGATGCAGATGAGCGTCTGGACGACATTTCTTCTCCATTCTCCCCTGCTGGAACCTCATACAAATTTACACCGTTCTGGGCTTCAGTTGGGATTTCCTCTGCCTCCTCTGTTGCTTCATTACTGTTTATGTAGTCTGGAGACAAACTTCTTTCTGCCTTACCCTGAACATCAATCTCGCTGTAAATCGCGTCTGTCACTGGGGTGTCGTAGGCAAACGTGCTTTGGTTCTCATACTTCGGTTCCTCCTTAGCAGAGGCATCTGGCTGATCAAAAGGCTTTTCATACAAGTTCTCATCATCTATTTTCTCATATATATTCTCCTCTGCCATGTTTGAAGTCTGAGAAGTTCGGCTGAAGCGCCTGAAACGTGCACCTGCTGCTGAGGGGAGAGGAAAGGAGTGCAGTGGAGCGCGTGGGCAGCTGGCAGCCGCAACTCACTAACAACCTTTGCTCTATGGCCGTGTCATTTAAATGGCTGAATCACAAACAGCTCTCTGTTGCCTTATATTGTGCACTACGTAGGGTGTGGAAATCATTATTTCCTACTCTATATAATGAGCCTATATAGGGGACTATGGAGCATTATTGGATTCAGTGAATGTGAGCAAACAAGAGGAACTCGAATCAAACTCCTGCTTGCTTTTTATAGGATGCTGAAGCTATTTATGGGGCTTTCTCTTACTCTTATTTGTGTCCAGCTGGACTTAGAGAAACACTACAATTTTGGGTATTCAGGAGTATTCTAAAAACGCTTTCTGATAAATAAGCAGTTTATTTTAGGGTCCTACATAAAAGCTTCGAGGGATGTCCCAGAGGAACAACCTAAGAACCTCAGCCCTAGATTTAAAGTAGTATTGTTACAGTAGTACATATAATACACAAATGCATCATAAAAAAATTATAATAAATTATTCCTGACATTTATATAAGCTTATGGGGGGAAAAAACTAGTCAAAGCATATATCATTTTATCTACCCCAAGATTTTTGAGGTTAGCTTCCAGTTTGATGCTGACCACACCCACTTATATGATGTCACATGCATTAAGGCATGTTATTTCCATTGTAAGTGCTCAGTAAAGAAAGATTTGACTTCCAGAATAGTTTGGTCTGTTTACCACTATTCAAATTGACAGGGTCAAATGGACGACAGGGTTATGTAGACTTAAGTATGACATTTTTTAAAAACATTAGATCACAGTTAATCTTCCACTGTTGATTGCTGATCTCTTACAAGTATTCTTTTTGTATTGGTACCTTTTCAAAAAAATTACATTTACTTATGTAAATAAGGATTTGTTGAATCAAATATATGTAAAACTGCATACAACCAAAACGTTAGTGTTCAGGTTGATGTTAAAATTAAAATGCTAATTTCATTGTGAGCATGTTGTCCAGGAAAAGACTTTTACAGAGCATTTTGTTGGAATATTATTTGCTTACTGTTATAAAAAAAAATGATGTTATTTTCAGTATGGAAGTATAGAATCTAAGGAAGGACAGAAATCCAACAATCATGAACATTCTGGGAAATGCCTCTGAAATGTCCCCCTAATTAGGGACAGAATGAGAATGAGAATCTGAATCTCTTTAATTCACTAAATATGTTACACGTACGAGGAGTCTGTCTTGGTATGTACATGCATATATGACATCTAACATATTAAGCAGACGAGGTGCACAGACTATTAACAGCATCCAAGAAAATAGACATTTAGCAAATGGGAATTTTAAATAATAATCGAATAATAGATTAAGAATTAGATATAAAGGAGCAATTGTGAAAGCAACCAAAAGATACAGAAGTGAAAATATGTACATGTAGGGTCTGAGAAATAAAATAACCGTTGTTTACAGTATGTTACAGAATGATGTGAAGGTTGTGTTGCACTGCAGGGGTGCATTGTGCTGCAGAGATAGGAATGAACATGTGAAATTTCATGAATGCAGCTCATCTTGGTTCGAAAAATAGAAAAAGACAGATCTGGAGATAAAACCTGTTTAAAAAGAATGTGCTTTTATGTGTTCCCCTCTAATAACTGGGCTCATAAAGGAAGCTGACATGTAATCATACTGACACATAAATTATCATATAGCAGAAAACACGCGTTTCGTTGCTATAGCCGTAATGCCATGATCATGGTTACCAAATTTCCCCTTGGGGATCAATAAAGTACTTTCTATCTCTATCTATCTATGATGATATAAGACATGATGTGATTGTCAAGTGTACAAAAACAGTGAAATTAACATTGTTCAGTTCTGATATTTTTATTACTACAGTTTAAGACGTTATAGATGCAGTTCATCAAAAAGAAATTCTGAAAATTGTTGACGTGACTAAAATAGTTTTTCTACCTGTACTTTCTTGTCTTATCGTGCATGGTACAATGGAGGGGGAACAAACATAGTAATGGAAAAACACAATATTTTCTTATAGCTTTTCAACCATTAGATAATAACACAGTTCCTGAAATTTCTCTGTTGATTTCCAGTACAGTGATGCTTGGTCTGTTGAGTGTTTCAAATCACAGACAGTGTTTGACCCAATACCAAATAGTTTGCCATTCTCATGTCTTACCATTTTCATATCATGCAAAGCTTCACACTTAAGAAGGCTAAATAACATAATAATAATAATAATAATAATAATAATAATAATAATAATACAATAAACAATAAACAATAAAACATGAATTAAGCCACTAGAGGGGGTTAAAGAACTATAAATAACAGTTAGATTCAACTGGCACAAATAAGAGCAGGATGAGAACAGTAAGTAATTTTGAAGACATTATTTGACCTTGCACTGCTGTATAAAAAAAGATGATTGCATATATATATATATATATATATATACACAGTTAGGTCTGGAAGTATTTGACAATGATGGAGTTTTTGTGATTTTGCCTTTATACACCACCATAATGGATTTGAAATAAAACAATCAAGATGTGATCAAAGTGTAGACTTTCAGCTTTATTTTAAGAGGTTCCACAAAAA
>CM074963.1:7082929-7122048 GCA_037577455.1 Pangasius macronema
TCGAGCTGCCAGGAAGGATACAGAAACTCAAATAATCACTTTTTACAAACGTGATGAGCAAAAAAGCATCTCAGCATTGAACCCTGGCGTGGATGGGTTACAACAGCAGAAGACCACATTGGCTTCCACTCCTGTCAGCAAAGAACATGAATCTGAGGCTATCATGGGCACAGGCTTACAGAAACCTGATCGTTGAAGATTAGAAAAAAAAAAATCAGCTGATCTTTTTCCAGTCCAGGTAATGTACGTACATATGTACATATGTACGAATTTATATACAAAATGATGCAACTCTTTCCTGTTTAAGATTTCTCACAGTTACAGGACTCCCAATAGTGGTCATTTAATCACAGTTGTTTGGTTTTGTGAACAGAGGATGCAGTCAGGACACAGAGGCAGTGGAGGACCATCATCCATCACCTGGTCGTTTGATTCCAGTGAATATGAACTGGAGTTCTGATCACTCAGTGCTACTGCTCTTAGCTTTTTTATTGTGAAACTTGTGTGCACAGCAGTGGATCCTCAGGACTGGAGCTGAGAACACTGGCTCCACTCTTTAAATATCGACAATCAATTAAAAGCATCTGCGTTAGCGCGCGCACACACACACATTTCACTTTACTTTTGTTTGTGTAAAGCTGCTTTGAGACAATGACCTTTGTAAAAAAAAGCGCTATACAAATAAAAATGAATTGAATTGAACTGAATGCACCTGTTTATGGCATTATATATAATAAAAAAATATAATTAACAGACTTCCATATGAGTGAAAAAATGAAAATCGGAAAAAGATTCATCTACAGCTGTCCAGTTTTGGTCAGCCTGTGCTCACTGTAGCCTCCAATTCCTGTTCTCGGTTGACAGGAGCAGAACCTGGTGTGGTCTCCCGCCGTTGTATCCCATCTGCATCGGGATTCAACATGATGTGCATTCTGAGATGTTTTTCTGTTCGCCACGGTTGCAAAGTGGTTATCTGAGTTACCATAGACGTCCTGTCAGCTCAGACAAGCCTGGCCATTTTCCTCTGACCTCTCTCATCATAAAGCGCTCCCGGCTGCAGACCTGCTGCTCACTGGATGTTTTTTGTTTTTCACACCACCCTGTGTAAACTCTACAGAGTGCCGTGTGTGAAAATCCCAGGAGACTGGAGACCATCTGACACCAACAACCATGCCACAGTTAAAGACACTAAGACCACTTTCTCTATTCTCATGTACAGGTGTGCCTAATAACAGCATGTCATAATGACAAACATTGCTGTAATTACTTTACTTTACTTGAACATGTTCCCAGTATGTCTGTGAAATTTCTATGCAAACCCAGCGTATGAACACAAAATCCCAGCAATAAAGGTGTGTATGACTTTTGAACCCCATTAAACACTTATCAACACAACACGGAAAACATACTAAGCAGTACAAACCAACAGAAAATAGATCATAGGAATGCTTTCCAGCAAAGAGGTGATGAGAAAGAGATCTTCCTTAAGCCACACCAGTGCACAGAAACCGCTTGTACTGATGGTGCAGTACTGCTGAAGTGTGTGTGTTATCAACCAGCACGGTCAGATGTGTTTTTATTTGGTAGAAATGGATCTGAATAAAAATGGAAAGACTGGAGTTTTGACGATCGATCGCCGATCAGGAAGCTGATATCATGAAGAAAACACCTTGAGCTGGACTGGTAGCTCACAGGTAGAGTGTGTGTTTAAAATGAATGCTCTTCCACACCACACCACACCGACAATCGCCCTTCCCTGTTCAAGCAGTCCAAACATACACACTACAATCTGCCGCTGATAGTGATCCAGCTCACCACACACTGCCATCAACACACACTGATGCATAAACACACACATCATTAAGAATTCACTAAACCAAAAACAAGCATATGCTGCATGTTAAAACTCACCTCCTGTGCTGTTTCCTCGTGCTTCCGAAACCCTGCATTGTTTCTGGATGTGGAAACCCGGCCGGTGTGTGTGTGCGTGTGTGTGTGTGTGTGCGTGTGTGTCAGCATTGAGCCAAGCCGAATGAAAGTTGACATCATCGTTCTCCTTTTTTAGTAGGCGAGGGCCGAGTGCGCATGCTCGCCCAACAGCATTCTGGGAAATGAAGTGGACGAGTAGGTTGTAAAGTCCACACCTGCTTGTTTTTTTGTTTTTGTATTAGCACTCGTGACAGCTAAATACAACGTACGACAGGCTTTCATTCTTTCTGGCTAGTGATTTCAAATAAATCATAAATAAATCTGGTCTGACCCCAGACAAGCCACTATACCATTATCATATTTCTACCTAACTGATATAATGTCTACAGTTTAAGAGTAAGTAGTGTTGATTATTGATTAAGTTTATCTATTGCACTCAGTCATCAGATAATATTATTGGCTAAATTTCTGGCTCAGTGCTATCAGGGTTATAGTACTGTTGCCTCGCACCTCCGGGGCTGGGGGTTCGAATCCCACCTCCAGAGCTCACGTGTTCACCCCATGCTTCGGGGGTTTCCTCCGGGTACTCCGGTTTCCTCCCCCAGTCCAAAGACATGCACCTTAGGCTGATTGTATTCATTTCCAAATTGTCCGTAGGGTGTGAATGTGTGTGTCTGGTTGTGCCCTGTGATAGATTGGCACCCATCTAGGGTGTTCCCCACCTTGTGCTCCAAGTCCCCTGAGATAGGCTCCAGGCTCTCCTGCAACCCTGTGTAGGATAAACAGTACAGAGAATGGATGGATGGATGGATGGATGGATGGATGGATAGAATTTCTCAAGCTTATTATTAGCCAACCTCCTCATCTGGCTCATGTTCATGACTCTACATTAGCATTTTGTTTAATAGAAGATTGGCATTGTTAAACAGGGCATACATTTGATGTCTGTTAACCTGTCAAAAGCACTCTGCTAACTAAGTAAACACAGCTTACAGTGTTACTCATCATGTGAGTATTATAATTATTATTTTATGTACTACTGGATGAGTATGCTCTCCTTGAGCATGTGCGTTTTCTTTATTCAGCTTATTCATGTCAGTTGTATGTCACTGCTATATAGGTACATTAGACAGTTTATTCTGTTAGATAGGTACATTAGACAGGCTCTTCCCAACTGGTAGAAGATTACCTCAGCTCATTGAGGCACCAGGAAATCGGTGTGAAAAGCCCAGGTGAAAAGATCAGAACAGACAGTACACAAGAATCAAAAATAATGAAAAGAAGAAAATTATGAGGAACACAGAAGACAAAATCGTAATTTGTACAGTTACACCATCAAGGTTTTGTCTAGTAAAACACTTACTGGCTACTGTAATCGGAAACCAGTTAGCCACAGTCACTGGTGAGCTACACAGTTTATTTGGAGTTCTGCTTGCTAACGTGTTTGGATCAGCAGTGTGGCTTGGAGATGGTGATTTATCGGAATCAAATGAGCATGCTTTAAAAAACCTAGCTTTAAAATAGCCTTTGTGGCCTAACTATTTCCTCGTACTTTGTGGCTAATCTCATACCAGTACATGTACACACAAGCTGTGTTGTTTGATGGATGCAAAGCATTGATGAACTTGGTTTGAGATTGTGCTAGGGCATTGCACTGTCACTTTATCTCCACTTTATTTGATTGTTTTTTGTTTGTTTTTTTTTTCCAATTCACTTTTGGCCCTGCATCTACATCAGTGAGGCTTGATCTCTTAAAAGCCCCATCAATGCATTCAGCTTCAGTAAGCACTTTATCCTGGTCTGAGCTGCACTGGATCCAGAATCTATCCCAAGAACACTGGGAGTGAGGTGTGAACACACCCTGAATGGGACACCAATCCATCACATGGCACTATGCACACACATTCACACACTCATTCACACCTAGGGCAAATTGGCATAGCCAGTCCAGTTACTGGCATGTTTTTGGGAGGTCAAACAAAAGCAGATGACCTACGCAGAAACAGAGTATACGTGGAAGTATATGTGAAGTATATGCCACCGATAAACCCTGTCAACGTATTCTGTAATTAGTTACTCACTATTATCTGTAGCTTCTGGGGTGAATTTGCTATTAACTACAAAAGGAAAAAAATATGTTAGTCTTGTTAGTTCATTTCTTTTTTCAGGCCTTTTTTTCTTACCGAATTATCAGGGGGAATCTATTTGATACAGGTAACATTAGTTCAAGCTAAGTACCAATCAGACTTTTGCTTATGTCAGCTTCCCTTTTATCCACCTCTAGAAACTGAAGTGATCTTTCTCCAAGTTACAAAGCCTCTTAGTGTCTGAGCGAAACTGCATCGCATGAATCTATTAATGCTATTTATAGACAGAATCATCAGTCTGATTTTTTTTCTTTTACTTTTTACACTAATGACTGAGCATTAGTAAAGGTCAGAGAGTCAATCTGCTCTTTATGATCGTTCTTATTGAGTTTAATTTCACTTGTTTTGCAGTCCGTTCCTTAGCAATGAGATTAGCACGCTTTAGTAGGAGTCCCCATCTCCTGTGTTCAGCTTTCCTCTCCTCCATATTGAATTATGGCGAGGAGGACATTCATCTGGATTCTTATCATGATGTGAATGTTTTCTCATTAGGGAGCAGCAGACCAGGGATGTACTCACCGATCCTCACTAGGGCCTTACTAGGAAGGTAAAGGGTACTGAACAAAAACCTAATAATTTCCCTTCACAAAGTGACCCTAAGGGTAATTTTAAACCACATGTGAATGGTTTACTGATGATTTTCAGACATGCAGGATGTCTGTAGTTCAGTGCATCCTGTCTCCCTTTCCCCAAGTGGACAAAAATGGAATTATGTGTCTCATGGCAAACGGAGACCTGAGACAGAGAGTGAGTTTCCTCCAAATAAACTAGCCAGGTGTATACTGGTCCTGCTTTCAAGAAAACTGTAATTAGATGCAGTGAGTGTGTTATCCATTAAATGAATGAATGAAGATATGTCGTGTCAGTGCAGATCGCCACTGCATGAGTCAAAATTTCCTAGAATATTCAACAGACTGGTAGTTTTGGTATATTCATTTGAGAAATGGATTTAGAAAAGCAGAACATGTTTTCCCTAGCCGTATTTAATGATCCATCTTAAGTTAAATATTATGTAGAGGGGTCAGATTTGAATCAGACAGCCGAATAAATCAAATGTTAATTCATCATTTTTATTATTTGAACATAAGCGACTTTTTATCGACATCTACATTAGAAAAACACCAAAATCTACAACAGTGATTAAAAAAAAACCTACCCATGGGACTGATCCTGGGTTGTTTTTCCTTTGCTAGTATTTGCATGTACCTTACTCTGCAAGATGTTCACCAGACCATTCCCATTTCCATACTGTAAATCAAATAAAGCAGACACATGCACATATTTCTGTCTGTGCACCACGATTTATATGCAGTATTTAGAGATCTAGCAATATATATAATAATATATGGTAATATAATTTATACAGCATACAGTGAATTCTATACGTGTTACCTTTAATGTACAAAAAGGTTAGTTGAGCAGAAAGCTATGTATAAATATAAGTTGCTTACAGCACAGTGCAAAAGTTTAGATCCCCTACTTAAGATTTTATCTAAATAAAAGTTAAAAATGAAATGTTATATCTTACCTACAATAGGACAACATACAAAACATAACACAAAATCATCAGAAAAATAGTTTGAAGGGATCCATGTTGCTTTCAGTCTCCAGAAGGTGTTCTGGAAATATGCAAAGAGGTTGAAGGCAAAAAGGCAGTTATGAAAACATAACTGTGTGGTCATAAAAGCCATTTATATTGGAAAGGGATATGCTTTTTTTGCCTGATACCATTCAATTTTTTCACTATTATCACTATATCATAACAGATTATTTTCCTAATATATTTTTATATAAAAGAACTGCTGTGAACCCTAACAAACTAAATGACTTGTTGGCCTAAATTACGCTGCAAATGTTTGCACTAAGCTGTATAAATTTGCATTAACTGGTTTTTACCCTCATGTGTTCAGTGACAGTGGATATGACAGATAAGACTTATTCTATAAGCCCTGTTGCTTTCAGGTTACAGCTTTTTAGGTGCCTATACTTTAGGAAATTGAGCCCTTGCTTATATTAGCCTGAATGTCTTATGGTTTCAATATGCTGATTAGGTGTCAGTTTCAGGTCTCCAAAACTGCTTTGGAAACTGGGTACCTTTGCATTCAAGACTTTCACAACCGAAGAGAATGTGGTTTATGAGGTTCGGAAAATTTGAGAATGGTAGGAGGAGGACATTTCCATGTCATTCACGTCTCATCAGCGTAGACAAACTGCTGAACAGCTAGCTCCTTCTGCAGTGGAATTTAATGAACAGTACTTTGGGACGAGGTCTACCTGCCTTTAAAGGGCTCTGTGAGGGTTCCTTTAAGGCTAATGCAGGTAGTAAGTGTTTCCACAATGGTCACTCACTTCAAAAGCCAGAGCTTAAAGATTTACTAATGTAAATGCTGCATAATGTACTAATGCTGCATCCGATTGTGTTGGAAACTGTGAAATATTCATTAGTTGAAAATTACACTCCATCAGCCCATGAAGTCATATTTACAAGTGGGAGACTAAGGATTGTGGATGATCTTTGACCTTTTCTGGCATGTTTTTTTATGGATGAAAGTATATTAGATGATTCTTAATAGCTGTTTGTCAGTGTGTTTGGTGTGAACAATTTTGGCAGGTTATAATGATGTACTATAGGCTACAGTTAAAGTGAAATCTAAATGTAATTGCATAATTGTACGAAGCACAAACATTTTTGTTTGTTTTTTTTATATAAAAGAAAAACTCCTTCCTTTCTTCTACTGTGTTGGGGGATAATGTCCATCGACTGTGAAGTAGCACTAAATCACCGTGTGGTATGAGAGCTTCAGACGAGCACATGGACGCAACATAAAATAGATGACATTTAAGGAGAAATTCATATCAAATAAAAAATGTTCCATAATATTTAAATAATTCACATCCTATTATCCCAATACTGATTCTGCTTCTAGAGTGAGGTCTGAGTAAACAGGGTAGTTATTTGTTTGGAGCTAATGTATTCAGTCCACAGCCACATGTCTGTCAGCAGGAACATTAACACAGGACACATCTGTGCAGTAGATCACCTGTCTGTGCGATCAAAGGCCAGCATCTGACTCCATCAACAGCAAGTGTCTCTCTGCAGTGTGAACATAAAATGCACATGCTGTTCTCACTACAGTTCAAAATCAACGACAGCATTACCCCGAAGCTCACCCTGAAGCACATTAAATGTGTTCATATTGAATATTTGTGACGGCTTAGCAATTCTGGTGCTAATTTCCCACTGAGACATCACAGGTGGACATTGCTAGTGCACATACATTGGTGTTTAAGAGACAAAAAGACTAAGAGCTTCATTTCTCGCGGTGCTTTCACATATTAATCTGCTTGATTTAATCTGCTCGACTCAAACCCTGGTGCGACTTCCCCTTTGGTGAGGTTTGATTAGGCAGGTGGTAACACAGCAGTCACACTCAGGTGCAGACCAAAGCAGCTGATCAGAAGCCATTTGACTGAAGTGGTCTCTGTTAGGTTCCAAGCAAACTCTAGTGCAGTTTGATTGTAAGGAGAAAGTGATTCAACCCTGAATCAATTCAAATGCAGGAAGAGAACCAAACATCACATATCGTTAGCCTCATACCATAATTGCCTAAGTCCTATTTGAACCAAATAAGACTTGGGCAATCATGCTATGAGGCTAACGATATGTTAATCAGTATTTTTTGTCCAAGTGAGCTGCTTAACCAGCCAAAGGACAAAGCTGTAGTGCTGCAGGTTATTATGTTGCCGTAATAACCACCCAATGAAGAAAACAGTAGAAGCCTCACATGGTTATAATATACTGCATAGTACAGAACAGTGGCCTGAAGCTCTGATGCAGACCAATGCATTTTGTATTAACAGTTATATTTCTGTATATAGCAGTGTACACAACTTATTGGGTATTGGGTGTTCCACTGTCAGACAGAGACACAAAGTCATCCAGTAGATTCAAAAATGAATAACAGTACTTGGTGTGGAATGCAAAAAGACACCAGCTTGCGTCTTACTGTAGTGAGAAGCCTGCGTGTTGCCATGTGACGGTCAGTAAGGCAATAATCATGTAACTCACAGACAAAACGTTGTATCACTTATTAAACGTTTATTGCTCAGGCGTCTGTCTGTGCTACATGGTGAAGCAAAGTCCTGAGGGCAGGTCACTGATTGAATAACTGGTCACTATTGTCCTCTAAAACTCAGGAGTCATGCTGCCACTGTATCACATGATGTTCCAGCCCTCTGGGTGATGTGTGAGGTGGATGCATGGGCTCTAACATCTGACTTGCATTAAGCGTATTGTCACATTGTAACAGGAAAGAGGAACGTGCAGCACAGTGCACCACAAGTCAGTCTAAACTTTGGTCCTTTTTTATGGTGATTAAGCATTTAGGGAGATTAATCTAGTGGGAAGACTCATCACAGTGTGAAAAATTTGGCACTGCAGTGATTCCGCCTTATTCTGCAGTAGCGGAGAATCTTATTGAAAAGAATTAGTATGGAATACTACAGAAGCACTTGTTATTGCATCATCAGATGAAAAAGACAATCATATTCCAATATGCAAATGCGACTGATGCGAGCCTGCAGAAGCGATTGTGTATATTTAAATCCAGGACGTTTCCACTTTGCATCTAGTGACTGATCTAGTGAATCTAGTGACTTTCTTTTATGGAATCATTTAATATGGAAAACACTAGGATCTTAGGAAACAAGTTTTAGGTGACTTTATGATTCCCATCCCAACTAACAAGCAAAATGATGTCCTCATAAATTATAAGGACATTATTTGGTATGGTCCAGGAAACAGTACAAAGGACATTTTCCAACAGCTTTAGGAAGTTTCAGAACTGTTTTCCTGTCACTATGGAAACATTTACAACACACAAGACCAACACAGGACTGCATGTTGTTAAATAACTTGTTGATTTCAACATATTTCAAAACAGACAGATGTATGGAATGTTCACATATTATTCAGAATATCCTTCTAATATTTTTTGCATAATGTTATCCAGCATTCACTGATGTAATGGTGACGTCCTTTGTTAGTTGGGATCCAAGCCTTATAGCTGTGGTTTTCAGTTTCTATAGGAACCACGCAGTGTAAACCTTTGCATTTTATATCACTTACATCTCACTTATATCTCACAAAGAATGTATGATAAGGCCAAATCTAAAATCCCTAAGACTAGTATTTTATTGAGAATTGCTAGAGGCCCAGCCATCCATGATCAGGAGTCCAAGAGAGAAAAACTGGCCATACTCTCTCTCTCTCTCTCTCTCTCTCTCTCCCCTGTCAATCCTAGCGACACTAGCCAATTGGGGGCATCTGTGAGCTCATGTATTCAGAAGAGGGTAGTTAGCTCTTTCCTCTGAGTGGGTTACACTGCCCTGTGATGCAGCATGAGCAACAGTGTGAAAAAGGTGTGGTTGGCTGGCTGCACATGCCTTGGAGGAAGCAAAAGTAACCCTTAACCCGGTTGGTAGCTGTCACATAGTAGGAGAGAGCTGGCTGGTGGGTGGGAATTGGCCAAGACTAAATTTGGGTAGAAAAAAGAATTGCCAGAGGCAATCATCTCATCCACACCAGGTTAAGCTGGTTTGAAATGATGAAGTCTGATCATGTTCAGTATTTAGAGCATCCAGAGCAAGAGTATTAATTTACTGTAGGCAGATCTCTGTCCTGTTACGGTTTCAAAGACCCACAGTAGACCCACAGCACTTCCACTCTGTCCTTGTTAAACATGGGATAATTAAAGAGTTGCTCTGCTCCTCACTGTGCTACCAGGCCTCAAGGGCGCAGATACGTGAGAGCTTCACATGCAAAGTCCAAGCCAGGAGCAAGCTATTAACAAGATGAGTTTTTATTCTTTAGTTTTGTTTGTGTGGCATGTCCATGAGTACCTCACTTCCCTTTTGGATTGGTGGTGCGTATACTGGATTTATACTGTATAACCATACAGTGTATCTAAATGCAGAATGCACCACAAGATATAAAGTGATGACCCTAACCTAAACTTTGGTGTATTATCAGTGGTGCTTACAATGCAGAAAGTTTATTGATTCCAGAGATGGACAGGAAAGAGCACTTAGAGCCGAAAGAGCTTTGATTCAAGCATGGGCTGGCTATAACTTTCTCTGTTTCATGTTTTATTGAGGTCACACAGCAATATGTGAGAAGGAAGGTTGTCAGGTGGAGCTATTTCAGAGACTACGTGTAAAATGCTGGAAATGATCAATTTAAAAAAAAAAAAAAAAGTTAAAAAGTACGCAGATGCCTGAATGTTCTTAGGTTAATCATTTATATTCTGTTTTCTGGCCCCTCCACCCATCTTCATTTTAACTTTATTTAAACATTCACCAGATTGTGTTATCTCATCCTCCCACCTTGTGTTACTATGAAAACATGATTGATGAGCAGTTTTCTGATAAAGCTCTTGTATCCAGCTGCTAAATTATACCAGCTAGGCGATCGCCATGCCATTTATCATGCAAGTCCTCTTTTATCTATGCCTTCCTCTTAGGATGAAAGCTAAACTCAAACGATGGCTATGTGATTACTGCACATTAAGTCTCTAATAGGTTTCAGTCCAGTTTTAGCCCAGGTCCTGAGTATGGATCCCTGGTGAAAGGGCCTAATTGCTGATGCTTTAATGGCCATCAGTGGGGAGGCAGGATGATCGATGACCAGAGCAGAGCACAACAAAGCACTGCTCCTTTTTCTTCAGCTGCCCATCAGGAGACCCACTGTGGCTCACTTCTGAGACCCCACATAGCCCCAAGGCAGCATAGGGACAGCGCGAGCATGAGGGAGCAATCCGGAAACATCAACCTCTCCACTAAAGACTACCTAAAGAGGCCCAAAGGCAGCTGATAAGAAGTGGAATAACTATCATATTTATATGGTTCTTCTAAAAAACAAAACTTTTAATGTGTCTTTTTTAACGGTTTGTAAAACTTAAAAAAAAAAAAAAAAAAACGTCCACCATTTGTTCTCTTTTACACGGTCAGTGGACAAGAAGCTGATCGCTTGCTCTTCAAGTTTGCATGAGAAGAGATAGGAAGAGAACGTGAAGGTTGGTTAAAGATATGAGGAAAGAGGCAGAAACCATAAGGGGAATCTGAAAATCATCTTGTATGGATAACCCATCTAATCTCACATCAAATAAGCCTGAGTTTTAACTTTAAAATTACACCTGGCCATCACACCTATATGTGGGTCTTCACCAAATTGTTGCAACAAAGTTGGAAGCACACAATTGTCTAGAATGTCTTTGTATGGTGTAGCTTTAAAATTTCCCTTCAGTGGAACTAAGAGGCCCAAACCTGTTCCAGCATGACAATGCCCCTGTGCACAAAGCGAGCTCCATGAAGATATAGTTTGTTGTGGAAGAACTCAACCTCACCGAATGTCTTTGGGATGAACTGGAACACTGACTGCGCCCAATTCCTCCTCACCCAACATCAGTGCCTGACCTCACTAATGCTCTTGTGGCTGAATGAGCACAAATCCCCACAGCCACGCTCCAAAATCTAGTGGAAAGCCTTCCCAGAAGAGTGGAGGTTATTATGGTATTATGTATATGGTGTGTCTTTAAAATGGATTCTTTAAAAAATGTTGCATGGTGGCACAGTGCTTAACATTGTTAACCATTCTAGCGTCCCTGCTTCGATTCTGAGCTTGGGTTTTCTCCCTGTTGCCCCTAGGTGTGATTGAGTGTGAATGTGTGTGTGTGTGCATGGTGCCCTGCGATAGACTGGTATCCCATCTATGCTGTATTCCTGCCTCGTGCCCAGTGCTCCCATGATAGGCTCTGGATACACCATGACCCTGATTATGGTAAAGAGCTTACTGAAGAAAAATGAAGAGCATTATAAATCTATAAGCTTGTTCATATAAGGTTGTTTCTGTCTTTTAATTTAAGTCAATATCAAATCAAACCAGGAAACAGTTAAGGAAATAAATGGGTGATTTTAAATGCTAGTAAATTGGGTCCCATCTGGAGTGCTGGATGTGGAGCTGTCACCCGCTCCCTCGGCCCGTAACTCTCAACTCTCCCCTGAGATCTCACAGGCCTCATCTGCCTTTTGCCCTCCCAATATCAACGTCAGAGTGCAGAGCCAAGCGTCATAGGCTTTTAACTATGGGCCAAAGGCATTGGGTTTTGATTACACCCAGCATATGGCTGTTTTTATTTGGAGTTCCAATCACAGATGGTGACTAAAACACACATCTGGTTCCAATTAATCAGTGTGTAGTTTATTCAGTGCTGGTGAAATCAAATGGAAAAGGAGCTGCTAGTCAATATGTCAAAAAAAAAATGAAGCCATTACAGGCTGCTTGATGTCTTAAAGACTATAAAGAGGTATTTTCAAAGTGCAGGGTTTTGTAAGAAGAGACTAATGTAGACCTCATTATGCTGTGTAAGCCTGTGAGTAACTCCTAATGAATATTTCACAACTGAAGTCCAGGACTAATGACATCTTTAAAATCAATATTGTCAAACTGGGATTTAATGGGGAAGCCATATAAAGGCAATAAATGGAATGGATTTAGGAAGAAAAAAAAAGTTTCCATTGTTTTTCCTCATGTAAGAACCTTTATCTGTCCTTATATCCTGTATAAAATGGAAATAATGAAGTCAGCACAGTTTAAAGCAACCGTTTCAGACGTACGCCTAACTAAAGCTACAACAAGCACAAACACACATCAGTTATCAGAACATTATGATTAAAATGTGCTTTCAGAAGGATAACTCCTAAAACTGGTCAAACATTGATCAAATCTTGCAGAAGTGGGGAAAAGAGCTGACTGTTGCACATGATCATGCATTGACCATGCATCTTTGCCCCAGGGAATGCTGTAGATGTAGAAATCCATACACAGTACACATCCATGCAGAGAAAGCACCTCTGGCCATGAGATGAAAGAATGCTGCATGAGGTTATGCTGCACTCGCAGCAGGAAATTCCACAATCTATACATTTGCACATTTCAGTGGAGGGCTGGCGTCACACACACACACACACACACACACACACACACACACACACACCTGGGACAAATCCAGGCAAAATACACACAGCAGAGAACTCCAGCATAGAACTTTACTGAAGCTTGACACCTAGTGGTTATAGAGCAAAAGTGCAAATTCTACTTCCCATTGTAACACACCTGAATGAATTCATGAATATGGAATTCAAACACTCTGTTCATTAACACTTTATGCATTGGAAAGATTTATGGTTTATGGGTAACAGCATAGACATGTTTATGAGAAATGCTTATTTAGTCCAGGAATAGATCTTCAGCAACCAATTTGTTCTGGTCAGGGTCACAGTGGCTCTGGAGCTTTTCACAGGAACACACCCTGCCCATCACAGGGACACACACACACTTTAGAGTCAGTCACCTACTGGTATGTTTTTGGGAGGTGAGAGGAAAACGAAGAACCCGGAAGAAACATACACATACTGTCAATTTTATTAGGAACACCTGTACACCTGTGCAGTTTGGGTGAGCCTGTAGCCATGATAGCCTCAGATTCCTGTTCTTGGCTGACTGGAGTGGAACCTAATGTGGTCTTCAGCTGTTGTAGCCCATCCACCTCGAAGGTTCGATGTTCTGTGCATGCTGAGACGCATTTTTTTTTCTCACCACCATTGTAAAGAGTGGTTACTCCAGTTTATAAAGAGTTACTATAGACTTCCCAGCAGCTCAAACCAATCTGGCCATTTTCCCCCTGACCTGTCTCATCAGCAAGGTATTTCCACCCACAGAACTCGTTGCTCACTTAATGTTTTTGCACCATTCTGTGTAAACTCTAGAGACTGCGGTGTGTGAAAATCCCAGATGATCAGCAGTTTCTGAAATACTCACACCAGCCCATCCAATATCAACAACCATGCCACAATCAAAGCCACAGAGATCACACGTTTTCTTCCTTCTGATGTTTGATGTGAACATTAACAGAAGCTCTTGACCTGTATCGGCATGATCTTTGCATTGTGCTCCTGCCACCTGATTGGCTGATTAGATAACGTGCAGGTATTCCTAATAAAGTGGATGGTGAGTGTACATGGAGAACATGCAAAACTCCACACAGACACTAACCCAAGCTATCATTCTGGCCAATTCTAAACTATTTCAAAATGATAGAACATTTTTCAGCAGGATCTCACATTCTCCCTGCTTTAACACACCTTAAATAATGATACATAAAGCAAGCATTTTAAAACAGAAAACACAAAATCCTGCACCTCCATCAGTTTTACGCCACTGGTGTAAAGAAAGAGACATTAGATTTTAGTTTCAGGCGTGTTTTAATGAAGACACTGATTAACCTTATCCTGTGATGAGTACATTAATCTCCATAGTTTCCAACTCACAGCCAGATTTAGAAAAGAAAAAGTATATCAATATGTAGCTGTTGCAAAACTAAGGTACATTATTTACATTCCAAAAAAATAAAAAAACAGTGCCATGGTTTCTTTTTACGGATGGGAGTGAATACTGAGGCCTGAAAAACGACATCTTGACTCAGGAGCCTGACTCCTCCATAGGCCCTTTTTGCCTCATCAGAATACAAACAACATTTCAACAAACTTCCAATATATGTTACAAAAGGAAAAAACAAAACACTTCATATGGAAATAAAACTAAATATACCAACAGACCAGGAAGGAAAATCTTCCTGCTCTGAATAAGTCTTTTAATTCTCTGAAAATTGTTAGTCAAAGTCTCACAATGCATTACAACCATGAGGTTTCGCTAAGGTGCTGTGGCTGAACTCTCCTGTGACCTCGCCAAGCTGCGTCTGTGAGCACGCTCATGGCACCACAGTCTATAAATAAGCAGGTCCTGTCCATCATTAGGCATATAGAACAGTTCAGTCCAACAGGTCCAAGTCACTTCCTGTCTGGATATATGAGAGGGGAGAAATGTGACTATACTGCTATCAGCAGCTTTGGGTGGTGAGGGTGCATATAATTTTCCCTATCTAACAATACAACACACAATGTCATGGCCATTTTCGCTTAGTATCAAAAGAGAGACCAGAGGATTTGTGGGCAGGCACGGCACTGAAGAGGAATACTGTGAATTCGTCATCCTTCTGTTTTAAATGAAGGGTTAACTATAGGCCTATTGGGCAACTAACGCAGTAGTGCATAAATAAAAAGAAAACCACCAACCATCACTTCTTTCCATACAGTTTCAGACCACCAGTCACAATAATAATAATAATAATAATAATAATAATAATAATAATACCACCTAAGGCATGATTCTATACATTTTATTACACGTTTCTGTAAGCGTTCGAAAAACAGTCTTTGAATCTGCTACTTTTTCAACAGAAAACAAAAACGAAAAAAAAAAAAAAATAGATTTTTGTATGCCTTAGTCCTTTTGTCACATTTTCACATTTTGATGATTTTGTTTACAGCTTTAGCTCATTGGCAATTTTTGAAGCTATGTTCTTGAATGCAATGGATGTTCCCGATATCCGCTTGAAGCGCACGCCATTGAGAGACAGACGGGGCAGCTTGCACACCTCCATCTCCCACTGAACGAGGCTCTCGGCATGGCCGTCACCATGGACGCAGAGCAGCAGGAAGCGTTCGCGTTGCTCGTAGTCGCAGTTGTTGGCATCGAGCACCTTGCGGATCTCGCGCATCATGTCGCTGGGCTCCATGGCTGACGTGGTCTTCATGCTCCAGGTGAAGCGCAGGGAACGTGGTTTGGTGTCTTTCTGATCCTCCTTCGGATCCCCGGAGACGTTCCGACTGCCAGGAAGAGGGGAGAGCAGTTACAGCTAACCACAGTCCGAAGGTCAGTGTTGTGTGCATCAAAAGTCAATAAGAATAATGAGCATGTGTGATAATGGCTGCTTAGCAGAGCAGAAGTAGTGATACAGGTGCTATATCATACATAACTGTGTACAAATGCATGCATGGGAGCACAGCGTGCAGCAAACACAAACATCAGTATGTAAACATCTGCATGCAAATATATGAGAACAGCTCAGGAAACAACAGGGGAACAAACAGTTCACTACAGAACTGGATATTACAGTCACTCAAGGCAGAGCTGGAGATTCTCTCAATGGCTCTTGTGCAAAACACCCTGCCGTGTAAATCAACTGTAAGGCTTTCCAGCAAAAAAACAATATACGCTGACATAATAATAATAATAATACTAAAAAAACTCATCCACCTACACATGAACCAGCTGGTGCGCTATTTAGCTATGCAATTACTGACTGTAGCCCATCTGCGGCTATGTAGGGACAATCAAAGGACCTCTGCTGAGCTGAAATTATTGAGCTAGTGAACAGTTCTCAGCGCAGCAGTAACACACGGGTTATCTGCTTAGTGCTGGTCCTATAATGGGCCATTTCAATTGGTGGGCAGAGCAAATAAAAACCTAGAAAAAACACCCAATATGTATCTGTAGATACAAGGTAGGTGCATATAATTATGCCTTAAAGCCCAGCGCAGGTCGCACAGATAAGTAATGATCAGAACAATTTTGATAGAAGGTGTGAGATGATGTTTTGTCCAAAAGGTGGCAGCACAGCAGAGAAAATGCTTCTGAAGCCTGTCTTCATTATTGCACAGTTCTGACTTTATCATAAACCAAATGTGTCAAATATGGCCTGCTACCAAAAAAAAAAATTATTCACCCCACAGCAAGAGTATGTAGAATTCACACCAGATGCACTGCGTAAGTGTGGCGTACTGTCTGTCCAATCCACACCACAGCTTCGACTTACACCACCACCCATATGTACACGTCTCAGTGAAATGAGTGATGAGAACAGTCGGCACTGAGCTAGCTGGATTTACAGCACACTTGAAAGCACGGCAGTCAAAAAACTTAGTTTTTATTCTGATGACCTTATTCTGCCACAAGTATCATTATTGCATAAACATTATATATTATGATTTTAAATAACGTTAACAGATTATAGAAAGTGTGGGGTTTTCAATGCATTCTAAAGTTGCTTCTGCTTCACTTAGAAGAACAAAAACGTATAAAACAAATGCACCAGGGAGAGTGGGCTCACATTTTATGACTGACTCTAAATGTCAAAATGCATCACCCAGTGTAATGATCTCCAAAAATATTTATTTATTTTTGTTATTTATTATTATTTTTTTATTTAAAAAAAAGTGCTGATGGAATGCAGGAAATACACTAAGGACAGTTTTCAATTAAAAAAAAAAAGAAAAAGAAAAAAAAAGACTGGATGATTTCTATAACTATAGGAGAAAGAAAAAAAAAAAAAAAAAAAAAGAGGTAAACTGACTCATGGCCAAAGAATATCATGATTGTGTTTATGGCACTTCAGAAATGCCAAAGCGGCCGAGACAGGAAGCGAGTTAGATAGCCCTGATTCAGGCCATGTTTTGTTTCTGCAACAGTTTCTCCTCAGCTGCTAACTGGTTCTACACTCAAACAGTGGTCCAAGCTGGCAATGTGAAACTAAGGATGCAGAGACGGGCCCAACCCCTTGAGGAGAGTTCCAGCTCTGCAGAGGCTGTAGACAGGAAGCACAGGGAGAGGATTGGGGATACACTGCATGACGCTAGACGGCCAAACTGGGCGTCCTGTCTCACCTTGAGCCCTCATGTCTCCCATTCCTCTCAAACTCTGCTGGTACTCTTTATAACCAGGACATAAGAAGAAAATAGGTCAGAGGTGAAGACAAAGGGTGTAAAAATAAATAATAATAA
The DNA here is from genome assembly GCA_037577455.1 of Pangasius macronema. Classification (NCBI taxonomy): domain Eukaryota; kingdom Metazoa; phylum Chordata; class Actinopteri; order Siluriformes; family Pangasiidae; genus Pangasius; species Pangasius macronema. The sequence goes on from CM074963.1 coordinate 7,100,743, forward strand.
TAAAAAAAAAAAAATAAAAAAAAAATGAATTGGGGGGTGGGTGGGGGTAACAGTCACATCACAGAGAGGAAAATACACGTTTTAACAATCCAAAGACAAAAAGGAGAGAGCATGTTCATATCTAAAGACCAGGCCAGTGTCTTCATATTCAATTTCCTGTGGGATAAGGGGAGGATATTGCTCATGCACTCAGAGGCACAGAAAGTGATCAAACAAGATGAGGAGGATTCTTCAGCTGTTCTTTCTGTAGCCTAGGAATGAATTTCCTGACCTAAACAAATCAGACATGGTGACAGCTGCTCCCTCCTTTGGGCACTCAAAACAAAAAAAAACACCCATGATAAATAGTGCAGGGAACAGGAAGAGGCTGTGTCATTTGTGCTCTTGCTCTGGACTACACAGAAAAACTGTGATTATACTTGCCCCTCGTGCGGGGACAACCGTTTTGGACACAGGGTTCAATTTGGAGTGGAACACGGAGAGGTAATGCAGATGTAGCAGGCTGGAACACAGCTCAGCACATGAAACTGAACAATCAAGTAAACTTAAAGTAACGAGCTGCCCCATATTTATCGATTCTGCTTTGGCTGTGACTGTGGTTGGAAAAAAGCCAGACAGAAGATGCTCCCTTGCTTATGCGTACAGTGCCTATCCAAGAGGAGTTCTTAATTGTCACAAGTAGCCGTCTAACACTTCAGATCAGGGGACAGTTACAATTTTGTATGCCAAGCCAGGTTAAATTTAACACCGGTGTGTTATGAAACAAATTTCCATTAAGACTGGGCATAAAATTAAAGCCTGGCGAAAAGCAGACCATTTCTAGGATTTCCATTTCTGTAAAATAACAGATTGTAAAATTTGTAATGGACCAAGGAGTGTCACCGCGAAAGTCAGTGTAAAGGTGTCCTATAATTTGTGCGGATACGCCTCACTCGAAAGGATTTTTACATGTTATCCAAATGTGTTTGTTCATTTATTTTTATTTTTTAACCCTGTAACTATGCGGGTTGTGAGCAAACACGAGTATGATTTTGTGCAAACTGAAAATATGAAATATTGCCTGGAACATTTTCCAGCTCCGAATGCTTATTAATTGAAGCCTGTTGTTAATGGATGGTTATCATAACACATCTATCACAGCTCATTATGTGTGTCTTTTAGGAGCTTTTGCCACATAATATTTTTGCGCAGTACTTACATTATAAAGCTGTCCGTAAAGGGTCAACAGAGTCATCATTGCACTTCCATATTCACCCAGCCCAAATGTCAAATGAATCGCATCTTACTGGCCATCAGGTACTACGGTGAGAAAGCAGTCAGAATCGTGCATTTTCCCCTGCTTCCTTTTGAAAGGCAGACAGCTACACTCTGATATTAGGTATATCAAGATGACAGCGTGTCAACTACGCAAGGCTTACCGCAGGGGGAGAAAGAGCAGTGTGGATTTGGTTTTATAAGATGAGAAGTCATTTCCCTCTATCTCTAGCACCCTAGATCCAGTGGAAATGTCATAAAGGTATTTTATGGCTATTAATCAGGCAAGATTGGTTGATGACAGGTCATGCCTTAATGATCAAATGATTAATTCATGCCATCACTGCTCCTACTGTCTGGTATCCAGCCAAACTGCATGAGCGTGTCACGATCAAATTAAATGAAACTTAATTGTACAGATCATTTGGTGACTTTAATACATTCCTTGCCTCTCCTTGAAATTAATTCCTGGCTATGGCACTGCTTCCTGTTTGCTTTGAGCTAGCAAGTAATTGTGTTGGTCACGTGCAATGTATACGAAAGTGTGTTTATACGTGTCGATTCTGGCCAGAGTCAATGTCGTTCCACGCTTTTTTTTAATGACTTAACGTGATTACATATAGTCCTCTCTGTAAATCATTCTTAAATCTGTTCACTCTAGCAATATGACCTATTTAGCAGCCGAGACCTCCTTTAGTTTATCTCTGCAAACAGTCCAAGTGCTTGGCTACTGCTGAGGCTGTGATCACTTCATCATCTACTCCTGGAATGAAAAAGGTGGGAATGTGCTGGGCTGCAGTTGTCTGGAAGTCAGAACTAGTATTTTTGTCGTCCACCTATTGTTCCATTACCCCTTGTTCATACTTAGATAAACTAAAAGAGGGGGAAAAAAAGACAAGTGGGAGTTATAGAGTCCAACCAACTCATTGTGAAAGGCAGAAACAAGTTCACTGTGGGAATCTACACCTAGAGAAGCAAGTCGACAGTGGGTGGAGTCTGAGCCCTTTTACAGCGGGGTCTCGGTTAGGAACATTCTGCATGGACAGATCTGGGGAAAACTGACAGGGGCGGGTCAGAAGATTTAGAGCACACACTACAACTAGGACAGGATACTGGAGCATCAGAGCAGGGCCAAAATGAGAGGAACGATCGACCAAAAAAAAAAAAGAAAAAGTTCTCGGTACCTGAACTCCAGACATCTCGTTACAAATCACTCTCAATCGCCACATCTGTCAGCGGCCAAATTTAGCGCCCAGTACGGTGGCCTGAATTACAGAACCAGGAGTTTATCTTCACAGAGTTTTATTGCAAGTAAACTGAGGGGATGATTCCAAAATGAAAACACCCCGTGAGTATTTAAAAAAAAATTACACTTGTGTCCTGACAAGTAATAATGACTTAAAACAGTCACAAGGCTGTTTGCAAGAAACTACTGTGAAATTCAGAATGAATCCCCACTGTAAAAGAAAATTTGACATGAATAGAGTATTAAAAAAACACACACACACATACAAAAGCTTAGAGTTTTTTTTGTTGTGCACATTTCCATCCTGTAGAGAGGCATGCACATGATTAGTAGAGATTCTGGTGAGGCTGTTTCTTTCCATCAGGACAGCAGTGATCGCAGGCATGCTCAATCGCACTCCGATTAAGGCACACAGATCAAGGAGTGAGTATCAGGCAATTAATTCAGCACGTTGCCACACTCGGTTAATGTTAACTCATGGTCACACTCACACCGAACTGAGGATCCTACCTTTTGGTAAACCTGAATGACATGTTTCTATAAAACAAACACACAATGCAAAGAGGCATCAGTTACAATCGACAGTTTGAAGGGCAAACATCAGGCAGGAAACAAATACGCAGAATAACTCATTTCTGTGGCGCTGATACAAGGAAAATAAAGACACAGACATTTCTAATGGAGACCAAACATGGAGAAAACAAGAAGAAAAAAAAAGTATATCAGCATTTAAAAGTGTATTTTGCAAATGCCGACAAAGTTGTCGTGAAGTCTCCGACGACGAAATCGATCGAAACAAAAACAGGACCCGTTATAAAAGCCTAATTAACCAGGTTAAAAAGTGGTAGCTATCATAATGCATAATGTATGGCTAGCTAGTTTACTAGAGAAGGCCATTAATATTAAGCAGTATATGATTATTATCCTATTTTAACAAAGTTTCTAATGTAGCACATTGATGTAGCCAAGTTTCCTGACAAAATAATCAGCGAGTCGTTGGCCACCTTTTCAGCTGTGAGCTGTGGTTTTCTGTCCTCGCATCACACATCTAAAACATTATGGGAGTACAGTTAGCATCGTTATTTTCTCTCCATACGTCTAACCACGAGGTGATGATTACTTATAGAAGGAGAGCTGTATGACGGCTTTGGTCTGCATCATATTTTGCTCGGTTTTGCCAGTTTTTTCACATACCTGCATCTGATTCCCGAAAAGATTGGTAAGTTTAAACACACACCACGGGCCGTATTCAGAGTCGGTGACTTTCGAATTCTGGGTGGATTTTCAGGTTTTTCTTGAGCACAAGTGGCAAGCATTCAAATAAATACATCTAAATCAAATCAAATCAATCTAATAGGAGATATACTGACTTGGTACTTGCCAATATACTGCTGCATAGATAGCCTTAGTTGTAATTATTTCATTAATCAGGGCAAATTTGGTGTAATTTAATTATTTAGTATTGCTTCCCTCATTATTCGACAGTGTATAAAATAGCACTTGATCCAGCACATCACATTCTTCTGCATGTCATTTTTTTTTAATATCATGCGCCACACAACTGAATGAAGCCACAAGACACATACACGAGGACATAAAATTGCCCATCGCTCGAGTTGATACTGTGCAAGAAAAACGAGCTTAAGTTCAGAATTCACACGCAATTGAGACACACCTCTTTTTTCACAGACATTCGTGTAACTCTCGGCTAATTTCTGTATAACACTTAGTTCCAGAGTTAGGTCTGAATACTGATGTGCACAATTTCAGTGTTAAATCCTCACTGTGCTCGCTTAACGCAACTCTGAATATGGCCCAAATGAAAACTTCTATTCTGAAAGTCAATAAGGAGTAGGTTTTTTTTTAAACACTCTGCTGAATCCACTTGTCTGTCAGGCTACTGTAAGCAAATAAATAAATAAATAAATAAACCAAACTAATAGCCTTGCAAACAAAATCTGCTTGTCCCAGTGATTTGTCCCAGTGATCATTTACGTCACTGAAAAACGATGGAGGTTTACAACAGACCAAAACTTACAGTGGTATGAGTTCGTCCGTTCCATTTTTTATCAACCAACAGTGTATCGTGTTTGGCCTTCTACTCTCCCCATCCCCATCAAATACACAGTCTATTAAAAAAAAAAAAAACAACAAAAAAAGCATGATTTCAGTTTCACATTGGTTTTAACCACTCTGTCAGGCCTAGAAATCAGAATAGAAAGCATTATGTAGCAATGATTAATTCTGAAAGCTTATAATTCCCTCTATAAATAGCTTTTATTCCATTTTATTGATATTCCATCTTCTGGAATAGCAAACCTAACAGCATTGTATCGTTTCCACTCACACTACTTTGACAAATTCTGATAAGTTACAACTGAAATGGAGACACATGAGGCCAGAAGGGTAACTTTTGTTAATCTAATTCCTACATTAAAAATGAAACAGGAAAGGTTTCTAAGGAAAGTGCTCAGCGCGCCCAGTTTGCGTTTCTTATCATGAACACATCTCAGAGCTGAAGGTCTCCATTGTGTTGTTTCGATTTATCTATAGTTTGGTTATTTCGCTTTGTCAACACGACTGGGTTATTATTCACGTCCATGATACTTACTGAAGCGTATGATTTCACTCGGGCAGTCTACCATAAAAACATTAACAAACAGGTGAACTAGAGTAACTGCTGGAGAAGCATGCTTATTGTGAAAATGTTAAATTTGTTAATCCAAGTTCATTCTTACTACCGTACGTACAACGAAGTGTACTGTTCCATATCGTGGACGATTTTCTTTTGAAAATAAAGGCATATTATAGTCTGGGAAATATGGTAAACAGGAAGTTGGGCTGTATGAGGACTGTTAGTGTGTGGCTTGTGTTTTGCATGAGCTTGCACACAGAAAGCATTACAAGAAGGGAGGAAAAGAGGAAACTATATCGGTAGGGTTTAGTGAAATCAGCAAAGGTTCATGAATTTTAAACAAGACCACCATCTACTCCACTGCGCGCTGAATTCATTCATCAAGGTACAGAACCCATGATAAAAGTTACCTGTAATTACACCAATGGTTTGAAAAAAAGAAAAAGAAGAAAAAAAAAAAAAACACAAGTGGCAAACTGTGCCTCATGTTTCTCGTCATTCAAAACGTAATGAAAATGTCATGTTTGATGCATTGTTAAGTGATGTGGAAACAAATGGACGCACACTCGAACCTCCACTAAAACCACTTCTCCAACCAGCTGGGCGCCGACGCACTTACACTCTCTGGTGTTGCATCATGGGAGAGGGTGGGTGACGCGGGGGGTCCGTTGTACGTGGCCGTACGTCGCTCTCTTAGCTGGCCACCGTGGAAGGTGCTGCGGCTCGCTGTGCCTCGTGGAAAACGTAGGCGGTCCGGTGGCGTGGCGCTGCTGATGCTGTGCGTGGAGGCCCCAGGGTTCCGCTGCGAAGTGGCTGTGGTTGTGCTGAGGAGCAGAAATGTGAGGTCAAAGTCCATGAGGGAAATTTTTCTAGAAGGTTTAGAATGTAACGTAGTAGTACATCTAGGCAAGAATGCACTGGTCTTGTTTTTACGAAAAGTTATATTATGGTTATAATCTCGAGGTTTGTACTATGAGTATTGTATTACTAGACTGTTAGTTAGTTACAATTCCATGACAGGTGTGACTGCACTGACTTAGACTTGCTCCTACAAGACTATCTGCATAGGTGCTGATAATGTGGCATGACACTACATTACAGAAAATCACCCTTCAGTCTCTTTCAGGAAATAATGAAAATACTAACAGTTTAATAAAACCAATAAGGCATGGAGTTAAAGATGCTCTCATCTAGTACATTTCCCTGCCGCATTTTTTTATTCATGGAACTAGGAGGAAGCAAATCCTTTGGGACACTTTTACTTCAATTTGTATTCATGTCTCTCACTGTATCGGTTTATTAGCTACAACCACTGTGAGCTATCCTTGACCTCTTTATGGTTCTATCACACACTGATTCTCACACAGCTGATCTTACCTGGATCAGAGGTGGGCAATATTTATCAACTAATATCATGTTATTTAAATACACTGTCAGGCTTTATGGGTTAGACAATATTAGAATTATCTATATGACATGAACATAATTAACTTCCACTACATGTAGTGGGATTAAGCATGGGAGGTTAGCGTGGACAGTTTGAGCACACAGAGGAGGGAAGGATTGTCGCAGACATGCCTTCATTGTTTAGTCCTCCGATCACCCACCCCCTACACCCTCCCCAGGGGTGACCCTACTCACCGTCCACCGTCCGTCATTTTTCACAATATAATGCAGTCATTATAGAGGTCAGTGGGCATTAGAGTGGGGGTGGGGTCATGGCGCGGTTAGTGAGTCAGATGCCGAGCTCGTCTTTACTTGGGCCTGAAGAGTTCAGCGGGGCCGTCACTAGGGGGCATTGTAGAGCGGCAGGTGTGGCCTGAAGCTGAAAGTGGCGTGGCTTTGTGGGGCCTCAGACGGACCGAGGCAGAAGAAACAGTGAGAGCAGCAGCGTATGGAGACGGACTGGTGGCGGCACACGCTGACATTTCACTCAGGCTGGCCAAGCAGGCAGCAAAAAACACAATGTGCATTTGAACAAAACAGTAACAATGATGGATAACAGAGCAAGAGGAATGCAGAAAGAGACACAAAGTGCTGCACACTTTTTGCATTCTGGTTCCTTTGTTGTGGTAGAAGCAGCACGTAACAGGATTCTGGCCGGTGCAGTTAACGAGTGATGTAAAAGCAGCGCATTTCTGCAGATACGGCTAGCTGCAATACAGTGCAATCAGATCCAGAGCCTGCAGCACAACACGCACTCCAATAAATAACTGGATGGATGAGTGCTTTAATTACAGCTTCAGAGAAAAAAAAAAGATATTTAATTAAAAAAAAAATTATTAGGGCTTGGATTTGAATGCAGCAGAGTATACTACACAACCCTTAACCTGGGCCTGTTGAAAGTATTAAGAAAAATAAGCGAATTAAAAAAAAAAAAAAAGAAGAAGAAGAAAAAAAAAGCCGTTTTCTTAGCAGAATCTTTAGCTCTATGGGATTCAGTTCACTGGGTGACATTTGTAATAACTTTACATGTCTTCTCTGTGATAAACCGCAGGAGGGATGGGTTTCCGTCAGACTCTTTTCTCTACAAATACGGCTGATTGCATCACACATGATCATACAATTTATTTATTCATTTGGCAACACCTAGTCTTTGGTAATTAAGAGACCTATAGCAAGACACCTGATCATTCATTTATTTCTAGAAAACTAACATGCATGATAAGTGGCTTTATACATGTATTGAACATTATATAATAGCCCCTTCCAGGATCACGCTCTTCATGCTCATTCTCTTTTCTTCTACTAATGCGCTCCCAATGCAAGTAGTATGGAGATAAAGTTAAAATCCATACAAAGAAAGTCGTTGAGAGATGCCTCCAAAGCATTCATCTTTACAACCACCTGCAAAGTGGATATGCACACTAGGCGACTAAATACGGCAGCGAGAGATCCCCCCCAACTCAAGAGGCAGCATCTGAATCTCATCACTGACGTGTCTGTTTCTAAGGGACAACAACTGATGACTGCAGAGCTGGTCCAGAAATGAAATCACAGAGGAGCATCTGCAAATGATGGAATTATTCCAGGTCCCCGTGTAAATTTAATCTCATCTGAATGGGGCTTTTTATTTGGCTATTAAACAGTTCCACCCATTTTTGTTTGGATGATTTTGATCTGATTAGAAGAATCGAGGAATCCTAGTATGACTGATTGAATTTAGGTTGATTAAATACATTTTAACAATCAAGTTTACAGCTGCAGGGTAGAAAGTAAATCAGTGCAAAATGCAGAAACAGGATGGAGAAAGAAATAAACAAATGATATATCGTGAAAAAATGAACAGAATATCAACCATTGTAGCACCCACAAAGGCAAATTCAAAGCAATTAATCACTTTTTGTATATATTTTCTCAATGGTCATAATCACTCCATCCGTGAAGTCCTTAAGCTATTGGGGGTGGGGGACAGACGGACGGACCATGTACGGTCAAACTCATCTTGAGGGTTACAGCTGTTTAAATCAAGCAAGCTCTGTCTCTCTGGTATTGATTGGTGCATGTTGTCCATTATGTTTAAAAGCCATCTCAGCTCTTAATGATTCAAAGAGTGATGAGCTTACCTGTTTTCTTTGCCGTTCTGGATGACAGAGTGCCGGTCTCCAGCACTGCGTTCACTACAAACATACGTATTTCTCCTGGTCATCCCCCCAGACACAGAATTACTCTGTGGGAGAAGAACAGCATTCAAATGTAGACTCTATAAATGCCACTAGTATTCTTAGGGTTAGGGGGAGAAAAAGGTTAAGCTGATAAAACCATCTGTAAAAGCTAAAATGTACTTAGAAGATATAATAAAGAGGATGCGATTTCAGAAGCTAGTGACTTACCCCGGGCGCAGTGGAGGCCTTCTTGCGATCAGGAATGTCAGCCTTGTTGGGGTTGTTGGCGTTGCCCAGCAGGGGGCTAGGGGGTGCCATGCTACGGCTCCCGGAGGAGCTGGACTTGCGAGGCTGGGCACTGCTTTCCTCTTTGTGCTCATTATCTGCTGCAGTGGTCTGGCTCCTCTTGGGGTAACCCGCTGAGGGAATGGCTGGACCAGCTGTGGTGAGTTGCACAGGACGGAATAGTAGAGATATAGGATGAGAGGCAGAGACAGAGTTTAGGCATAACTCACTAACAGTGCATTATTTATGGCAATTTCAATCACTACATTCTCTGATGATGCAAGATGCAGTATGATGGAGCTCACCCTGGTCACTGTAGCGGCGTTGCTTCTGGTTGGAGGTGCTCCTCTGGACTTTGAGGTGAGATGGTGACTGGCCATTGTTGTGCTCACTGTTGGGTCTGATTTTCGTCAGGGACAAGTTACTGCTGGAGCTGGAGTCAGCAGCATCCAACTAAGAGCGCAAGCAATGAACCGAACCACAATTACTTTACATAAACTTTTAATGCCCTGTGCATCAAACCTCTAGACAGATTAAATGTAAATGAATAATAGATTAAATGTTCAGACAAAAAAAAAATAAGGAATGCTTTTGTTTTCTAGACTTGAGGTTACACTTCTGTTTCTTCACTTTCTGTGACATGCAGTGTTGCTTGCTAAGAAACTAAACATCACTGTTTCCTGCATAACGTATGGAACTGAGGAAAAGCTAACTCAGCAGCAGACCTGCAGCTTAATGACTGTTTACGAAGTCGGTATTCCTATGCACGTCAACACATAAAGTGGTTCGGGGTAAGATTTTAATGTTTTGAGTCGGTTCTGCTTATATCTGAAAACACAGACCTTCAGAGACTTAAGAAGCATGAATCTATACAGGGCTGTCTCTAACACACCTTAAAACAAAGCATTTACCTCATTCAGCTGAGTGGCTTTAGTGTGGCACTGCCTATCTTAGCCTGTCTTAGCCTATCTTAGCTTATCTCCTGGAGTTGACTCACCTCAGTGGGCTTCCTACCCAGCAGCAGGTACGTTGCGGTGATCTCATCATACTTCATTCTAGTCAGAGACTCATGGATCTCCTCACGGGAGTAACCCATTCCCACCATTATGTCTGCAAAAAAAAAAAAAAAAATGCAGCACACGTTTTAGATAAATGACGTAGTGGAAGTACAAAGCAGGGTAGTCTGCAATATGTAAGAAATAAAACACAATGAGGCATGCTGTTCTAGGAAAATAATCAACAAGCTCCCTCTTGTCATGCTACAACCAACCACAGATCTCGTCATGTTACCAAGACAGCACACACTTAATGTTACAGCATTATCTCTGACTTTTACAAAACACTGACACATGCGACTTCAACATATCAACAATTATACATGTGTTTAAAATCTGTTTATGTGGAGCGCCCGCTGTTTCATTTGCGAATATATAAATGATAACAGATCAGATAAACAAAATTTATCAATCAATCAATCAATCAATCAATCCTGCTGTGATCTAAGGCAAAAATATCATGCTGTGCTACTTGAATGATACACAGGATGTGCCATGATCTGTATGAAAGCTGAGGTTTTGCGGAGTGGAGCTTTATTAGAGAGAAAAAAAAAACATTAAAAATAAAATTTGTGATTCATGAATTCCATCTTTTCCCCTAAGAGTCTTTTCACGTAGTGTTACAACTATATAGTCATATTTTATCATAATAATCTCTAATATAAACCTACAGGCTCCATTATTTCCAAAGGCATGGCACAAATAGGCACAGACTACAGCTGAGAAATCCAATCCAATTAAAATACCATAGCTGGCCTGTTTTTGATAATGTTTTCTCTAATTATCTGACTTTCACTTCTCAATTTCTTTAACAACCAAAAAAAAAAAGAGTGATTTAACTTGAGCCACTGGTCCCAGACTGAACACCGGCTATAATCCTAGGAAACGGATAGATTGGGATCTATTGATGGTGTGTTTGAAGGGCAGAGTGCCCAGAGCAGCAATGGAAAGTACAGAGTCTGCCTGAGGTCCATCGACCCCTCAACACTGAGGCGCAGAGGCACGTTAACACACCACCAGCCTCGCGATGATGGAATCATTCCAGGCTTTGTTTAATGCTGAGGCAATATACAGACATGCTGCATGCACACACACACAGACACGCACACTGTCTGAGGCTTCTGAGAGGAGATTATACAGCACAGACAGGCACAAACAGATTGCGGTTTATTTGACACAGCACTTCGTTGTCTGAATTGCAAACCTAAATACACTCCCAAAACTTCCTGTTTTCCCAACTGTCTAAAAAAAAAAAAAAAGTTAATCATTTAGTTATTATTATATTATTAAGCTCATTATGTCCCTATAGTAGATGATCAGATGGAGGGCTTGTAAGCATGGTGAATAAGGCATATCCTCAATTCAGCTAACCTACAGCACACTTTCCAGTAAATATGACATCACCAGTCAGTTACACAACGAGAACTAGCTTTACGGATCACAATACGACTTCCACTTCTCTGTTTACAAGGTTACTGTGTCGGGACGCATGATCGCGCAGCTCACGTGTTTAGCTGCTGTGGTTTGAAAACCCCTTGGTGTTTGGTGTTGTACCTATTCTTTTCTGGTCTGAGATGTCAAGCTCTGGCTCCACAAAGGGCTTGAGTTCATCCTCCTCAAAGCCAGAGTTGATCCACCGGTCCTTCATGATTTGCTGAATTGGACGCACAGAATTACACAACAGTTCATATCTGGCTTCGACGTTAAGCAATAGGAATGGTAAATAATTCAGAAGAGAGGAACTTGAAAGAGAGGGGATAAACAAAACAGGAAGTGGTTTGTTTCAATCATACAACACAAGAATAGAACAAATATATCTACTTTGCCAATACCTTGGGTTATATGTTATGCACTATTATTCAGCTGAATGCTGAATTGTTAGGTTTGCATCCCTGACAAATTTATGTACAAAAAAAAAAATTCCACCAAGTTAGGCAAAATAAAACAGCCAAAACCTCTCAGTTTCTGGCAGAGCTAGAACAAAGACGTAGAACAATGAATAAATTGTATACTACATATACATATAGTGCTATATACGTTTATACAGCACATCTATACATGTAACACATACAGTGTATGCTACTGTATGTCTCATATCCTCTTTAGGCCATGCAATATTTAATACAGGGGCTGGTTGTTTGGAGAAAAACCCAGCAGCTAAGCTTTAGTGTTAGGGAAGAGCTCAAAGCATTAGTCCCTCGCAGAGCCGGGTGACGCTAAGTGGGAACTTCTAAATTATTCAGGACCTTAGCAGATGATGTTTTGCTCAATGTAGTATGGCAATTTTGCATGGCACTTGGCTGCTGGTAGAAACGTGCACTCTCGACCACAGAAGGGTCAGCTGACTCAGTTTTCCTGATAACATCCGTTCCTCTGAACCCAACCTTGATTCGGTTGACCCAACCTTGACCCAAATTTGATTTGGACCCCTGTTTATGAGCAAGCTGCCAGTGGCTTGTGTACTGTGGTATGAAGGTCACAGAGCTGTTTTGTTTTTTTAAAAATGGGGTTGGGGTTGAGGAAAGGATGGCTCGAACCATGTTTCCACATTATATGTTTCTGTTTTCTCTCACCTCAAGTGTACCCCGCTTGATAGGATTGAGCACCAGGAAGCGCTTGAGGAGGTTTTCGCAGTCTGTCGACATGTAGAAGGGAATGCGATACTTCCCCCTTAGCACTCGCTCCCGAAGCTCCTGCTAGTCAGTTGTGTTATGTCTGTGTCCTTTGTCCTAGAAATTTGTGGATCGACCCCTTCACCGTCACTTTTTGACTTGGGGTTTCAGCCGGTCACTGAGAGACTACAGTTGATTTTTTACCGCGCATACGCAAGACAGCTTTCCCTGTGTATCCTTAAGTCGTTCTTCGACAAATTTTGTTATCTGTTTTAAGGTTCTGGATCTTCTAGATTAGTAGCTTAAGGTTACAGTATGCTATTTCAGATGTATCTAATGATAACAACCATGAGAATGCACATTACAAAAATGTTCTTCGATTGTTTAGAACAAGTTGTAGAGGTACAACCAAGTTTTTGTTCTTGGACTTACACTTAGAATGACCCAGTCAAAAGACAGACCTCAATTCAGTTCAGACTCTGTGGCAAAACTATTATTAAGGCTTGAGCAATTCTGGCATGAATTCTGGGCAAAATATCAGGTTCCAGATGTGCAAAGCTGATGGAGATATATTCCAGAACACTTCCAGCTGCAATTGCAACACCTTAAAATGTGGAAGAGTTCAAGTGGGGGTGAATATGTATGCAAGGCACTGTATAACTGGGCAAGTCTGGGGGCTAGTGAGTTTTCATGAGAAGGACATACTGACCTTCAGGTTCTGGCCATCAAAAGGCAGCGATCCACTGACTAGTGTGTAGAGAATGACCCCCAGGCTCCAGACATCCACCTCGGGGCCATCGTACTTCTTTCCCTGAAAGAGCTCAGGAGCAGCGTATGGTGGACTGCCGCAGAACGTGTCCAACTTGTTGCCCAGCGTGAACTCATTACTGAAGCCAAAGTCTGCTATCTTAATGTTCATATCTGCATCTAGCAGCAGATTCTCTGCCTGCGAATGGGAGAGTAGGCAACAAAGATGATGAGCAACGATTATTAGGCAAGTCAGCATTATGATCTGATCATTATTTCTATGCATATTATCCAACTCTTAACCATATAAACCTGAATGCTAACTGGGTATAATTATTTACAGGTGAAGTTTAATTGTTTCATGAGGGAAGGTGTGGCTTAAAGTTATTAAGGTGTGCATAATTATTAGCCAGCATCTCTACCTCAGGAAAATGGACCAAAAAAACTGAGGCTGAAAAGTCAAAACGCCTATCAGAGGGATGCAGCAGACTGCAGATCGCAAAATTATTGAGGCGTAACCACAGAACAATCATACACTTTGTTACGAATACTCAACAGGGTCGCAAAAAAACGTGCAGAGAAGAAAAGGCACAGGTTGACTGCAAAAGACTTAAGAAGAATAAAACATGGCCTCCAGTGCCACCATGTTTCAGAACTGCAACCTTCTAGGGGTGTCGAGAAATACAAGGTGTCGAGTGCTCAGAGACATGGCTAACGGAAGGTAGGCTGAAACACACCCACACCGGAAGAAGACTCAAAAGCTGAAGTGTCCTGACTGGCCCAAGAAATCTTTATGGACGGATGAAGTGAGAGTGACTCTAGATCACAACTGGTGATACCAGTTCGAGTGAGGCACCAGCAACGTTGAGGAGAGGCACTGCTATGGGCTGGCATCATTAACGATGAGCTAGTTGGAACTTTTTCGGGTTGAAGACGGATTGAAAATCAACTCCCAAACCTACTGTCAGTTTGTAGACACTTTCTTCAAGCAGTGGCACAGGAAGAAGTCAGTAACTTTCAAGAAGGACAATGCTCCATCGCATGCATGAAGGTACACCACAGCTTGGCTGGCCAGCAAAGGTAACAAAGATGACAGAATGATGGCCTGGACCCTTTCCTCAACCGAGTTCAATCCTGTTGAGAACTTCTGGGCCATTCTCAGGCGCGAGATTTACAGTGAAGGAAGACAGTTCACCTCTTTGGTTAGCATTTGGAAGGCTGTGGTGGCTGCCTCAGCTAAAACTGATCATGAACAGATCAAGAAACTGACAGATTCAACGGATGGCAGGCTTGTGGCAGTTACTGAAAAGAACAGTGGCCATATTAATCGCTGAGTAGTTTTGAAGGACTAAAACTGTTTTATGTTAATCTGTCAGCGATTTGTTAAATATTACTTTAAGACTGAAGAATAAACAAGGAAGTAAAAAAATTATTTGAAATTTAGTTGCCTAATAATTGTGCACACTAAAAGTTGCCTAATAAATATGCACACTAATAATTTCCCCTGAGAAAGACAAAGCTCATTTTTTTATATATGTAAAATAAACATTTAGGATCAACTGATACCATTGTAGTTGTTCAGCAATAAAATGCTAAGAAATACTATTTGCCTAATAATTGTGCATGCTGAACAAACATCAAGCACAGAAGGCTTCAATACATACTTCATTCACATCTTCAGACAGAAATGTCAACTGCTAAAATTTTACAATGACAATAAATGGGAAAATAAAAGCAAATAGCCGCATTAGAGAAAAGAAGGAAGTTCATATACTAGTATATACGTAGTAAACGGTCTCGTAGGGTAGGGTCTCCTTTTCTCCCGTTTTTATTTCTCTCTTGTGATGTTGGCAAATTAGGTTTTCCCCCTGCTCTCGACATGGTTTTTAAGATCTCATGCATCATTTAAGAAGTACAGAGAAAGGGAGCATGGAGACTAAAAGATAAAAAGGGCAAGCAAGCAGTCACGGTTTCTACCCCCATCACTCAGCATCTACCGTGCGTTCGTGCTGATGTTTACAGCGCACGCACTCTCCACCATTATTCCACCACGGAGGCAGGGTGACGAAGTCCAGTGCTCCTGCTCGCTTGATTTGTACTGTTTAGAACTTTGTCGCAGTACGAACCATTTCTACAAGTTATTATAAACCACAAATATGACTAACTCTTTAAATGGCTGCATTCTTAATGCTGCGATTTCAGTCTTTATTCGATTTCCTTGTTTCTCGACATCTAACAATTTACCTGTGGTGTGGCATGTGAGGGTACGACTCTTTTGCATATATCTGCATACTCATTTAGCAAAGACTTAACGTTTTAATGACCAGTGGTTGTTAAGCCTCTGGTGCTGTGGCTGTCGGTAGCAATATGAAGAGGCTTTTGCAAATGTAACTGAAAAGGGTGTGGAAAGGATTTTATTGTAGTGTTTCAACATGAACGAATACGAAATGGGAGGAAAGCAGGAAAATCAGAAAACATAGAAAACATGATTTTTTATTTTCAAATATTTCCAATAAGTGAATTTTTAAAGCTTAAATTAAACACACATTACTACATCATTTTTAGACGACCTTCGATGTATGAAGGTTTGGAGGTTTCACTGTTTTCCTAGTCAGTGAATGTCGATTTGGATTTTATTAGCAAAAGGTTAAACACAAAAACAAACAGCAATTGGGGAAAACTTGAATAATAAACATCTAGACTGTAAAGTAAGGCACAGTCCAAATCCACCAACAATCGCTGAGTGTATTAGTCATGATGTTTGCACAACGAGTGATTTAAAGCAAGAGTGTTTGTGCCATAGCTCACTGATGACCACTTAGCTGGCAGTTAACTCACGCTGGCTAAGAATTATCTTTCTCGGGCAGTCCGACTGTGTCACTTTTGCGTTTTCCTGCCTTTGTGGTCACTGATACAATAGCCAAGCCTGGTCGTACTGAGTGACTGAGAAGCCCTGCTGCGCTAGTCTACAGAGCAACGGTGTTGGGCTCTTACCTTGAGGTCTCTGTGCACAATGTGTTTTTGATGGCAGTACTGTACAGCTGATACAATCTAAAGGAGAGATGGAAAGAAAGAACAGCACGTTTAGCAGTCGAGTTGGAGCGCGCCAGGACAAATCGAATGACCCATGATGTGGAGTGGTGTGTGAAAGTCAAATTAGTCACATCGACCGCTTTGGCCGTGTTTTTCCAGAATCCCATTGATTACGAGTGGGACATGTCTGGCTAGCACAACATGAACTGCAGTGATCTGGATGGAGCCTGATCGCTGTTTGTCGTTTTATTACTTACCTTCTGATAAACAAGAGAAGATACAGTAACACGTACTCATACGTAGTAAAGTGAAATAAAAATAAGAATCAAAAATTCAGTATTTGGACCATAATTAAATTTCTACCCCCTGTAGGGCTGATACAGAAACACTCTGTATGTAATGCGAACAAATAAATAACTGAAAGATTTAATAATAATAATACTTTTATTTTATATAGCGCCTTTCAAAGCTGCTTTCTCAAGGCACTTTCCATGAAAGCTTACATAAAGGAAAACACAACAATATAAGACAATATAACAAAGCAGCTAAAGAATTAGCATCCCTGATGTCAATTGGGAGAGAATTCCAGAGTTTTGGAGCATGCGTTGAAAAAGCCCTGGATCGTAACCGAGTTTTGGGAACAACTACGAGACCGTGCTGAGAAGATCGTAGATTGCAAATTGGTGTATAAGGTGTTAAAAGATCTGCCAGATACTGTGGAGCGAGCCCATGCAGAGCCTTGTAGGGAAGCATTAAGATTTTAAAATCTATACGGTATTTAACAGGGAGCCAGTGTAACGTCTTCAGAACAGGAGTTATATGGTCCCCAGCCATAAAATTCTAGCTGCTGAATTGGGCAAATATTGCAATTTATTAAGAGAGGATTTGGACACTCCAACAAGGAGAGCACTGCGATAATCACTTCGTGAGAAAACAAAAGAATTAATCAAAGTTTCAGCGACAGAAAATGACTCATTTATCATGAATCTTGTTTATATGAATATTTTGCATTTATATTTTGTTTATATAGTTTGCATTAATAATTCATTCATTATTCCAGATTGTTCATTTTAGGTCCTACACCATTTTTGGCACAGTGAAGCAAACAGATTTAATCCACGAAGCTGTATCTGACACCGAAATTTTCTTCGTTTTAATGTAAGACCGCTGTGCAAAGGTAAAAGCGGAACAGACTGAGGGGAAGGATCTAGAAGCATCCATGTGATGCTGTAATGTGCCTAGTGCTACATCCTGACCCAGATAAGCCAGTCTCCTAGCAGCTGCAGCACTACACTCCGAGCAGGAGGAAAAGGAGGAGGAGAGGGAGACCCTGGGTATTTAAAAACCTACACGACTGACTTGGAAGATGTGGTCTGGCGCACCACATGGGGTTAAACAAAACCAGTGGGCTGTAGAGCTGATGGCAATTACATCATAAGAGCACTGCCAGCACGGTGACACACACTGGACTAGAGCAGTATGCCCTATATGTACAGGATGCCCACGACGCCTGAGAAAATGGCTGTTTTTATACTGCTTCGAGCACACTGCGGTACTATACCTGTCTAAATTTAGCCCTGGCCTCTTTCTCCTTCATCCGGCCGTGTGCTACGAGGTAGTCAAACACCTCTCCTGCAAAGGAAACCACACACTACATTACACAGCATTCATGTGGGCAGTTCACCCCCCAGTAACACAGAACTATGAGATTACAATAAAGGATGAAATTATTAATGAAATAATGTGTCCTCACCTCCACTGGCATATTCCATCACCAGATAAAGGGTTTTCTCTGTTTCTATGACCTCAAACAACTTTACTGAAGGAGAGAGAGAGAGAGAGAGAGAGAGAGAGAGAGAGAGAGACAAAGAAACAGTTCAGTACACATTTTAGTTAGGCCTATACTTTGCTTGAACAGCAGCTCAGAGGCACTCGGCAAACTTCATCCCATCATTTCTCAGTAATAATGAGTGTTGTTGAAGAGTAAGGAGTACTGCGTGGAGTCATACAGGTGCTGGAAAACTCAGACAGGATGTGCGATAATCATACATTAGCATGCTCACAGATCCGAGTTACGCCTGCAGTTGTGTTTGCAATCCATGCGCAGACAGTCTCCGTGCGCTGTGTAACGTGATTGTGTATAAGACATTTACTGTGCTTGCTTGGATGAATCTGAAGTTATTATTTTAAACTGATGCTGACTTTTCATGATGTGACACGTCGATGACAATTTGACAATTCACTATGACATTACGGGATTGTAACGACACGGTTCAGAGCATGAATACTTTTCTTAACCAGGATGCATGTCTCTGCTCAGAAGGTGCTCATTTTAAACTACACAGCTCAAACAGTAGTTCTGGCTACAAGGTTTACATTAATGTGTTTGTTTTAATATGCTTTTTTTTTTCTTACACAGGGACTTGTATGCAGGACACGCCACACAAACAGATTTAAAACAGTGTGTAAGTGCTAATATTGTGAAGAGATGTTTAGTATTTTTTGGAAGTCTGCAGTGTCAGGGCTTTAACAGTAAGAGGTAAAGCTGTAACTTTAGGTTTTGTGACATGGGGAAGTGTTCAGGACAAAGGGCTTTGTGGTTTCTCAGTAATATGACGTATGATGAATACGATGAATACAATGAATTTCTTCTTATTAGTGTCCTATTAACTATTTATAGCTGTTACAAAATAACTAGTAACAGGAACTAACTTCTTGGACATTCCTGAACATTACACATGAATTTAAAAAAAAAAGGAACAAAAGGTTCAATGCCAGCCTTTTAAAAAAAAACAACAAAAAACAAACAAACAAAAAAAAACCCAGAAATAATCAGCTCTGGAGTTGTAACGCAACCCTGTTGTTGATTAATTTCCTATGATAGCAAGCAAAGGTGAAAGTATTGTAATAACAATCATGCTACATAAATCTTACACACATACTTCACCTTACTGACTGCAACAGAGAAAGGAAACTAGTTGGCTGGGCCGCAGTAAACTACTATATTTATTCTACCATAAACCCTATCACCTGAAAATGTACAAAACCACACCATGACTGTGCAGCTACTTTGTCAACTGACGTATCCTGCACCCTGAACCACTTCCTGTTCTCCCGTGTTAATGCACTGCCAGCACCAAGACTTCGCCAATGCAGTCTGTTTTTCTTCTACAAAAGAAAAGTGGGTCACTGCTATGGAAGAGAACACAATAACCTCAGTGATGCTAAAGAAGAGACTTCCCCAGGCCAGATTATCTGATACTCTGATGAGTGTGTGTGTGTGTGTGTGTGTGTGTGTGTGTATGTGTGTGTGTGTGTGTGTGTGTGTGTGTGCTCAGCCCACTGCACACAGCTGCAGGTGATGATGTGTGCAATCAGAGCCATGATATCTGCACTTTTCATCCAGCCAGATTCCAAGAGATCTCTCCTAGACATTTCATCGAGTCAGGCTGAGCAGTTTAAACACTCTAAAATCCCAAGTACGGTTTTGAGTCTCAGTCGAGTGATGCGTGGTTACTGGTACCGTAGGTGTTATATGTTTTTAAAAGGACTGGGGCAACAGTTTTTTTTTTTCTGGAACACACTATTTCAGCCAGTTCTGCAATTACTGACCTAATTGCACATAATGCGATAATTAGTGAAACACTGAGCACATGCGTAATCCTTCTGCACTCCGAAAGGATTCATTTGGCTCCATGTTTGCAGTGAGGGCATCTGTCTGATCAACTGTGGTGTTATTTTCCTGCCAAAAGTCAAGCCCTCAGTAGTCTAATCTGTGTGCAGGATTTGCTCTCACTGAACAGCACGTATGCAGGCTCCGATGGCTCTTGCTCTCACACGGATTCTCTTTGCTTATGCATAAAAATGTATGCTGCTGAATAAAGATTCAAACGTGAGCAAGAAAGAGTGTGTTTATAGAATTAATGAGGAAAGAGGGAAGACTTTTCACATAACATTTTTGCCTGAGTAAAACATATACAGTACTGTGCAAAAGTCTACGGCACACGCAAAGAACTGCAGCGCAAAGACGCCTTCAGAAATAATGAAATTAATTGGTTCTACATTGAAGAAATAAAATGAAGAACAGAAAACAGTAATAATGAAGCAAAGTCAATATTTGGTGTGACGACCCTTTACTTTGAAAAATATATATATAAATAGTAGTCTCAGGTGCAGTGTGTGCAGGTTTATAAGGAAATGAGCTGTAAGTGTTACTGAGCATCTCGCAGAAGCAGCCACGGTTCTTCTGGAGACTCTGACTGTCCCAGCAGCCTTCATTAATATTTTATTATAAATTTTATTTTATTTTTTTTAATTACTTGTCTTGGTATGTTGGTTTCTCACACCATGGGACTGAGAGAAAGGAAATCTCAATCCTCTGTGTGTCCTGTACATATAGCAGAATTGACAATAAAGTTGACTTTGACTTTATGTTTTTGTCTGAAAAGTGGTCTTTTACATAATCTGCTGCTTTCTTTACTGAAATACAAACATTTTCCTGCAACATTTTATTTTCTGCTGGAAAACTAATGGCTGGAAATCTATGTTTTTTGTACTGGCTCGATAATGTAGAAGCTATAAACTAAAAATCGATAACAAAGTTTGTACTAAGAACGAAGACTTTTGCACAGCACTGTATGTGTGTAAGAAAGGTTGACTTGAGTGTGTGTGTGTGTGTGTGTGTGTGTTGTATGCAAGAAGAATAACTCATTTGAACGAATCCTGCTCACTATTTCAATCACAGCACTCTTACTCTTCTTTAGACTGTTCTACAAACCACCACACCAATGGCGGTCAGTTATTTAATACAAAACCTAGGACCAGGATATTGCCT
>CM074963.1:7125408-7141774 GCA_037577455.1 Pangasius macronema
ATAAATGAGGAGATGAAGCTAGTGGGTGCAAGTGTTGAGGATGCAGAAGATAGGGATAGGTGGAGAGCGATGATTCGGGTGATTGTGGTGACCCCTGAAGGGAAAAGCCAAAAGAAGAAGAAGAAGAAAATATAAATGGGGCCATAATCATGTAAAAAGTACCATGTTTTTGATTTGTTGGAAAATTTGTGCTGATTCTGCTCAAGTTTCAAGGCCCAAAACTCACTGCTTTTCCATACCGCCCCAAAGTCTAATTTCAACCACTGCAGACCCTGAACCAACCACCCCATGTATAAAATAATTCACGCATTTAGCCTGTTCAAGGTCAAACTCAATAAAAATCAAGGCTGAAAACAGTAATTAAAAAGCCTTTTAAAAAGGGTACCTATGAAACAACTCTTCACTTAGCGTTTTCAGCCTTGATTTTTATCGTTTAGTCGTGTGCTCCACGGGCTTGTCCACACTGCTGATTGCTAGGGGAACTTTGGTGACAGAATCTCCTCGAGGCGTACTCACCCGAGCCCTGACTCATCGAATCCGCCTTCCTTTTTCGTCGTGCAACATGTGGCAAGTCCTCTGACTGCACTTTGACCCACGAATGCAGAAGTGAATCTGATCACTCAGGCAATTATTATTTGTTCTGCTGTTGACGTGTACTCACTGCCAAAATTTCCCCAACTGTCCCAAACGAAAAAGTTCACTGTCAAGATGCTGTCAGTCTCAGGCCCTGGCAATGCATTTTACTTACTTACTTTAATGTACAACAATCTTATGATAACCTTTCACTTTTTCATCATACTGGCCATACGGATAAGCATTCATTTAGCAATGTCTGTAGCATTAAATTTACGACCATGTATTTGCAAAAATCAAGACAATTTAGTACTTACTAAGGTGGTAAATTTGTATAAATGCAATTTCAGACAAGTTAAGACTTTTTAATGGCCCATAGGCATCTTGAACAATTCACTACAATACACAACACTACCACTCCAGACTAGCCTAAGTTAAGCAGAGAAATGTTTAGCGATGTCCTGATCTCCTTTTAGTGTGATACCACACTAATATCAAAGCTCTGAGGCGATGTGCACTAAGCTATGCTTTACATTTCCATCCATAATCGTGTCAGTATTTCACTCCAGTACTAGACTTTCTCAGCAAACTCTGACGCTCCAGCCCCTGAGCAAGGACAGACAGATCGCCTGCTGACACGATGAACGCTAACATCACACACAGTATCCACGTGTCGTAAAAGACCTTTCTGTGTCATAAATCACTGCTAGAGCTTGGCTCTAATGCTCTGAAAAAACAAACAAAAAAAAACAAACAAACAATATATATATATATATGACTCCATGTTTCATCGAGACTATCGGTTAACATTAGGTGCAGCAGACAGTGAATGACCAGAGCTGACGTCAAAGCGGCTGGCTATGGCATCTCTTCTCAGAGCTTTATTGCTGGAGCTGTGCAGGCATCTGCTCTCCATAAACACATACAACTCTCAGTGCGACAGGTTAAATATAGCGTCCAGCAAGGCCTGTAACTCTGAACATGAAAAGCCGTAACACTATCTCATCAACAGCCTTCACCAGCTGAAGGTGCCTTAGAGAGTGTGCACGCGCGCACACACACACACACACACACACACACACACACACACACTGACGCTTGACTGCTGAATTTGCAGGATGGCCCACTACAGGCCACATGGAGAACAAATGGTGACTGGTTTATGAATGAGACACTGCAAGGACTCATGGGAATTCATTAAGGCACAAGGATCATTAGCTGGGAATCATAAGCACTGACAAGCACAAACCCATCTGGCTCCACAGTAAAAGTCAAGCCACGATGAGAGAATGAGAGGGGAAGAAAAAAAAAACACCAAAGATTTCTTTGAAAGCACATTGCTGAGCATTATGTTACCTCATGGCATGAAGAGACAGAGGAATGCTGGGAGTCGGTGTGTGTGGGAGAGGAGCACGCTGTGCTTCAGGATCAGCCTGAAACCGCTAATCACCCTACCAAGAACAAGACCGTTGCTTGTGCTAACAAGCCGATGGCGTCCAGACGCAGATGGAACAGAGAGGATAGGGAGAGCTTCGAGGATGAAAGTCAGATGTTTTCCAGCATTTTAAACGCCTAGATGAGATGAGTCATCGTCAGCATCCGCTTTACGGAGTGTGTGAATCGCGTTCTGTGAGCACATCTACAGGATCCACAGGCGCCACCACAGACAATCACGATCTACAGCAAGTCACAGCTTTTGTGTTCAAGAACTGAGTCACGCCAGGGGGGGTGGGGGGGGGACAAGTCATAAAATCATCAGCAAGCTCAGCAGGCACGTCTTTGCCAAGTCTCATGTTTTGGTAGCTAACACAATAAAATATGGAAAGCTCCAGAAGTTATCTATGGGAAAGAAGCGAGTCATTATTTATTTATTTTTTTTAAACATAGCACATTGTGTTTGCGATCTCGACAAAGAGTCAGCAAGTCGTTGGTCAGCATTTCAACAATGAGCCAGTATGTTCTGTACTTGCACTGCACGTAAAAGACATTAGTTCAGCCTGATCAGTGTCAGGTGATTTTATTTCTAGAGTTTTTTTTTTATTTAACCTTGAGATTAACCTCGAGAGACGGCATTTTTGTCGGCATGAAAGTCATGACAGCTTTGAGAAGAAATTCAGCCAAACGTGATGTGAAAGTAGAGAGGTTGATGACAAAAACAGTTACTTCTCCATTCCAACCACAATAAACAACTGCAAGAGCTGACTACATACTACAGAAAACAAAAACTAAACGAGCGCCGTGAACAGAAACTAGACTGCACCGTACTGACTGAACCCTGGCTTGACTTGACAACAAAATTTTGATTTTAGCCATACAGTACAGGAAGGTAATGAGTAGGAGTGTGGTACAGCTGTTGTTTTTTCCCCCAATGCTTTTAACTGGAAAACTATTTCATTTAGAAATCTTCTTTTCAATATCCTGGAGTTTTAATTGAAGATAAAGAACCTGTGCTACTAATGGCTGCTTATCGTCCACCCACATACACACCTGCTTTTCTACCACAACTGTATCATGGATAACTAATCACGATAGGATTCTGGTGACTGGTTGATGATGATGATAAAGCCGGAGAAGATTCTTAAGAACATTTGATTTTACTCAGCACATAGCTAGCTGGACACATAATCATAGTCACACTTATATAGTTATAATGTGGAAGTACGAGTGCTGAGGATGCTGCATCGCTCCTGAATCCTTTATTATTTTAGCAGTTGCATTCAATCAACTGAACACGGGCTTTGCAAATATTCATAATTATATTTAATGTTACAGAAGGTCCGTGAGACTCGGGTCTTCAGCACAGAGGGGTTTGCACTCTCAGGTTTCTCAGTAACATGAGAAGCTGCATATTTTTTTGTTCTGGTGAGGGAATGACTGCATACAGCTGCTATAATGCAAGTGATAACAGGAACTAACCTTCTGACGTTTAGAAAGTGCTGACACTCGAGAACATCACCTAACAGAAAACTTCACTATATCAACAATTATAGGCTTGTCTTTGTTAAATAAGATTTTTTTTTTTTGATCTGCTGATTATCAGCCTTAGATCACGTGCGTCCGCCGTACAAGTCCCTGTGAATGAGCTGTTACTATAGAAACTATGGCGTATTATGAGCACATATACAGTTCCGGGCTTTTATAGAAAATTAGTCATCTGATTCAAGAAATCAGCCATGCTGTGATATAATTATTGCAATCAAGAAGAATTATATGAATCTATTTCATCCTCTTGAAAGGTGCAGTGCATTTTTCGCGGAGCCATGTCCGTCATGAGAGGGTTATACATGCAGCTGGGGGTTGTTTTGCATCTTGTGCACCTATGCTGGAGATCAGACGAGCCATCTTTGTTCCCAGGAAGCCAGGGACAGCCCTGAATACAGTCTGCTCTGGGGAAAGTGGGCTGCAGTAGGAGAAAAGAGGACAGCATGTTCCCCCACTCCAAACTAGGTCTTCCAGCAGCACGCCACATAGCAAAAGCATCCCTAACATTTAACATGCCCGGTGTAGGAGAAACAGTGGTTGTAAGACAATGGCCATGATGTTTAATTCAGATTGGTGTCTTTATACTAAAGAGTGCGTGTGTAGCACCACAGAGAGTGAAGCACTTGATCAGGATTTCATTCTAAATGTGCATTTAATGTGTTGTGTCTTCCAGAGTAGTCTGCTGAACACCTGTAAGCATTTGGGGAAGGTATTTTTATTCTGGGTGTGGTTTTGTATCTTTGTCTCTGCACGTGCGCTTCCTCATGCCCAGGGACTGCGGTAGCTCCGCTCGCTACACTTCTGAACAATTCTCTTCAACTGTGCAAATTGACATCACGCTTCAGTGGGCTTTCTGAGCCATTGGCACGAAGTTCTGCCCTAAAAGCCCCGAGACACAATGCTCAGTCGCACACCTCCCACACATGCACCCACCAGCGGCGTGACCTATATGGCACATTTCACCGGTTTGAAATGAGAAATATCAGGAAGTGAGCTCAAGAGAAAAGCCGAGCAGTCTGCTTAAGGACGCAGAGAGCTCATGGAGGTCTGCAGGCCACACAGATGTGTGCATGGCTGACAGATGGCACGGGGCAAATAAGCATCCTTATTCTGTCAGCCAGGGCCTTCAAATAATTCACTACTAATTAGGTTTAAGCATTGCCATGCTGCTGGGCATGACGAAGAAAAGCAAAAGTGTGGACTAATATCCTGCAGGCACAACAGGCAGACCCACCGATGCAGTGGATCTCCCAATAGTGCGCGGTTCTCTCTGGATCTCAGCGGGTGATTGGCTGCCCCACTGTGAAGCTGTGAAGTAGGAAGCTCCCCTCCCTCTCTCTTCTCTCAGCACACACTCCCAAACAGGAAGCTGCTCGTGGAGATGTAGCCGGGTGGTAGCGAGACATGCTTACACCCACAGGAAAAAACACAAGGTGTGCGAACACATGCACTAAGCACAAATGAGTGCATAAACCCAGCCAGACGAAGACAAAAGTACAACAACTGCCAAACATGTCACATTCAACAACTGATAGATAGATAGATAGATAGATAGATAGATAGATAGATAGATAGATAGATAGATAGAGCTGCAACTAACTATATTTTTGAGCTACTGATTTTTTCTGTCGTTCATACTACTGCAAGACAAAAAAAAGATGCATCATTTTTGGTGTGTGGAATTAACAACAAAAGAAATTGACTCTTAGTCTGGAATCAGTGAATTGACTCTTCACATGCTCCGTGACACGAGTTGTTTTGATTTCGTCTCGTATGCTAATCACCCTTTTAAGACCATGATCATTTTTAACCCATCGGGTTGTAATACAATATACCAACTGTTTGGCCAACACAGCACAAGATAAAGCTTTAATCGAAATATCCCTCACGTGAAAACACAAGTTACGGCACGAGGCCCTGAAGTGTGGTGCAGTGAAGTGAAAGCTAAAGACTTTAGCCGAGTTGGTTCGCTGTTATAACTTTCGCCTCCAGTTAACACTCTATGGAGTGATGTACCACAGCATGCTTCATAACACACTACAACTATTCAGTAATGAAATTCATAGCTGACTACTTTAAAGAATTGATGTTTATCGATTTTGTCGATTACGTATTGAAGCTCTAGTCTACATGCATATATAGGTCAGGCACCATGCTGAGGGTAGCAGTTAGCTAACACATTATGGCTTGCCTCTGAAGCCCACATACCTGCTACTGCTCTCCTGCAACACCACCCAAGCCTTTCTATGAGGAGACACAAACATTTAGAAAATTACCAGCATTTTAATTTGGATTAGCACAAACACCAGCTCCTGTAACTACACAGCTAATCCCCCCCCCCCCACACACACACACACACAGAACTAAGAAAGCTGTCTGTGCAGAGTTTCTCTAGTGTCCATGGGAAACACAGGCACTACAGTTCTCCATGTACACAACTGCACAAGCTAATTAAAGGCAAGTGCTGACTGGCTAAAAGTCTGGCTGCTCCCTAATAATGAAGGCTGGAGCGCCCTGCCCTTCAGCTGGGGCTTCACACGGTCCTGTGATGTTGTGCCCGGGCCTCCGATAACCAGTGGCAGAACCAGAGGGTTGGAAAAAAAGGGGCCAGAACTCACACGTTTCTGCAGGACAGGTGCAGATTGTCTGACCTCTGAGATCAGAGTGGCCAGCCTAAACCCTGTTCTCAGAGTATTCTTTTCATCCCGAGGCATCAGCTGCCAAACCATGCCATAAGTCATTCTGAGCCTTTAAGGCAAAAACAGGAAGGGAAATATAAAGCAACCTAAGCAATGGACAAAGTTTCAAACATATACAGTATATGTATGAACAGGTTTAGACAATGTTTCACTAACAGCAGATTTCACCATGCGTGATTCAGGCACATGGCAAAATCACAACGGGTTTAAAGGACGCAAACATCTGTACAGTGTGAACATTACACTTACACTGTCAAGGCCAAATTACTGTTTGCAAACGACACCAAAGACTGATTGGGATGGGCAATAAGGCAAAAATATAATATCACAACGTTGAAAAACGTTTTGTCAATAGTATACAATATCATATTTACATTTTCTTATGAAGTCACAACACTGAGCTATATTATTAATAACTTTACCAAAAAAAAAAAGAAACCTGACACTTGACCATACACACATGATACTCAGAAAACTGTATGATGCCTTTAGGGTAAGCAAATGCCTAACCTCGCACCCAGGACAAGATTACGTGTCTCCAACAACCAGAGAAAGAAAAATGCTTCTCACTGTTGACTCTCATGTAAATTTGTGTAGCCTACTCTGTATTTAAACAAAATGTGCTTTATGATGCACCTCAGAATGTTACACTTAAAACACTGTACAGTAACTTTGTTTACTTTTTGGTGAGGGCTCAAAAAATGGTGAATAAATAACCACAACCAAGACGTCCTCTACGCAGGAACTTGTCTCTGGCTTCATTAATGCACTTAACTAGCTAACTATCTTGCCATACTTCATTATAATAGGTTAGCTACCATTATTAGCCTAGTCAGCTATTTCAGAGTAACTAAAACTTTGGACTGAGGAGCAAATTTCAGGAGCACAGATCACATGGATTTATGATCTGTCTACCTCTGTGTCTCAAGTCAACTCAAAAAATATGGGGGAAAAAAGTGTGACGAAAATAACGATTAGCAATGGCGGTGCTGTTTGATTTCTGCCCCTTGCGAGTAGATGTTGAAATTCTTTTAAACAAAACATAAATGCTTCAGAAACAACAGAAAAAGAGACGGCAAAGATAACGCCAGACGGCTGTCTGTGCTCAGGTACCCAGGAGAGCAGAGCTCGGCCCATGTTCTCTCCGAGTGTCAAGACTGACAGCGATGCCTTCACCCTCGGTCAAAGGCATGACCCGAGCAAATCACACGCTTTACCTATTACAGGCTCAGATGCCCTTTGTCATGTACAGCTTGTGTCTCTGAATCATTTATTTAATTATAGTCATATAATTCACACCAGTTGAGCCTGTTTGAGTTTAAAAAGGATTAACTAATATAGAGGAGTAAAGCTACATTTTCACTGTATAGTTTAACGCCTGATTTCGCTAAAGAATTAGTTGCGGCAGAAGCTGAGATTGGTGGTCTCTGAATGCGTGATG
This sequence comes from Pangasius macronema, assembly GCA_037577455.1. Classification (NCBI taxonomy): domain Eukaryota; kingdom Metazoa; phylum Chordata; class Actinopteri; order Siluriformes; family Pangasiidae; genus Pangasius; species Pangasius macronema. The sequence continues at coordinate 7,133,104 of CM074963.1, forward strand.
TGGTGCGCTCACCAGAGTGCCACCGTGACCAAAGACAGCCGATGACGTACAGTCAGGTCCGGAAGTATCTGGACAGTGACAGTTTTTGTGATTTTGCCTTTATACACCACCACAATGGATTTGAAATAAAACAATCAAGATGTGATGGAAGTGTAGANTTGGACAATGATGGAGTTTTTGTGATTTTGCCTTTATACACCACCACAATGGATTTGAAATAAAACAATCAAGATGTCATGGAAGTGTAGACTTTCAGCTTTATTTTAAGAGGCTCCACAATAACACAGCATTTACCCTTTAGGAATTACAGCCATTTTCAGCAAAGTACCTCCATTTTCAGGGGGTCAAAGGTATTCGGACAAAGTGACATAATTGTAAATATAACCATAATTTTAATGCTTGGATGAAAATCCTTAGCTCTGCCTGTGTCAAATATTTTTGATTGATATCTAGAAAGCCACCAGTGGGAGGATGACATAGAATGCCACAAAAATCACAGGACAGCTACAAACATGACAGTGGCAATGGCAAACATAAATTAAACACCCTAACGGATAGGAAAAAATGACCTTACTACCTCAAGCTCACTTTGTGAGCCCAGAGTGCACTGACTGATGCTATAAGCAGAACATAATAATAATAACAATAATAATTTACTTATCATCAGAGGATCTTTGTCCTATAATCAGACATGGAGAACACAAATCATCACCTAGCCTGTTATAGAATTCAGCCAAGATTTAATTGGGACCATCATCTAATACAGAGTGACAAGTAGCAATCGAGAAGGAAAGACTGTGGAAATGTGCTAAAACATGCTTCAGGACAATATAAAATAATGATAAAGCCTCCTGATAAATTCTCTCCAGTCCCACCTCTTTCCCCTTACCAACATTCATCCACGCCACAGGGGAGCATGTAAAGACATTACTGCCACAGACATCAATGCACAGAGTGATGGGTCTCTCAGCTGACCTAACTGATCACCAGCACTTTCCCCACCAGCCTGTTAATGCGTTTAACTCTCCAACTTCCTTCCTGGCACACTCCCTTGTTTCATCATCACATACGTACATATGTACACTGTATATATATATGGCCATTATACGTATAACAACTGCAAAGCTCTGCTCTGAGAGAAGTATTCCTACGCCAGCCCTATGATGGGGTTTCTGCTCAGAGGTCCCTGGTTCTGTAAACAGGAAAAATAAATAAATAAATAAATAAATAAATAACAGACCACCCACAGCCAACTAATCAGGACACAGAGGTGTCTGTACTTTCCCATCAATCATGTAGCCTGTTACTTCAGAAAGTTCCCCTTGTTGCACTAGCATGTGCTCTGGGAGCATACAGAGAACAGGGATGCATTTCGAGAATTTCCCACCACTATCCGCGACTATATCAGCAACAGATCACGAATGAAACATTGTTTTGCTTTCTCGTTCCTCACACGTACAATCTACAACACTCATCAGTACTAAGACTACTGACAGAGATCATGCAGGCAGAAGTAACCGAGAACGGCTCATTACACCAGACAGTCCGGAAAGTGGCATCGAATTATAAAGTCTAGCTTTTAAAGCACTCAAAATAGACGATCCAGTTGTGTCTAGACCAATGAAGAATTTTAATTTAGGTGCAAGGTCTGTGTAGGGAAATCGCCATCTGCATTTCATTTGCAGTGGCGCTCTAGTGCACCTGACTGCTGGGGGTGGACACGCAACACAGTCAATAACGTCGCGAGTCCACACATCACTCACTCAGAGACACGCCCATGCACAGACAGACTAAACAACTGCTCCCAAACGTCAGCTAGAAACACTGAGCAGACTAAACACTGCATTTGAGTGAATAAGAGCTGTAATTGAGATATTGGCAGAGGGGCAGTGAATCAATGCCTGCACACCTCTGGGGTGGATGTGAGATGGATGGATGGATGGGCTTTATACTCTCTATGGGAGAACCATCTGACTCCCTGAAAACCGATCTGACTGAGAGCTCCTCTGGAGCCCTGGTGTGGGTCTACATGCACTCTGATGCAGTTCTGAATATTCTCACGGATGGCACAGTGCCACTTTTTGTTTTCTGATACTGACTCTTACTGTTACTATTGCTAACACTTTCTATTATTACTATTGCTACTCTCACTGTCAGTACTGTTCCTGTTCCGCTTGGTACTATTGCTACTTTCATTATTACTACTGCTACTTTTACTCTGACTACTGTTACTACTGCTACTATTACTGCTAATATAGTGTAGTGATCTATTTTATAGTGCTTTTTGCTATGGTGTACTATAGGTCACTGTAATCTGGTCAGTGTCATCTCTACTTGCTTTTTATAGGCGAATTTCAAGGGAAAAAAAAAAGCTACATATTAGCCTAACTCAATTTATCAGATGTCTATCAGGAACCTTCTTTACCATACAAATGAAATTTCTTAACCACACCCTGAAAATTATATAATAAAAATGATATCTGAGGAAAATAAAAATGAAATCAAAAGCACTTTTCAGGCCATGTGGGTACACTGTCCTCAGATGCCTTGTATTAGTTCATCACAAGTGCTGGGAGGAACATGAAGATGTCTCCCCCTCCCCTCTTAATCCCGACATGTTTGTTCTCTGCTCTCTTCGCTGGGCCATTCCAGGTAAGAGCTGATAAATTCGCAATGTGCTGTGGGTGACATGTTATTTGAAAACATGCCTCAGGAGGAAGGAAGGAGACTAACTCCTGCAAGGATGCACGTACGTTGGCACTGTGTACATGTCTGTGTGAGCGGAGCATAGCAGAGAGCCAGAGAGCGAGTGAGTCCTCAGTGACTCCAGCGCTGGAACATTATCACCGGGTATCGCTCGTATGGCAGCTCAGAACATGGATTCAATTCTCTGCTGTTCTTTCTTTATGAAGAAATAATGACAATAAACTGGTGCATCGCTCTCTTGCTAAAATAACAGGAACACCACAGACAGATGGGGAAAAAGACAGAGAGAGAGAGAGAGAGAGAGAGAGAGAGAGATGAAACCTCAGTGACAACAGAAAAACAGGAAAAGAAAAATTCCAGCGTTATGTGCTGGACGAGTAAGAGTACTGTGGTAGAACGAGACTACGAGATTTGACTTAATTACTCAACGGCTATTAAATGTCTTGTCAGTAATTAAAATGGTCCTTATTATGTCATTTAGACAGGTTACTGGAACAGGGAATAACCGCTGGATTAGATGATTATGGAGTGAGCAGTACATAAGTTGATGATTGTCCTCTAAAAGCACACCCGGAAGTGTTTGATTCCTCTGGAGACACAGTATTTTTTTTTAAATCTATAAACACCACGTTTAAAAGTTATGTTTAATGTCAGCGAAACAAATTAGGTGCTGCTAACACCCATACAACAGCCCTCTTTTTTACTCTCTTGATGTTAAGACAAAAAAATAAATAAACGCAGCTTGCCATGTCATCCAGAAAGAACAACTTCACTTCTGACTGTTACAAAGTGCTGAGAGCTGAGACTCCTTCCAAAACATGCTAAATAAGTAATGCATTACTGTATGGCTTGTTATAACACGTGCATTAATATAAGCCTGTGGTTCGCCTCACAGTTCACACTTCTATCCAAGCTGTGCTGTTATTGAAAATGAATCAACACATTCTGACCAATCAGAACAGAGCATTCAACAGCACCGAGGTATAAATAAATAAATAAATAATAAAAAAAGGTGTCAAAGAATTTACTATTAAAAGTGGGACAGCTCCACTGTTGAAATGAAACGGCCAATGCTTATGACGATGTAAAGCCTATAAATAAAGGAGTGCAGGCTTTTTAATGGTGTGAGATGGCTTTACACTCTACGAGACTAATGATCGAGACCCCTGACATCAGCCGCGCCTCCTGGGTGCACAAACAAAGCGGGAGACTTTAGTGACTCTTAAGAGCAGAGGCAAAATTTATTTTTATTTATTAGATAGCCAGGTCATGCTCATACCGAGGAGTTTCCTAATGAACGCATTTAGCTATCTAACTTTATTCAGATTACACATGAGTTTATGGCACCTGTTTGGGCAGCGCCACGGCTTTCAATGCCAAAACATCCTCGTAGTTTTAACGGTAAAACTTTAGGTCTTGAACGTGCCCACAAACAACAAAGCTGTGAGCATCAAGAGACTTGCATGCCTTCAGTTTCTCTCTCCGAGATAAGCATACATGTCCGCTGATTGCAGGCAAGGCCACTGCTAACCATCATTTAGCCACTGACAGGACACCATGGCGTAAGGGTAGTTTAGCCGAATAGCACTCCCTGTCTTTTAATGCTGATTTATAACCAGCAGATAACATTTAAACTAATGTTAATCCGATTCCTAAATAAAATTCTGGATAAATTCTTTATTCAGATTATAACCATATAGCATCAGGGTGCTAGGCTACTTGGGTAGGGGGATCCATTTGATGTAGAATACCATACTGTTTCAGAATTTAAATGATACGTTTAATAAAGATTTTAATAAAAATTTTAATTACAATGTTCATGAATTATAATAACCCTCACTGCTTATATCAATATCAACATCATGACATTTTGTGTATTGATTAAAAAACAACAACAACAACAACAACAACAACAACAACAAAAAGGTGGTCTGTGTGTATGTGTGTGTGTGTGTGTGTGTGTGTGTGTGTGTGTGTGTACTCTATCAGTAGTAAGGGATCTAGGGTCTTCCACTCCAAAGAAGGAAATTACCCAATAAAGTGGTCACTCTGAGAGAACAAAGCATACTCATAACACCTACTTAACAAAAAAATGTAAAACCTCCTGCTTTTGCTCCATCAGTCTTTCTGCATGCCTGCAGTGAGCCGTTGGTGCTTTGATGCAAATCTGGCATCAATAAGAGTAAGTGGTGTTACCGGAGACACTCGGAATGAAGGCATGTATCTTTAAACAAAGCATCCCTTTTCCAGCATAAGCTCTCACAACTCACGTTTCTCAGACACCTCCTCTAAATAAATCAAAAAAAAAAAAATAAATAAATAAATAAATAAAAACACCACACACACCACTGCTTTGTGAGTCTCCGGGATACAAACGACTACTAAATGATCTGGGATGGTTGATCTGGATCATCTACACCCACACAGTTCCACCAACACTGTCCGTCTACACGCAACAATTATGTTCAACAGCCAGCTGCTGCTAAGTGGCGAGAGTATTTCCACCAGAAAAAAAAAAAGAAAAGGAAAAAACCACAGGCGGCCCGATCTGATTAGAAAGTGGCTGATTCTAAATGAAGAGGCAGAACTGGAGGTACAGGCACTCCTCCCACACCCACCAATTGCATAAGAGCAGATGGAAATAGTGTCAGACACACTAGAGCGAGCAGCTGTGAGTGAGTGGATCAGGCGAGCCCACTGTCTGAGAGATGCCCTAGAGGGAAACCTGCTGGGTTTCTGAGGAGGACCAACATCTCAATCAAATACCAAATACAAGCAGAAAGTCTTTATGACTTTATCTGCTTGTTGAATATCCCATTCCAGATTTAGTCCCCTATTTGCTGTTATAATAACCTCCACTCTTCTGGGAAGGCTTTCCACTAGATGTTGGAGTGTGGCTGTGGGGATTTGTGCTCATTCAGCCACAGGAGCATTAGTGAGGCCAGGTACTGATGTTGGGTGAGGAGGCCTGGGGTGCAGTCAGCGTTCCAGTTCATCCCAAAGTTGAAGGGAAATTATAAAGCTACAGCATTTTTGCTTCCAGCTTTGTGACAACAGTTTGGGGAAGACCCACATATGGGTGTGATGGTCAGGTGTCCACAAACGTTTGGCCACATAGTGTAGATATAACTTCTTATTCTACACCCACTTCTTGCATTCCTTAAAACTGTTAATGAACCCTACATTATATGGTTATAAAATGCACGAGTCGACCTAAAGCACGCCGTGACAGTCTGCATCACTCCTCACAATTTCACACCTCTGTTCGAATGTTATTCTTGTAGGTTTTTGTCATTTTGATCTTACTGGTAAGAGATACACCTCAGCGCCTAATCCTTGCTAGCACAAAAGCTTGTCGGTTCCATGAGTGGAAAAAAAAAAACAGCCAGTTTTTCAGACTGAGAAAAACACAAGCTCGGATTCATTGCCAAATATGATGTCAGCTTGAATAAGTAAGAGACCACCACCATCCCTCAACAGAATTATCAAACCAGCCATGTTTAAATGTTTGGGCCAAAATAACGTCAGGAGCTTACTGCAGATAGATTTTATAGCTTGTCCTTTCACATGAGAAATTCGGACGTATCCCTATCAGAAGCTGTACTAATTCAGCTGTGGAAGGGTTGAACTTCGGGGCATCCACTGCACCTAGTGCCACAAGCTGTCCATGAATGGAAAAATCAATAGTCTGGAAAAACAAGTGTGAGTTAATTAAAAGGAGAAGTCACATAAGGGAAAAGGAGTTGCCTCAACGTGATCTCTAAAGCCGAATCAGAGACACACTACGAACAGACGGAGCTGCTGGTCACAGGGCTTCAGTAACATGTGAATGGAGAGCAGCAGAACTTGAGAAGCTCGCAGAGTAAGAGTCTCGTCTTCAGCCCCTCCTCCATGATTCGCTGTCCTGCCTAAGCTCTCTGCTTTCTGCGCAGATGCATGCACTGTTATTGCTCCTGCCACTCGTTCGGATTTCTCCACTCCCGCTATTAATAGCTGCCACAGACGTTCCCTCCATCAGCCGTCACTTACCCATCATGCCTGGCTTGGCACTGAAAAGCTTTGGGTTTGGTTAGCTAGCATTAAAGGGGCTCAGGCTGTACTTTGGTAAAACTGAAGCTTTTGGATTGACCACCACGACCTTCAATACGCCACGAGCACCAATAGTGCAATTCTCAGGGTTAAAACAACATAACATATTTTCCCCACAAAATAATAAACTCTGAAAAGGAAGGGAGGGAGGGAGAGAGAGAGAGAGAGAGAGAGAGAGAGAGAGAATGGAAACAAACACAGAGTGTATTATTATTGCTCGGGAGGAATCCAGAATATTTACCTTTTGGAGACTGGTAGGGTTGAGCTGTGTCTTATCAATAATTTTTATGGCCACCTGCAGGAAAGGAAGGAGACAAATGACATTTTAGTGATCCCGTTGCTCACGGGAGAACAGCAACAAACTAAAATGGGAAAGTGCAAATAAAAAACTTCAGAATCACTATGACGGAGTTACACTTGTGTAACGCTATTTATACATAATAAAACCTCATCTTTTTTAATATTCAGTGGACCTGACTTAAAGTAAGTGAGGGAGGGCATGGATGTGTGGGGAAAAAATATCTTAAACCTCACCTCTCGTCCCGTCAGGATGTGTCGTGCTAGTTTGACCTTGGCGAAGTTGCCCTTGCCGATGGTTTTGAGCAGCCGGTAGTTGCCAATGTGCGGCTGTTCATCGGCACATGAGGCGATGGAGTTGCGGCATCGAGCCCCGGAGCGGCTGGACCTGGTGGCACCATCGTTCCGCCCGTCACTGTGAGAGGTGTGCTGGAGATACAACACAGACAAACTCAGAGCTCAGTGATTGCGTTAAAGGGCAAACAATGTACAAACAGTGTAGCTCAAATGCACAAATACTGACTTGTTCTGGAGTTACTGTATGAAACTATCAATCCAGATTAGGTTCTATGCTCGAGAGTAAAGTGATATCCAGACAGGTAGTAACGTGTTTAACAAAAAAAAATGTGACCAACAGCCAGGTGCAGCAGTTGAACGCAAGTACTGCATTCGACTTCCACAATTTTAACTGCGCTTGATTAAAACTCTTAACTCGAAGATTTCAGACCTACAACTAGGTAGATCCAAAGAAAACTTCGGAATTCCTACTCGCAAATTTGGGACAAGTCTCCTTAACCCCAAATCCAACAAGTGACGTCAAACTAACACACTGCTCAGAGCATCAACGGTAAACAAAATAGCACCTCTCACCTTTCAATGAGTGCATACAAGTATTTGCTTTAGAGCGATCAAAATATAGGCCTAGACACATCCGCTTGTTAAATCTATAACACTGAGTTATCACAAAGTTTTTTTCGTTTTGAGCAGGAAAATGCGTCACAGTTAACTGCCTAGCTTGCTGCCAAAATTAAACAAACATGGAGGCACCCATGGTTTTCCCCCACCTCGCAGCTCCAAGTGATAATGCCGAAAATGACGCAATTCCAAAACCCAACTTCCTACTTCTGGGGAAAGTCGAATGCAGCATTAGTTTAAAACTAGGACAGTGTAGACTTTCAGCTGCATCGCAGAAACATCAGTTACATCATAACTAGTAGTGTGTAAAGTGATCATGGATCAAAACAGAACAAAACAACCCGACAATGAGGAAAATAAATCGATGCTCAAGACACAGGAGAGCAGATAGCGTCCGACTCTCGCAGTGTGACCTCACTTTAAGCAATGTCTCTTGATTTAGTCATTTCAACGTAATCTAAATGGACTGTGCTTTATAATAAAGTGGTAACTCAAATTATCCATCTCTTGTATTTATTCATCTTGTCCTCATTCAACGAAAACAGAGTAACGAAGGATAACGAAATGGCTGCGAGCTTCATCAGCTCATTTTGCTCTTTGTGTACAAGGCGGTTAATTGTCTTGCTCCTCAATATCTTTCAGAGTTGCTTACTGTCCACAATCC
>CM074963.1:7181480-7264877 GCA_037577455.1 Pangasius macronema
CATATAGTCCACAAGACACAATAATAACTGAATTTACACAAATGAACCAGTTCAAAAGTTTACATACGCTTGATTCTGTATATATTACTGTATATAACTATATATATTTGCTTCTATCCTATTTTACACTGGTGCTCACAACACAATACAGCAAAGGTAATCAGGAGAATGTAAGAGAGTGTGTTACAGTATACTGATATAGTGGTATACAGTGGCAAGGAAATTTGAGATAGTTATACCATTAATGTTCAGTATGCTGGTAAAGATAAGGACATTACATAAAATACATGTATATGAGTATATTGCTTCACTACCGTATGAGATATGAGAAAAACTCCATAAAGGTCAAACGCTGCCTCTGAGAAAACAGTTTTAATATTCAGTACTTCATTACAGGGTGTTCCCATACAGTATTATCACATATCATGATTAATTCATAGCTAATACGTGTGAATGCATTTTACGGCAACGTTAACAGCTTTATAACATAACTTGGGCTTTATTAAGTGTTGGTGTTACTGATTCGACTACTACAAGAAACAGTTACTACTGTTTCTGAAATGTGCATGTAAATAATGATTAGTATAATTATTGTGATACTCTAATACCGCTCTTTCAATCCACTGTCTCACCACAAGATGTATTTATAGAGATAATACAAGAGATAAAGGTCACTCTTAACTTAGAAATTGCAAATACCAACGTAGGGGAAAGCTGACACAATGGCAACAAGTTTTTGGTTTGAGTAGAAATAAAATTAAAGTAGAAGTAAAATTAAATTACAAATTACAACAATTTACAAATTACATTCAATTATATTAGACTTTATACTTTCTACATAACATCATGCATATGTTTATTTCTTTCATCAATTGCAAGTTTACACATATTGACCAGTAGTACTGTACATGTTCACTCAAACCTAAAGGAGTCACAACTGTACCTGCAAAATGGCACATCTGTAACACTGCAAACAAGCAATCAGCTCTCCCCTACTGGTTCTACTTCCCTTCTAACCACCAACGCACACATTAACATTAACACATGGCTAGGCGTGTGTGTGTGTGTGTGTGTGTGTGCGCACATGCCAATACCTTACCACAAAGTCATGTGACTTAGTATTTTGCTATAAAATAGCCTCACCAGTGGTTAGCTGTCCTTTTATTAATCTCACCTCATGCGCATGTAAGAACCTATTGAATATTTTGGAGCTATCCACAAAACAGCTTGCGAATACCATCGGCGCTACAGGTAACCGACCTCGAAAACTGATTATAGACTTCTACCGTTTTCTTATTTTTTCAGTTTGCTGGGAACTGTTTTTGTGAAATTTTTTGGCACTCACCTTTCAGTCCTTCAGTCCTTCAGCAAATGGTCCTCTGTGATGAGGGTAAGGTGATTGTAACTGCACTTCTGGTGGCAGGAACACTTATGCCAGGATACACTGCTGCCCTCTGCAAATCTGATTCTTGGTTGGTGCCAGGTATGATTAGCACAATCTGCACTGATGAACATGTGCAAATCAACTCTGTGTAAAAACCAAAGACTTCAGAGACACCTAATGATTGTAAGAAAGTAAATCCCAGAAACATTGGGCCATACAAGATCCTGAACCAAACCAACGAGGTCTTGTATAAACCCGATCTGATGGGTCAGGTAAAAAGATGAAGAAGTACCAAGATAATGTCAGGTCAACAATGTCAGGTAAACATGGCTGCCAAGGACTACACTACACTAAAAAGATGAAGAAGTACCAAGATAATGTCAGGTCAACAATGTCAGGTAAACATGGCTGCCAAGGACTACACTACACTAAAAAGATGAAGAAGTACCAAGATAATGTCAGGTCAACAATGTCAGGTAAACATGGCTGCCAAGGACTACACTTCCCAAAACACATGGACATTGTCACACTCACAATCAACAGACTACATCACACACACACACCTGCTCAAAATTAACTATAAGTTATAACTTTAAGGACTCCACTCACACATTCATTTTGCAAAGTAACACTCAGTGTTTGTATCTGCCTGAACTTACCAAGCCATTCTTCTTGTATTGTTATTCTGGTTTTGACTCTGTTTTGTATGTCATTCATGATTCTGGATTTTGCCTCATTGTTGTTTGCCTGTTTTTGGATTATGTTGTTGAACACTGTTTGGATTTGTTTCCCAGTCTTTTCATTAAACCTTTAAACTGCATTTGCATCCACTTCTGCCTCCCTTTCATGACAGATGGCCAAACATTTACACTATTACAGTTACACCCAGTTATAGTAAAAAAATATCTGACAGGTTTTACGTATTAAAGGGGACATCACCAAAAAGTGGAATGTGTAAAAAAAATTCATATAATTTTCAATTTCATACAAATATTTCTCAAACAATTGCAAATAACAACTCTAACAACTAATAGGTTGGTACTGCTACTAGCAAATCACTGCTCTATTCACTGTTTGTATAGGTAAACGTATGATATCATATTACTTTAGCTGTCCCCAAAACAAATAATTTAGAAATCTTGCACTGTCATTGTTAATTGATGTGTCATCCATTTTGCAAGTGCAAAGCTTCAAACAGAAAATGATACCAAAAATCATCAGTTACATTGTACACATATCCTTATGCATATTTTTCTTACTGTTTCACTACTTTAATCACTGAAAACATTTTACTACCTAGCAAACATAACCCAGGTCCCTGCTGACAGTAATAGCTCACTAAAACGCTAAAATTGTCAGCATGCTACTTTTCACACAACACATTCAGCACAAGTGTGTTATAGTGGCACGATCCCATAATAGTTGGCTTAGGGAGTGCATTGAGCAATGCTATATGCAAAAGCTAACGTAAAGCAATTTTTCAGCGAACGCAGTGTCACTTCATATGCAAATCGCCACGGTATGTTATATAATAGCCCAGAGCACAGCCTGTGTAGCAGAATGCAGCATGTAGTGCTAAGTGGATGCTAAAGGTCTTTTCAAATGGACTTTAACACAGGCCATCTGCAGCTGAGACTTTGCCAGAATCAAGTTTGTCTTGGGCAGTGTAACACTGAGGTGTTGACTGGTTTGGGTATGGCCTCTTTCGCTTTTCTTGTGTGTGCAGAGATGTGAAGACTGATGTCCAAGCAAAAATAAAACCCTCATAGAGTTTTCTATCAGATGCTATACGAAGTAGTGCCAGCTCAAATACTGCACTGACACTTTTCCAAGATTCTTCCCTTCAACCCCGCACACGCATCAATAAAAGATCATGTGGCCGTCTTTTGTTTCTTCTCTACAAGTCATTATCCTAATTGCGAGATGTTTATGAGAATGAGCGGAATGCAAACCTGAAACCTGCTCTACTTTCCTTTCTCATTTCATATTCTGGGAAATCCCTGGAAAGCTCCCAGTTCACCTTAAAATTATCTTAGTTTTGAAGATGGGGCATAGTCTGATTACGGCTGTTATGTCTTGAAATAATGTCGAACAGTCCCAATCTCACAGGTCTGGTTTTACTGAGGCCTGGTTTTCTATGAGACAAAGGCGAGGCTGTAGCCAACAGCACACGTAGACGCTCCAAAGCAAATGTTGATCCATTGAGCACTGCAAGGAAGTATGTAGTACAGTGGTGCTGAGGCACTGTACAGGACCTACACTCTGATCCCACGCCAGCCACCCATAAGGTTCATGGACAAGGTAACGAAACTTTTAGTGATTTGATTTTGGATGCATGGATGCAGGCCATTAATCTTCCCTCAGGTCAAGGGTGTGTACACTCTGGAAGGCTTAAGAGGAAAAAAAAACACAAAGTGGCAGACGGCTTGATGTAAAGCAATTTCAGCACTGGCACCTTCAACTGCTGGAGAAGGACAAAGTTGTTGCAATATGTATTTTTTTTTAATTTTCCTTATAAAAGAAAACAAGTACAACAATATACATTATTAATAAATGCCAATTTAGCTCATTGTTGTCATGATAGTCATTCCCTGTAGCCATTGTTTAATAATGAAGGAAGACACAACATTATGGCCAGAAACATGATAAATAAAACACATTTGTGCAAGTGAAGCAAAGCATGCAAGCTCCAAAGAGAAATTAGCTCATAAAACATCCACCCACCTGACATTCCCACCCCTTCTGGTAGCTTAACCAGGGAGGATAAATATTTTACACATAAAAAAAAAGGGAAATGAATAATAAGCACAAATGCAGTGGGGGTATATTTTCCTCATACAATAACTATTTACACTCACAATATTGTAAACACTTTGTAAACAAATTTTTTATCTCTGCTGACTCTCACAGATACTCAGGTCCGTACAATGACATATTTATCTGACAGAACTGAACATGACTCTCCAGAGATAACAAATGGTGTAAAATGTATGTCTCAACGTTCCTTGTAAACTCTAAATACAAACAAAGAAGTCAAATTAGAACATCAGTACAGTTAATCCCATTAAATTGAGTGGCATGATGACACAATTGAACTGCATAAATGACTAAGTGCTTTTCTTATCTCTCTGAGAAAACTGATCATTAGAAGCATGCCTGATAGCATTCCAAGGCTCATAAATACATACATGTGAATTGAACACACAGGGTACCCATTACACTGTTCCTCTGTTTTTGTGCAGTGTATAATATAAGGCACTGGATAGAAAAGCAAATGAAAAGATGAGTCTAAATGTTGCTGGCATGACTGCGCAGAACATTGCATGAAAGGTAAGCAAAACCCCACATATTATTAAAAACATAATAATAAAGCCCCAGTCTGAAATAAGTGAAATGGGTAGGCTTGGTTGTCGTACCATAAAATAAACTTCAACAAGTGCTACTTAAGCTTACAGTAAATACATTGACCTACTTTTTTGTTACTAAAATCAGAATTAGTACCAAAGTGGACGTAGAGCTGATTCATAGATTCTAGTCCGGGACTTAATTTTAGCCTTGGATCAAGAGACACAGAGGTTATTGGATTACTTTAATAACTAAAACAAATAACAATGTGCAACCATAATCTCCAGCAAAAGTACAGATTAGCTAAAAATGTACTTAAATTGTACTCAGAATTCAGACATATCAAAAATCACTGATGTTTCATAGGGAGGATTTTAGCTGCCATTACACTGATCAATACCATATTGAGGATAAATGGTATTTTCACATCGTGAAATAGTGTGTGTGGCTTTCATTAGGCTCCAGTAAACTGATCCAGTCTTCAGGTGGGTGTATAGCAGGCCCCTCAATGTGCAGAGGCTTTGGAAGTTTTCCCGTTAAAGCCCTTATTTCTGTCCAAACGGACTACAACCGTTTTCAGCTTACACTAGGTTTAACGCCGACAGATACGTCTGAGCATGATGCGTACAAACTGACAAAAGTATGGTAATAATCAATAAACCGTTTCCAAGAGATTGTGGCCTTTTTGGTTTGCAGTCAAACATGAAATGGCACCGGAGCTTTATGTACTAAGCAATAAAGCAGTAATTCAGACTGGCAAGACTATCTGCTATATAAGAATAGAACTTTTCATAATGTACTATATGCAGATATAGGAAACCTCAGTATACGCAGAAGAAAAATACTTTAAAAAAATGGCTTAAGGCACAGAAAATGTATCTTTAAATTACATATCGATTTCATTCTTAACTTGAACATAGATGCATTACAAAAATATTCCGTCTATGAATCAAGTTCAAAATACATTACTTAAGTTATGGCTTTATAACTTACAACTCAATATTTGTTCACCAAATATGCATAATTTAAATTACTTAAGTTAAAAAGAAAAAGAAAATTATTCCTAAAAAAAACAAAACAAATTTGGTTTGTAATATTCAATTGAAACCAACTGCTGCTCAGTGCTTTAAACTGCATGTAAAACCTAACGCATGGTAAGTACCTTTTTTTAAAAAGAGCTAACAAACCACTCATAGCTTCTTCTAACCATACTCGTTTTATCTATAAGCTATTGGTCTCAGAGGAATGGATTTTGTATTACAGGTATACAAATAACAATAACTGCCATGAGAGTTTTTATTTAAATACTTCCCTTTGAAGAACCTCGTTCCATAAATACTCCTCAAAAGTGACATTTTATGAAGATTAAAAACAAACAAGGCAAAAGAGAATGTCTCAGCAAGATAGGACAAGGGTCCTGGTAGGGTTTGTGCTTTAAAACCATGTCTCTGGTTTGGAGTTCACCTGTCTGACAGGCACATGGTCCTGTTTTTTTGTTTGTTTGGTTTTTTTTTTTTTCTAATTCCGTCAATATGGCCGCCACACTCCTTCATCCATCCTCCCTGCTGGATTGAGCACAGTTGGAGAGTTGCTGTGGCTGCCGTCCTCCTCCACACCGCTCCCTCCATCAGCCTGCACGGGAAGACTGGCATTGACCAAGGAGGCACCTGTGGAGGCGCTAGTGCAGGTGGGCAGCATCCTGGAGGGTGAGCGGTCTCCCCCAGTTACCATAGAGAACTGATAGGAGCCGGAGGAGGCCCCATAGTAGAGATAGGGGGTGCTGCTGCTCTGGAATGGTCCACTCTGGCTCTGAGTGGAGCCTGGGTATGGTGGTGGCAGGTATGTGTGGTAATGGGCACTGCCCAGCGACATGCCTGTGGTGACAGGGGTGGGCGTGTAGGTAAACGTTGCCGGGTAGTGCATCCTTGGGCTGGAGAATCGGCTCTCAGTGAGGGAGGAGAATCCTGGGAACTGGCGCTCAAACTGCCCAGGGAAAGGAGTCAGATCTGTGGAACCTGCACACAATACAGTGCATGCACCCTTAATTACATAAACTGTTTAGGATTATATATTCTCTACAAAATATATACATATCAATAAAAATGATTTTAAAAAGTAAATACATTCAACAAGTTAATCAATTCCACAAAGTTTGAAAATGAAATGAGGGTATATCCTGCAAAAATAGAGCAATCTAATATATCACAAATTTTATTATACTGAAACTTTTATTCCACTCTTACTGTTTACATACACAATTTGGCAATTTTCCTTACTTGTAATAATGAAGGAACATCAGTGAAACCTAATAAACTAAATAACTTAAATATTCCTGTCTTTTCTATTTTCCCCAAACGTTTTCACTAAAGTTTTTCATAATTCAACTTCTGTTTTCTACAATTAGTGTTTACAAACAGATGGATGAACAGACAGACAGACAGACAGACAGACAGACAGACAGGCAGACAGACAGACAGACAGACAGACAGACAGACAGATAGATAGATAGATAGATAGATAGATAGATAGGTAGATAGATAGAGATATCAGGTATTTCTACAGCAGCATGGCATACACACACAGCAAAACATCGCACCAGACAATAAAGAGTAATAAAGAAATCCAGTAATAAAAGGTAATAAGAAGAAATTAATAAGCTCAAACTAAGGACATATAAAAACATATACTACACTGAGGGATGTCCTCGTCTGTAGTAGTGACCCTGTGGTATTAAACTGGTTTCAGGGCTTTAGTGCAATATACTTATTGGCATTGTATAAACATACGGCTACGGGGATAACAGTAACATTATGTAACATAACAGTCACTTTGGTTTGTGTACTTTAATAGCCACTGTACATACAGTATCTCAGGTCAGCTTGCTCTAAATACGAATAAAATGTGTTCCCCCAAATTATGGGGGAATAACTCTTTATACATTAGGCTGAATCACTACACTGCACAATGATCACAATGTGTCTTGGATTGGCTAAATATGTTTATGTATTTTTTCATTCATTTTCTCAGAACGGCTCGTGTATATGTGTATTCATGTGTACGGTTATACGCCTCTCATCTTCTGCGTTTGCATTTCCAGGCTTATTATATGCTTGTTTATGTGAGTCTGCACATGTTTAAACTGGTTTGTGTTCACCTAGGTATGTGCATTGCTTCAGTAAATTGTGTGTGCCCACGTTAAAAGCGCAGTCGGGTTGCATAAGCAGTCACACATTTGGAAGTGTTTTGTGAGGTGTTTGAAGCATCGTGGGGAGACGATCAGTCTCACCCTCTGATGTGGCTCCTGGTATCTTGTATGTTCTGAGCCCAGGCAGGAACCCCGTTCACCCGGCCCTCTGTCCTTCATATGCTCTCTTGTTAACCTTAAAAGTCATGAAACCACTAATGGGCCATTTTGGCACCAGCAGCCCCCCAAAACTCCTTTCTAGACGCAGTATTCTTATCATAAATCACTAGGCGTCTTTTCTGTCACCATGTCTGTGCTGAGGGGGCCTACGATTATGTGTGGGCGCGTTGCAGAGGCGTGAATTGTCGCTAAGATACTCATGTTCTGGACTCGCTAACAGTGTTCCCCCCCATGCACGTTTTCCCCCTTTTATATTAAACTTCTTTGATTTGAAACTCTTGGAATAATGGTTCTTTAGCCCCAGGCAACAAAGAGTGTGTGCTCTGAATAATGGGCAGAACAGCTAAAAGCACAGCCCCCCTTTTTCACACACATGTACACATAAAGGCTATGTTTGGGCTGTATTTAAACAGTCACTGATGCTAGACAGCCCTGGACCCAAAACCAGATGCTAGTTCATACATCTAAGTATGCTTTCCATGTTTAAGAGGCACTAAGCAAAGGTTCATTTGGTCTATTTACCGTACACAGCAAATATGCTTTTAGCAAGTATTACACTGTCAACTTCAGAGGACAGCAGAGTCTAATGACATTTGACAACAGCATCCACTTTTAACAGGAGGATTTTCTGAACTGTAGTTTGCTTCTCTGGCAGCAGGATGTGTCAAACAGTGCTGCCCTTATCTTAGATAATGGCTGTTATTAGCAACAAGAGCTCTGAGTGCGCCATGCAACACTCTACAGCCTGACAAAACCAGCCTAATCGAACCTGACAGGACAGGTGGCAGGCGTCCAAAAGCTGCCAAGCAGCAGTAACACCAGGGAGCCGCTTGTTTAATCGCTTACAGTTGCGTTGGGCTCACAAGAAAGAAAGAGAGAAAGAATGAAAGAAAATGGGAGGAGGGAAAGATGTTTAAAAAAAGACCTTAAAAACAGTCACCTGGCCCCGGCTCAAACAGGTGCTTGGAGGGAGAAAGTCGTCTACCCACATTTCAGCTTTAAACGTATGTGTTTGGGTGGGTGCAGGACAAAAGAGGACAAATTAGCATATTACATTCAGCACCAACTGGGCTCAGGCTCCCTGGCAGGATCTTTCGGAACCGAATCACTATAAAGCTGCTTAATTTGCCTGCCACCGGCCTGTTATTATGTCTTACTCTGTTATTAACCATATTCGGCACAGGATCAAAGAAACTGGAGGAGGAAAACGGAAACAATCTCTTTTTTGTACTTCAGAAAAAAGGTCTTTCAATCAATTTCTGGAGGTGGAAGTTTCAAGAACGACTGTTTTTTTTTTCACATCCTGAGGAACAAGCCAATGAAAACTGAAAGCTAAAGTCAGATTGTGGTTAATTAATTAAAGCCTGAGCAGCAAGTGAAACGAAATATTTTAACATGACATTGATGCAAGTACATTACTTACAAATACAAAATAGTGTGATAGAGTTATGATACTAACCCTCAAAAATATTAACTTCTCATAGCTAAGAGTGAGTGATGCACCATAAGACAGGCAAAGCAAGAGGAGCAGACGAGTTGCTGACCTTCCATAAAGAAAAATCTTTTATTTTAATATTTAAAAATGTGAGCACACCCCTCTGACAAACTGAGACAAGCTCCCAAAAAACAAACTGGACAAGCTTTTGGCGTCCTACAAAAAAAATCATCTTTGAACATATGTGTCTTGCTGTCTGGCGGCCAGGCCATGAGAGCGGAGGTGGAGAGGGTTAGGGGCCGCACCTGCAGGGGCCTGAGGCTGGAGGTTACCTGGCAGGCGGCGGGGAACGTCGCTGATGGAAGGCAGGCCGGTGGCGCGGCTGGAGGACAGAGGGGTGGTAGAGTGCACCGAGGGGGACGCCATGGGGCTCAGGTACGATGAGTATGCTTGCTCATTAAACCAGGGAGGGGACGACTGTGACTGCCGTGGGTCTGACCATGTGTGACCAAACAAAGAGACGGAGCATTATTTCCACAGATTAAACCTCGTGTGTTTTTTTTTGTTTTTTTTTTACAATGTGTGGTTAACGTATATAAAATATATGTATAAGTATATAATGTTATGCCTTGTTTCAGATTACTCTTAAAGTAGATGCAGGCTGAGGTGGAAAGTACTTAAATAAATTTGTTAATATACTTAAGTAGCATTTTAGGGGATGAGTAAAAATAAATTAATAATATTCTTATGAATTACATTTTTTTTTTTTTTCTTTTTGCCCAGGTACCAGTTCAATCATTTTAAATTTTTTTTTTATTTTTGGCTGAATATGAATTCAAATGTATTGAGGAAATCCTAAAAAACATCAGATTGAACTTTTAAATGCTTGAGAATATTTACTAATGGTGTATAAAGTGTCTTCTTGGCACAATATTTTCACTTAACTATCATTCTCTGTACTTTTTCCACTCTAGATATGGGTATTTGTGTGCCTACGTTCATCCTATTCATGGGTGACCAGGTTTTTAATCCTCTGAATCTATGATAACATCCAAAGCAGACTGTCCTTAAACAGAGAGCTAAAAGAAAGAGGAGCAGGGATGATGGTATGTGTTCTCAGTTGGCTTAGCTGTTACAAAACAATACCCAGGGCTCAGGATGTTTGGAACAGTAATTAAAGACAAATGATATGTGCCTCTTCTCTCTAGGTACAGAGTGCACTTTGCTGTTTTTCTTTGCTAATCACCCCGTATTTTAGCCTCCACAAACATATCCGGTGGCATAATTTATGACTGTGGTTGAGACTTAGCACAGCTGTATTTTTGCTTAGCTGAATAAAATGAAATGATCTATATAAACATTTATTAATAATTTACATTGTAAAAAAGATGGTACCACAATGTTGACTGATTTTGGTGCGAACTTAGCTTATGCAGTGGCATAGTAGAGTGTGAATAGTCTCAGGAAAGTAAACTTGCCCATACCTGAGATTTGGCTCTGGCCCTGAGGAGAGAACGAGTTGGGGTTGTTGAGCGAGGTTCGGGGGGTTTGTGTTGGCACAGCCACTCTCATGGTGCTCTGTCGGATGCGTTCTAGCTCGCTCAGGCGGTCAGAGAACAGGCCCGCCTTCGGTGAATCGTCCAACTTTGGCCTGTGTCCTGCAATGTAGACGAGACGGCACGTGAGCTGATGGTGCTGGGACCCTGGCCATGCCACTGCATGAATGTTTCATTACCATGCTCACCACAAACAGCGTCATATTAATTACACAAAGCAGAAAGCATTCCAAAACCTTTTAGCTTTGATACAATTTCAAATGGCAATAGACGTAAACTAGGCAAACTCCTACATAGTAGATATTACTGCAATCTCTCAGACGTAGATGAATTACAACTTAGGGCTATGCCTTTTTCTGAATTATTCATTATATAAACACAGTAATTCCTCAGAGTGGCAACACAGTGACAGAAATATGATGTTTTGCTGAAGCACAAGAACTGTACTTCATTAAAGTTTTGATGAAGCCTGCTGTCTAATATAATTCACCATGTGTATTAATAGGTACAGGCATACAGTTAACTTCCATTTGGAGTACGGCAGGCTTCTCGGATGGCTTGCAATGGATAAAAATGGGACAAGTGTTCCATTTCCTTCTGCATGAACATTTCATTCGGCCCTCTGGCATGTTCGGCTTGTCTTATTAATTTAGAATGTACTCAATTGCTATCACTCTGCCCTTAAAGTCAAAAACGATCAGTGGCTCCACAACAAAAGAGCTGTTTAATGTACTTTAGCCTTCCCCTGCTGAGCTTCGCATTTTCCATATTCCACATTCAGCATTGTCCATACTGTTAATGTACAGGGTCAAAGCAGGTGAAAGACACTTTATGCCAAGCAAGTCAAAAATCCCAGGTCGTCTAGCAAAGCACAATTTTCAATTTATAACCACAGGCTCTCATCCTTCCTTTACTACCCATACAGTGGGATTTGCAGGCACAAAGGGTTCCATACTGCCAAATGCTTTACAGGAGAGTCATAACAAGACCATTTAAGAGCCCACAGGTGCCCCGTGCCGGCTCAACCCATAGCAGAAGAGGGATAAAGAGAGGAGAAAGGCCCCAAGCTGCACTACCCCCAGCCCTATTGGCCATTAAAACAGTGCTGTTTGTCTGTCTAGGCCAGTACCAGCTTCCCAGAGAAGGCAGTAAAGTAAATATCAAACAGGAGAGGCAGAAAAACTCCTGCTGGAACTGGAACTGTTCCAGTTGGCACAGAGAGACCAACTAAGACAGGATCTAGACTATACTCATTGAGAACAAAAAGACAACGTACACACTGAGAGAGACAGAGAGACAATATTTCTTCCACAGTAGACATTTTACTGGGAGGCAAGGGGGATAGTAGATGACAGATTATATGTAATACGTATTTAATACTTCAGGTCATACATATGGCCACAGTGACATACTAGGAGCCCAAACCACCATAGAGTCCAAGTTCATTCATTGAACAAGCCCCTTTTTTTCCAAACAAAATTCACTGTTTATTTTGTTGCACAGGCACTGACCACAGTACGTTAAAAACTCTGGAAAAAGTAGTGCATTGTGCATGCTTATTTTCTAGGCTTCATATAAAAAGTGATATCCTGTGCTTGGAGACCAAGTGGACCTTCATCACTAGTGATTTTGGAGTGACTCCTTGATGAGGGCTGAGCAGAAGGCAAGGGAGCCTCCATCAAGCACTGCATATGGGTCAAATTTAAAATATAAAAATCAAGCATATAATTGGCAACTGTTATAGCATTTGGAATGTAGAGCACACGTATACTTACATATATACATACATGTAATTATAGCACTTTTTCATCAAAATTGATCGGCCATGGTCTCAAAGATGACCATATGGTTCAACTGTACTTTAACCCTCAAATAATATATTTTCTCAATAAGCTTAAAATGTTGACAAAGAAAATTTTAAATTCACCATATACGATAGATAAGAACAGAAGTTTAAAGTGTCCATGTCATGGAGAAACAAATCTTTTCCTGCTTTTATGAAATAAGAGGTTGATATACCATGTAAACATTGTCAAAGTTTCTTCCACCCGCAATCCATACAGTCTATATATGTAAAACTAAGCTGGAGAACCAGTTGTGATTCATAGCTATGGCTGACATTTACTCATCACTGCTATTCCTTGAATACTTCATCCTAGACTATCTTAGACTAAACAGTCTAAATCCTAGAATGAATTTTTGATGACGTGCAATACAGATCAGCCAATAAGAACAGAGATGTGCATTTCGTTGTCTCTGTACTCGAACAATAACAATAAAGTTGAATCTAACTTAACCCAACCTAAAAAGTCTCAAAATGTCTTTTCTTGATGGTCATGTCAGATGACATTTTGGAAAATTTTGGAAAATTTTTGGAAAATTCTGAAAATTCGAAAAATCATTACTGAATTAAGAAAGAACTATAAATACAAATGATTTACAGTTTTGGTCAGTAATACAAAACAAATAAATAAATACAAAATTATGCCAAATATGTAAAAAAATAAAATTATAAAGGAATTTAGAGCAATATCAAACAGGTTGGATTGAATTTCCAAAACAGCTTGGAAAATTTAAAGTGGACACACACACACACACACACACATACACACACACACACACACACACATTATATATATATATATATATATATATATATATATATATATATATATATATATATNCACACACACACACACACTATATATATATATATATATATATATATATATATATATATATATATATATATATATATATAAAGTGTACAGAAAAAGTCTACATTGCATCATCAATATACTAAATATATATATATACTGTCAATATACTACATACTACAACTGCATATACCTTTGTCATGTATCAGTCATGAGGGTGATATTTCAACTCAAACTGAGGGAACCACAGACTTTAGACAATAATGGTAGTGACCTTGTCATATAAGACACAACTGACTGAAGACAATATTAAGTGGTGATTAGATGGTAAACTGTTGATTTAAAGTTCTCCTAATGGAAGAAAAGCAGGCTTGGTTTAATTAATTTATAATTGCACAGAGGAGGCATTAGCAAAAAAAGCACATATTGCACCACAATGATTATAAAATAAGTGAAAATGATCTAATGATAGTAAATATATGGGCATACCTTTCCAAACACTGTCATGTATGAGCTGAGGAGCAAATGTGCCTGTTCTTTCTTTCACATCACACCTCTAGACACCATGTGAAGTTGGAAACAAGCTTTGTCAGCCTGTGAAGTGGGAATTAGGGCAGGGAGTGAGCCTGAATGAGTGGAGGTATTTAAGAGAATCAGGAAACCAGATGATATCACTGCTGGGGGGAAAGTCCCAAACATTCCCATCATCTCCCAGACAACGGGTGAGATTTTCGATAGCCAACACTTCCCTGTCCAATCATGCAGCGGAAGCACGGTCACACTCATTCCAGATGCTTGACTGGCCCAGTGGGACCATGGCCAAACATTACTGGTGAGATATGTATCCTCCAGCTGACACAGGCCTGATTTCAGAGCTCAGGACTAAATACTTATGAGTCTGTCGAGGTAATTCCAAGATAACATCTCTAGCCATCCTGTTATATGTTCTCTGATAGCAAAAGGCCCAATTATGCAGACAAACTAAACCTGAAACATTGCAATAAATTAAATAAGAAAGAGATACCATCTGAGGTTATCCCCCTGCGGCTCCCACATCAGCATGCTTGGTCATCATGACTAACAGCGATAAACAAATGCAGCAGCTCCAATGGTGGAAGACAGGAATTAGGAGAACAACAATAGAAAAAGCCAAAGGCAATAGAAAAGATAACAGAATAAATAGACAGGTAAGTTTGGCTGACCTGAGCTGCATAATGATTCCGCAACTGACTTAACTGAGTTCTGCAGTAGAAAGTTTTGAGTTCAAATCCAAGAACTGCACCAATACTGGACTTTTGATGAAGGTCTTAACTGATCAGCTAGTATGGCTGCATATATAGAGGAAAGCACTATGGGCAGTATTTAGAGTTGGGGTTCTTGTGTGAAGTGAGGATTTGATATCAAAATTGTGCACATGGGTATTCAGACTTCGACAGAAAGCTACACAGACAGTTGCGCAGGAGTTGTGCGTACAGGGTAGGATTTGCTTAGACCTTGATTTAGTATCCCGTGGCCACATTAAATTATGCACACAATTAATTCTTAAGTCTTCCAATGGCAACAATAGTGTTCTCTGTGTTTCTGGAAGGAGCAAGATGCAATACAGTGAAATACAGCAATGGGGGAAAGAGGGGATAAATACAGCATGGGTGATAGCCAGTCTCATCTATTCATTCAGGTTTAGGAGTAGATGAGAAAGAGAGAGAGAGAGAGAGAGAGAGAGAGAGAGAGAGAGAGAGAGAGAGAGAGAGAAACATGTAGAGTAAGACTGTCATGGAAACCTGCCAGGTGTCTGTGTGGTCTTTACATTTTAGCCTTCAGAAGGCAAGCCAGGCAGGGAAAGGGTACATGCACACACATGCATACACACATACAAAAAAACTACAAGGGCCCTCAACCTTTTTAAATCTTCAGACACACTCCTTCATCACCTCCATGCTCATATTAAAGTAGTATGACTCCTAACAGAGCACCACCAGTATTTCTTGAGATGTAACGCTGCAGCTCTGATGAACACACTGAGTCTCCAGACCAGACATATACAGCCAGACTCAAGCTGAGCCCTCTCTTCATGCACATACACATTTCTGGCACCTCCTCCTGTAGCCCCGGTCCGGCGGGCCAGGACTACGTCTCTGTTTTTCTCCCTTCTCCTCTCTTGTTTGGATTGGTTTTATGTGAGCAGTTCCCATTATAAATGCAGCTTTAAGTGAAGTCTACACTGACACTTTTTTTCATTTGCTGTAAGGTCAGATAATGTCTATAGTGCTTGTGTGGTCTACAGAGCTGATATGGTTGAACAATGGCCAGATATAACCTTTTTACTGTCACAGACACCATTATTGCTCGAGTTACTGTCTCCATTCAACATACTGATGTGTCAAAGTGTCCAAACAGTGAAAACAACACGTGGAATTCTGGTAAGATGGAGGTACATCTTTTTAAAGGAGCACGTGGCGTCTTCTAATCCCCACAAACAATGCAGGATTTGACTGATGTGATTTTACAAGAAGTGAAACGTACGACAAAAAGATCATTTGAAACGTGTTACAAAAATTGAGAGTCCGACATACGATCTGTAATTACATGGGGCCTCCAGAGCAAGTGTGTTGGTTTAACCAACCCCGCCCAATCTATTAGTTTAAATAACTTTTAATGAGGGCTATTAGAGGTTAGTGCAAAGCCTGCGTTACCCACGAACGGCTGCACACAAACATAACAGCAAACATGATATTTTTCATCAGACATTAATACAGTTGTGATATTACTGATATCAGTTCGTTTCTACATGTTTGCATAAGCACATTTTGAGTTTGTACAAGTAAATCAGCTGTGGAGAGATCTGCTTAAACCAGTGTATGACAGATAGACAGAGAGCTAGGATGAGAAATCACTTTTGAAAGCAAATGAATTGTATGAGTACACTGAGTCGTTAATGTCACCAGACTATCAACACTCTCATTGTACTGCTTGTTCTCCCTCCCTCTCTCTCTCTCTCTCTCTCTCTCTCTCTCTAACACACACACACACACACACACACACACACACAGAACTGGAACTTCTCACCCCTGAAAGATTCATATGGCACCCATCATGGCTTATTAAACACATAAACACATTAATAATGCACATACTGTGCTGAGTTAATATCTGCTATACATTCAACTCTGACTGAGGGCCTGCAGACACAGTAAGTAAAAGACAGCCTAAATGAACATTAGTCTCTGTATAATAAGCAAATTATATTTTGACTGAAAATGAAACAGTCTGTACATAAACATGCACCTATTATTTCTAAATTACACATAAATGCTCTAAAGCATAACAAATGTAAGTGCTGACAAGTGAATCAAAAGAAGGTGTTCTTTCAGGCGTTTGCTCAGTGAAAAGCTTTCTGACGGCACACTGTTGGCATTGTCTAGTTCGGCGAGTTGGGCCCCTTCTTTAATTGCCCTCTCATTAACACCAATTAGATGTTTAATGATGCAGAATCCCAGTGTTAAGGATGTGCTGAAATACAACATTAGTAAGAGGCCACAGATGAGGGACCGTTATGCAACAGCTTGTACTTTTTGACCATGACCTCCTCTTCATCTATAATTAATGTGGTGGCATTAATTCTTAATATGCCATGCTTATATGGCTTGAAAGTACTCAGAAATATGGCTCTGGGACACATAGTCCAATCTAAAACAAAAATAAAATCTATTAGAGTGAGTTTAGAAAAATTGCATAAAAATGTGTTGTGAACATTTCATTTGTTATAGGCCACACTAACATGCAATTTATCGGCCTTTTGATACTGCACTCTAAGAGAAGCAGGAGCACAGGAAGTGTTTGACATCAAACAAAAGTGCAGAGACTGCTAGAGGCCGTCTTAATACAATGAAGAATCAAGACCATACAGTCAGTGTGTCTTCAAACACCAGAACCATATGTGTTCACTGAGACTAGAGTAAGTGAGAGGGAAGGAGAGAGAAATGTTGCAAGTGATGTGATAGGGTTGAATCCTACGCCAAGATGGAGTATGTATTTTTTTCATGATAAAGTAAAACAGCTGCTCTCCAGACAGGTTGGCACTGAAAGCCATTAAAAATGAGCTGATGTTAGCACTATAGCACCCCAGTGGAGCCTCGGCGCAGCCTGACACACCTTCACTGACAACTTGCTATGAACATACAAGGAGACTATTAGATCCTAACAATGGAACACAAAAGATATGATGTGATATAAAAGAAAGACTGTAGGTTGAAATACCATACCATAACTACCATAGCATACCACAGCGTGTAGTAAACTACGCTGTACTGAAATAAACTGTCTTGACTTTTCAAGAAATGAAAATGTAATAAGAGCCTAAGTAAACCCAGTGACTTCTATAGAACTATTCTGTTGTCTCTCTCCATTTAATGTTTGATCATTTAAGTCCCCAGAAATCTGACTTCCAATAGTCAGCCAATGTCCAAGCCTTACAGTATGTAGGGAGAGTTCTCACAACACAATCCAAAAAGCCAGGCTCTTTTTATTTCTCAGCATCTGACAAGGTAAATGATATAAATATCAGCATCAGGCTATGGCAGATTTAGAGTTAGAAGGGAAGATAAATAAATTATAAGTAAATAAAAATAAATGAGAAATATCCATAGTTATTGTTTAGACTTCCAACAGCCATCCAGCATCTAAGCTAGAGTATCTAGGAATAACCCAACTAAGAATAAGAAGGAGCATCACACCACTTCAGTGATCACAAACATGCAATTGGTAGGACAGGAAAAGACAGAATACAGAGATTTGGTCACTTTAAGAAGTGTGTAACTTACTCCTTGGCTCACGCGGTCCGTCCACTGTGACCTTAATGGCTCTGTGGTAAGTGGCCACTTGTGGTGGGTTTGTGAACACTGTAATTGTCAGGGTGAAGCTCTTTCCTGTACAAACATAATAATACAGGTTTAGTTGCTGACAATAAAAGTACCTGCATGTTCCTCTGCCAGCTTTCATCTCAAATGAAATTGGGAGAATCTTAATTTAGACCTAACCCTCCTGGTGAAGGAGGCAGGTAGAAAGAACTCCAAGCATTACAACCGAGTGGAATTCAGATCAACAACCCTGGCTCATCATTCAGCGTCCCTAAACAAGATTTCAGACCAATTGTGCTCTCATGGGGGTCTAAGGAGAATGCAGTGTACTAACATGGCGTCTCAGGAATGCCATTGCTTGGTCAAGGAGACAGGAAGAGGTGGGTGGAACGTCAGCGCAACTCTGAGCAACAGCTGGCAGCCCACATGCACCAACATCTCAACGCCAAGAACACACAGTTCCACTGCTGAGTTTTATCTCGACACACATTTAAACGATTCTCTTGTGACGCTAAAAAGTTGAAGCACTTCAGTTTAGATATGAAATCTGAAAGTAGTGAATAGACTGTATTGTAGAAAAAGGCCTTATATGCAAACGATAACATTTTCTTCCTTGATTAATGTATTCTTCAGAAGTCAGTAATGCATTCTCAGCAATGAGAATCGATTTACAGAGATAAATCCATTTAATCCAAAATCTGAAGCTTATTTAGCATTGCCTAAAAGGAAAAAATGCACAATTTAACATTATAAAAATTGCAGACTATTGAAAAAGGGGGGAAAGGCAGCAATATTCACACAGTGAAATGAAAGAGACTGCCTTGGCCAAGCTAATCACGTGTCATTTATGTGTGTATATTGGTTTTCAAAATTTCAGTATCACCAAACTGCAAAATTTTTTCCCTCACAAATTCAGGTCCAAATGAATTACTTATATAAATGCAGTAATAAAATGATATTAATAAATTCATAAAATAAATGACATTTATTTTATATAATATGCCCAGGAACACACACAGCTTTGTAACTTAACGATCAGTCAGGAACTGCCTGGACTGTAACTGATGTAATTATTAAAACAATGTCTTTTGTCCCCAGGTGACTGTAAACACAATTACACAAGCTTTCCTGCACAAACGTACTCTTAGGTACACAGTGTGCTCGGGCCTGGAGCAGGTGTAGGTAGTCGCAAAACTACATAAATAAATACAGCTGATTGGGCAGTATTAAGACTGCAGACGCATAGTGTACCTTCATTGTGTAAACCGCTCTCGTCTTGTGTTGACACCACATCCTTCACATAATCTTATCTACTTACAGATGCCCTTATGTAAACAGCAGTAAAATTGGCATTAAGTGGATCAGACCTGATAATTACACACAGGAGACAACATGGCTTTACCCAACTCATGTCTGTTGACAGCTCAAAGTTGGCTGTTTTTTTTTTCATTCTCTGATTTCTGTCCTGCTGCCAAAGCAATGCAGCCAGAATGCTGACAATCATGGCCCTAAAAAAACTCCTTTTCCAAGTCCCAGATCATAGATAAAATTGCCTAAATGTATCTGCTTAAATGTAAAAAAAAAAATCTCAGAATATTTTATTGACTGAAAATGGACTAACCTCTTCCACTGCGTCCCACAAATCGTAGATCATTGAAGCGAGCCACCTGGTTCTTCATCACACCTGAAGCATTACGCAGCTCTGCTGAGTAATTCTCATCGTTCCCAGCCATCACAGTGACGACAGTGCCGTCAGGAACGTCCCCCAGAGCCACGACCTGCAGGGACACAACACTGAGTGCAGTGACAGCTTCCAGGGCTCACTGAAGTCACGTTAGGCAGTGCTGGAAACTAGTCTATCACGTGGATCAATATTCCTAGACATTCCAGCAAAATTTAAAAAATCCAGATACAAAAGCTTACAGTAAAAGCAAACGTTTGGACGCCTGAGTGATGTATATTTTGACACTTTTAAAGATATTTTGATTTAAAGGCTTGTGCCTGAAATCTGTTCCTAAGGCAAAAATTTACACATTTAAAAGAACTTAGGACTAGGAAGAACAATCGACAAGTGCTCAGCATGTGTGGGAGCTATTTCAAAACCGAAAAATATCCCCCAGATGACTGCATCATGAAGAAAGCAAGCTGAGAGAAAGCAAATGTGAAAAGCTGTCATCAGTCTGTATATATATATATAGATAGATAGATAGATAGATAGATAGATAGATAGATATGGTCATTTTACAGAAATAATGAAATGTGGAAAATAGTAAACACACACACACACACACACACACACACACACAGACACACACACACACACACACACACACTAGTTCTATCTGTAGGTATATCTAATACATATAACTAATGATGACAATAAATTAACACTACATTTATATATTTATCTCATAATTGTAACACACTGTAAACAAACCATACAGGAATAAACAACGTGTGAAGGATTTAAGGATAGGAAAAACGTTTTTGTAGTTGACCAGTTAAAAAAAGACAGATAGATAGATAGATAGATAGATAGATAGATAGATAGATAGATAGATAGACAGACAGATGGGATAAGGATAAACATAACAAGTTACATATTTGTACACATACTTATTTATACTTATATTCCAAATTTAAGCAAATAAAGACGTAAAAGCTTTACTAGGCTAATTATCAGGAAAGTTGTTGTTGTTGTTGTTGTTGTTGTTGTTGGAGGTAGATAACCTTGTAGCCAAAACAGCCGCAAACTGAAGTAATCGACTGAAGTAAAATGACTCACCTACTGTATCATGAGAAATTAAGAGTTTCCAGACATGGACATATTTAAACCGGTTTAGTGGAAACCAAAAGTCCCACACCGAGTGATTCCCATACTCTAGCATTTATCTTATAATCTTCCACCCCGAGTGTAACCACTGAAAGTCATTTTCTGTTCAAATAAATCCAGAAACAGAAACGGAAAGCCATGGAAGCAGGGTTTTACCTTGAAAGCGACCGGCAGGGTTTTGTTGCAGCGCCAGTGAGAGGGCAGCACGGAGCAGAGGAAGTTGGGGCTGTCGGTGCGCACCAGCTCAGCGGGATGATCGGCGATGATTTCTGCCATGGAGCGGTTCTCCAGCGGCCGCAGCCTGGCGTCGTGTTGCCCGGTTCCACCTCCTGCATTGCCGCCGCTCATGCTGTTAATCCCGCCGCTGCCTCCTCCGCCGCTGCCGCTGCCGCTGCTGCTGCTGCTCACCTCGTTGATCTTGGCCGGGAGCGGCTGCAGGCTGCTGGACGGCGGGCTGAAGCGCCGAGTCGCGCTCGCATCTACAGGAATGCGCATCACAAACACGCGGTTACACTGAGGTAAGGCGACGCGACGAGGTTTACACAACTCCCGTCTTGTACAGTGACTAGAAGTGCACACGTTTGCGCAGCTGTTATAGCGGGAACTCAGTGAGAAATGAGTGTCGGAAGTGTCCGAATCCAGCTCCGTCACGACCAAACTTCAATTGGCGCTTTGTGCAGAGGCGTTTTCCTGTATTAAAAAAAAAAAAAAAAAAAAAACGCTTCCCAAAATAATCCCGCGTCACGTCTGACACCAGGCAAAGTTTCATTTTTTTTCTCTACCGCATGATTTTTACAGTCTAATGTCTTCAATCTTCCCAATATCTTACATGCTCTCTAGGCAGCTGATGCTCAGTGTAAGACACTAAACAGAGTCAAGCTTATTAAATTGCCCTCCCATGTATGTGTACAAAAACCTCACCTCTGTTTTTATCAGATTAAACAAACTGGCTAACAGATATAGATGTTTCAGAAAATAGTGTTTAAATATGGAGTGCAAATCTGACTAGATATGATCACAATTGTTTAATTTCCTACTCATAAGATAAGCTATAATCAAACTGTACACCTAATATGATTATCATTTTTGCTACATATCATATCACTGGACCAATTAATCTATTAATCTGCATCATTAGCCTCAGCACCACGCTGACATGCTTATGGTGTTCTCATTTATTTGCTGCTTATTTACTACTAACAGTTCCTGTTCACTGTCCGTTTTACAATATGTTCACTCAAGCATATCATGACAACTGATAAGTAACAACAACTGTAGCTAAGTAAGTTTCGGACATAAGAACTGGGCAAAACAGACCAGTCTCAAAGAACATTCAACTCATGACCACTGTAATAGTTCAGAAGGAAGAGCCACTGCATATACATGTGAGGGATAAGCAGAGAGATCAGAAACGCAAACGCTCTGTAGGATAACTCGGAGAATCAGAGAAAGCTAATATCATACAGCCTGCATGGATTTAGTGTGAAGAGAGCTGGTTCCTTATCTCTCCACTATGTCTCTACTATAGATGGCAATCTCACTCTTTGATGGAAAGAAGTCCTGTTGTTTCCCAGGAGGAACTTTTTTTTTTTTTTTTTTAAAAATGTGCAAGTCAGTCTGGCCACAAAAAATACTGATGGCAGTTATAGTTGGAGCTTTACTGAACTGTGCACGTTTATGGGGATGAGATCTACAACCACAAATGTGTGGTGATGGAGAAAAGAGAGGTGGCATTACCACATGTGCACACACACACACACACACACACACACACACACACACACGTGTATGTATGCATGTATGTATGTATGTGTGTATATATATATATATTTATGTATCATTTGGATATGAATATACAGTATTTTGTGTGTGTGACATATATAAAATGTGTGTGTCTTTCATTGTAAGGATATGGGAAGGATATTTTTCTCTTGGGAAGCACAGAGAGACATGCATATGGCACATCGTTATGACAGAGGAAAAAAAAGCCTATTGAATTACGTTCCTTCTATTTCTGCCCAGAACACCAAAAATATGGTTCAGTCTGGCCAGTGTTTTAAAATATTAACTTTAAATTTATGGACAGATAAATCAGTAGAGTTGTAATTAAGGTTGTAACAGTATTAAACATATCCATAGTTAAAATGCACTGCGTATTATTCAAACAGTCTGGGGTCTCAGGTTCGTGTCTTGCTTTCTCCATCATTTAGTTGCTCTGAGCCAGAAGTATGCTCATTGGAAAAAAGTGTTGTTTTTTTTGCGACTGTATCTAGGACAGCCTTGCTGATGATCACTCAGCAGCAAACATAAGTAATCAAAAATAAATAAATAAATAAAATTTGAGATTACCATGACAATCAATAAAACAATGGTGCAAATAAAATCTAATAGCAGAAACAGGGAGGCTGTTGACATGCCTAAACCAAACTGTGTGTTAACTCATATACAAAGAGATATCAAAGAGCATTTGTCACATCTGAATCCACTTTGCTGTACAGTATGGGCGCCATCTGCCAGCAATATCGGTGTGGAGTGTACGCACTTAATTTCAATCATTCTCTGTGCCTCGAGACCGGGACTCTGCCCACTTCTTTCGGGGCTCGTCGTTTGATGTCCTAATGAGCTGAGAGCAGCCCACACAGCTGCCTCTGATGTGCCACAAAGGCGAGGAGTCGAAGCTGTTCAGTTTATGAAGGACACAAGCTCACCTTTTGCTGTTCATCACCTTTTTTCATCTTTCAACCCGTATGTCTGAACGGATCAGACTCAGAGCGCGATGATATGATGTGCTTGGTTTGTAGGGACGCAGTGTAACAGAACCAGGACCAGATGCGGTTCTGATTATGGAGTGATAGGAGGAGTTTGTCACAGAGATGATAGCATGATTTACTGTGGATAACTCATCAGGCTGGTATTCGTTGAAATTGTTTCTGAAAAGAGTGCAATCACTATCCGCACTTTTCCCCTGCTGATACACACCTTATTATACATAATGACATGAGACAAAGGAGCCATTGTTGACTGCTACTTTAAACAAAAGGAGACACTGAGCTTCGGGGTGGTAACAATATCCAAATGACTACAATTTTGATTCATAAAGCCCCGGTATTATGTAACATGCTACATGAATGTTTTTCTGTGTATGTGTGTGTGTTTTTCTCTAGTCTTGCGTTCTTTCGTTGGTTGAGAGGAAAAATCCAGCCTCTTAAGTCCCTGGATCAAGGCTCCATTTCACAGTGGTGCATTTTTAAAGACACTTAATTATGGTTTTATGTGTGGAGCATTTTGATGGGGCCACGGAACCTTCCAGTTTCAAACAGTTACTTTCCATCCTTGGCAGGCAACAGAACAGAGGGGCGGAGAGAATGTGTGTGTGTGTGCGTGTGTGTGTGTGTGTGTGTGTGTGAGTGTGTGTGTGTGTGTGTGTGTGTGTGTGTGTTTGAGAGAGGAAAAAAAAGAGAGAGGAATGACACATTCACAGAAACATACTTCTTACCGAATCAGGAAGAGCTCTTCAACTCCTCTCAATCCCTAGATTTAATCTAAGCCCATAATTACTATTTGTCATTGAACGGTTGATGACATCATCACAGAAGACAGTAATGCAGCCTTAAAACTGTACTTGCCAAGCTATCAAATAAGGCAAAGGATCTGAGTAGGCAGCAAATTGCAACCGCGCAGAAATGGCAGAGACGATAGAGATGGCACGGGAGTGATAGGACAGAAATGAGGCAGGGAAGGAGATTTTCCATTAAGGGCTAAAGAAGGAGAGGGTGCACTCCGAGTGCCTTCCTCTGGCTGTTTTGGATGAGTGCAGTGTGCGGCATGGCAGCCTCGTCTGGAAATCAGAGTTGAGATGGAGGCTTGCTGTGGTCGGTGGAGGGGGGGCCGGCTACAAAGGCAATTTCCTTTTTGCCCTTATTGGCATGACTGTCTGCCGCCTTCATCCTTCATGGAGGTCCTTAATTGAGATCACTTGTACTTAAAAATAGGAACAGAAAAGGAACTTCTGTGGCTTGGGAAGGGGAAAGAAATAAAGGGCGTTGATGTGTAGGCTGCCATTAAACACTCATAATGACGGAGTCCGGCATTAAGAGTGTGTGCAGCTCTAGTGTCTGCTGTGGCGTTCTCTAGGTGTTCAGACATTTTACACCACACTACACTACGCTCATTATACGTGCTGTCCCTGTAGCAGTGTGCTTCGAAGGGCTTGTAAGCTTACACTGTCTAAACATGCCATAGGACATGTAAGTTAGGTTGCAGCTTCTGTGTATTTTCCTATTTCTTTTCAAACGGTATTACATATAATATTTGTAGGCGAGTAAACAATTCATTCATTTTTATACTGCAAAATCCCTCCGAGTAATTACTTTTGACGTATAATCACAGGATCAGTATGAACAGCAAACACTCCTGGATGAGGATAGGGTGTCATTTTTCCATAAGAGTGTGTTTATTTTGGACAAGAAATAAGACCAGAATTCCACCTCACACATTTCTCTTCCGCTGTGAATTGCACTGGTCTACTTCCTCTCTGAAACGACCTGGTTGGTTGAAAAATATTTATAGTGTATATGCAAGATACTGTTCTAATGTATCCGCTGCCATTTAGTGCTATTCTGTGTGAAAGGTTAAACTAGTAGTAGATTTATTGGGAGCAGATTTCACCTTGTCCCGCAGTAGCGTGAGGATGATTGATGGTTTTACCATGCACAGACGAGGGATTGAACACCTGATGGGCAACAAAAACAGGCAGATATCCATAACATGCATGTCAGGGGGGCTGTCGCCTATCATGGATGATTTTTCTCAGGTTCTGTTAATGCCACTTTATTCTGGAGTGTGTGGACCAAAGCTAGTTCATGCAAAGGTGCTGAAATGAAACCAAGAACGAAGGGAAGAATATTACAGCAGGCTGGAATCTGAGCAAGGCACACAGAGCATTGCTCTTCGAGCGCATAAACCTCAGACTGGGGTAAAGTATACTATAGCCATATGTGCACAGCAGTAGATTAAATGAATTATTCTAGGACGTCAAAAGTCTGTGGAACCAGGTGATTTGCTTGGCCACTGCTCTGATATTTCTTTGTGAAAAAAATAAGGCTGTCATTGTTTGCTAGAAACTCAATCATTCTCACAGGGAGGAGGTCTGCCCAGTCTTCTATTCTTTTCAGCGTATGAGCTAAACTTAGTCATTACCAAAGCTTAGGGGGAAATAGTAATACAAAACTAAAACTGTGGAATGTTTGATGAATTGGTGAGCGGGGAGAAAATGATGGAGGGCAAAAGCTTCTGGAAGTACGAGGCACTGAGGTCAGTATCGCAACAGATCATTTTAAAGTTTGGGAGTATATCCTTTATATCCTTGTTAATTGGACTCCAGCCTCCTGTAAGCTATTAGGGACGATATCCATCCTTCTTAAACTTGTCCTTTTCTGCACACATAATCACTCTTACGCGTAAACCGATACTGACATGTTATCTTGTTCATGTAATTAGATATGACATGCAAACATTCTCTGACAGAAAAGACACACCTAACAGGTCTCCTAGATAATTTATAAAGATATTCTACACAACCAGTTTTGCAAAGGCATTAATAAGAATATAAATAACACTAAATTGGTTCTTTGGTGTACTGAGTACTTAAGAGTAGGAATGCATTGTGTTTTAGGAATTGTATATTTGTTATTCCTTCATTTCATGCACATTTTAGTTCCACTCTGGAGGAAAGCTCTGGAGGAAAACAGTAATTCGGAGCTGTCAGTTGTTATCAGCAAAGGGCTGCTGTGGCTGCAGGATTTCATTCTAACCAAGCAGGAGCACAATCTGATTCCACCTGTTTAATCAGTTGGATCTTGATCTCGGTCAGTTGATCTTGGTCAGATGTGTCTCCTGATAAGTTGGAATGAAAATCTACAATCACAAAAGCCCTTTGCAGATAAGAATGGACACCTCTGTGCTAAATCTAGCCACCTTTTAAAATCCCATGAGTTATCATCAGGTTCAGACTTCCACTCATCACCCTCATAACTACATCATTTCTCCTTCCACATTTGTTCTTATGAAATAATTCATAGTAGTTACTGAATATACGCTTTATGATAAATGATGGAAAAATAAGTAGGGACCATTTCTGTTTGCTGCACACAACACAACATCAATCCCAGCAGTAAGCTGCCATCCTGCAGTATATTCAGTTTGCCACGAACTAAACTTTTTACATAACAAATGATCTGCTCTTGAGTTAACTGAACACACACCTTAAGGCCTCTTCTGTCACACAATTTTCCCATAATATACTATATTTATGATGGTCTGTAAACTTAAAATGGTGTGTAATTTAAATTGGTGAACTGAACTCAAAAGAATTGCAGTTCGTGAATCAGACGTTGACCGAGTTCCTAAATCCCAGAGGGTGAATTTATTTTATTGGTAATCGCTGCAATTTGGGTTAGAACTAAACGAAATAACATTTTTGGCATCTTAAAAATAAAGATCTCAAATATCTGGGGTGAACTGAATTACTCCACATTAATGCTTCTGTGGAAGGCTAATCAGTGACGACATTACAAGCATCTGCAAATACTTAGACTGAACATGCTAAAGGTTCCTTCATTCTTTTAAAAGTGCAATATAATGCACCATTTTTACAACATCAGCTTCACAAATACCATAAACTGAATCCAGCATCGTGTAATACCAGACTGAAAATAAATGACATTATAATTACTTTGGTTGAGTCTAGAAACACCCCATCTTTGAAGCTAATTGCACTGCTGAAGTGGTAGTGCCAATATCAGCCATGTGTTTTTACCCCTGGGATATTTAGTCATTTTACCCCTTAATGTTTAGCTTATTATTGACTTATTCATCTTAAAACCTATTTTTCAGTAGCTCCAATAAATTTAAAAGTAAGCATATGTAGTTGCAAGAGGGGAAATTTAATTCAGGACCGACTGATGCATTGTGGGAGTTTGGGGTTAAATGCTGTAATTACACGTATGACGGACACCTTTTGCATGTTTCTAGCCTCACATTCACTAGTCTCATTGTCTAAAGGGTGTGAAAAGAGAGACTGGGTTGAAGCAGAGGCGTAGGTCTGGTTAACTGATCCAATGCAATTTGAAATTGCACATTTACACTACTTCATGCCCACTATTTTATAAGTTAAGACATAGGATCAAGGACAAAAACAGACTTAGCTAAACCCGATTGTAATTCAGAGCTCCTGTGGAGTGGCTAACAGACGACTGAATTCCACTTCTCCTAAAGAGGAGACAAGAAGGAGAGTGTGTGTAAATGGTTGTGGTGGTGGTGTAAGGCTGTGGCTTTGTATATGTTGGTGTGCTTTTAGAAAATAGATTCCATCCAGCCACCTAAAGCATTCTTCGGTTTGCCCCTCTGAGGGAACCCTGAAAGAGTCTGTGTAGGACATTACAGCATGCTTTCCATCAGAGAGGTTTGCAAGTAGAGTACCTTAAGGAAGCTTTTAATTGTCAGCTGATTAAGCGTTGCATTATTAAGTGTGGTTTCTTTTAAAAACACTTTATTAAGATGTGCCACAGTTTTATTTTCTGCTGAATCACTAAACAAAATGAAAATTTTTTATGTACTAAGGAGAGCTTATTTTCTGGAAATAATAATAATACTAATAATACTACTACTACTACTACTACTACTACTAATAATAATAATAATAATAATCTTTGCAGTTATAAATGTCTTGCTACTTTTCGGTTTTTACACACCAGTTTTTTTAATGTTTTAAAATTGTATTCCATCTACATTTGATTTTGAATCTAACACCACACTGAAGCTGTTAGGTGAAGTGAGGAACTGTATTAAACTTTTACTGCAGAAGATTGTTTGTGAAGACTCAATAAACACTCCAGAATGAATTCAGAGAAAAGGCACAGTGAATGTTGTTGTGTTTCATATGCACAGTTCCTGCTTTGAAGTGAATTTTCTCATGTAGGATGCCTGTGGTTGCTAAAAATGACAACTCTGGAAAAAATCTATATTTCATTTAACTTTCAGGTCCTCTGAGACTTTTGTTATGTCTGTTTCTGTTTTTAACAGCATGATCTCTAAAAACAGGCGTCTTATTTCACCAATGCATGACACAACAACAAGTGGGGCCTGGATGCCGCCAACAAAACGACAAAAGCATGGTGCTTACACGTCAAGATGCAATTGTATAGCCTTTGTTGCCCTTTGCCCGATGACACCATTGTGTGGAACTGGAAGGAGTCACAGTGTAAAAGTCTGTACCACATCGCTCTTCTGACAGAGATTTTGATTGGAATTGATGCATCGGTGCAACAGTTTGAAGAGGTAGACAGGACTACTGTTAGGAGTTTATACATCAAATGATCTTAGGGGATCAGGAAGTTGACTGTCAAGTGTTGCCAGATGTGATTTGGCTTTGATACATACAAAGATCCCTATAGTATCCCACAAAAAACCTGCAGACAGATATTAAAATGCATCGGTCAAAGATGTGGTTTAGCAGGTCCTATTAGATAACAGGAGTTGCATTCTCTTTATTTCCCCTTGGACATGGTGATACTTAAACCCAAGCTGCAAAGTGAAATGATTCTCCCCGATCACCTTCCTCCAGTTTCTAGCTGGCTCAGAGGGGAAATGCGTTAAAAAATACCAGGCTGCTGCTACTTCAAAGCCAATTACTGAACACAGTATCAGTGTGCACGCCCACTCACCCCTTTGCGCCCAAAGCATATATGATTTCATCCTTTGTAAAAAAAAAAGTGTGTAGGTGAGTGTGCACTGAGAGTGCATACATGAGAGTGGCACAAAACCTAATGTAACCCAGACATCCAGGACGGTGTGCTAGCATCACAGGTGCTGAGACTTCGGTTAAGTGATTCAGCTGCATTTCCAGCTTAGTCACTAGAGCTATTTTATATAAGTGTGTGTGTGTGTGGGGGGGGTGGTTTAGGGTTTGGAAACAGAAACAAATGAGCCAGCACAAAAGCCCCTTGCCACCTCCATCACAGCAGATGGGCGCTGTTTGATCCACCTGTGGGTTTCTAGCTACCCAGCAGTTCTGCAACTCTGAGGTGCAAACTGATCCTCCTTTTTTCCCTCAAGTTCTTACTCCGGTTACAGCAGCAGGCACACATGGGTGGCTGCAGTCGCTCCAGTATCCCTGAGCCAGCGGGCTGACGTTCAGGTGTGCAACCGATCCCTCACTTTTAACACTTTTATCCTCCTGGGAGTGTGCGAGCAGCTAATTTGAATGAATTAGGAGATGGCCCTTGTTGTGATGTGAAACTAAACCCGTCCCCTTGTCATTTCCGCCTCTCTCCATTTCTCTGAGCTATTGACTGCGCATTTGCTCTGACACTAGAAAAGGGATTAGGTTTCCTGTACAGTCTGACTAAGTGCTTTGATTAAATTGTCACTTCCCTTTGCCATGTTCCAATTATTGGTATGTTTTCTCATGGGCCATTTGTAATACCATGTATCTTAGTATGTGCTGTATTTATGGACTTAAGAAGTGTTCTCACGACTGAATGCAGAATATGACAAGGATTTAAACGTAGTATATTCCTTTACAAGATCTGCAAAAACAGTGTTTGCAACATATTAGTTTCAGCTTTGCATTGTAGTTGCTTTAGAAACTTTTTGGAAATGCTCTTAAAAATTTTTTTGTCAAAAAAGATGACAATTACAGGCAAAATCAAGGCACACAACATACCAAAATACAAAGGTTAAAGCATCTCAAATAACACATTAGCTCAATCACATTTAGTATATTAATAGCAAACTGACACATTCCAGACAGCATTACAGGTATCTATAAATTCCTATTATAATTACATCCTTTCATGCTGACTGTAATTAAACTGCACTAAATTAGCGTTCCTTTGAGAATGGTATTTTTCTAGATGACTCTCTTCTCTTACAAACTACCACTGAGGACCTAGTGATTTTCCCCTCGTTTCAATTATCTATTGATGAGACGGCTTCCCTCCGCTGGCCCTGCTGTGGAAAAGCGACGTCTGGTTTGTTTTTAGCATGTCTCAAAAATGAAATGTCTGTGGTAGGATCTGCGGAGCCCGTGCATGCAACAGAAGCTGCCTTTTCATTTCTCAGCTTAGGTCGCCTCAATTACTGTATATGGATATTTTGAAACGAGTCTGGATCTCGAGTCATCAACTTCATTATATCGTCCCCTCCACTTTCATCAGACTGTAGTTTAGGTGGATTTTCTCTCTCTCTCTCTCTCTCTCTCTCTCTCTCTCTCTGCTTCAGTTTTTCTAAATGATAATTGCTACCATGGGATCATTGTCAATACGTGGTTTTGATTTTGATAGACAGAGGGAAAATAAGCAACAAAATATGCCCTGCAGAGATGTTGCAAGTCTACATCTTGCCACACATGCTGAGGATTATTCCACACCACAAAAGGACGTTTTCAAGCTAATTAATGTCATGTTGTGCATTTATATATATATATATATATATATATATATATATATATATCTATATCTATATATATATATACACACACACACACACACACACACACACACACACATACATACATACATATATATGTATATATATATATATACACTTTATACTTGTAGTAAAATGTGGTAGACATATTAAAAAACAAATGGTCCTTAGATGTTAAAACAGGGTTGCTTTTGATTAACATCGGTCATTTACTGCGCACACCTGCAGCAGCCCAAATCAAACCGTCTTATCATTCTGTAGGCACTAAACTTCCCGCCATGGTGCTCTCATCCTTCTGTTCTCTCACCCCAGAGATGTTGGAGAGGGCCAGAGGTTAACATGCTAATAGAGGGTGCTGATTGCTATAAGTGCCTCTCTGGCTCCGGCATCGCGAAGGGAAGCGTGCAGCGCGTGTGGCTCAGGACGCACACTCTGC
The DNA here is from genome assembly GCA_037577455.1 of Pangasius macronema. Classification (NCBI taxonomy): domain Eukaryota; kingdom Metazoa; phylum Chordata; class Actinopteri; order Siluriformes; family Pangasiidae; genus Pangasius; species Pangasius macronema. The sequence goes on from CM074963.1 coordinate 7,213,835, forward strand.
ACAGCTGTGTTTGGAAACAAGACATTTGGTCTTATTCAGAACTGCTCTGGAGGGATATGCACGCCCATAGATCAAGCAAAATGGAAGAGCCTGAGTTTGACATTAGGAAGTCATGCACAATGAATCTTTGTGTTTTATTTATCTAGTTGCAGTTGCAAAATTGAATTCAATTTTAATAGAGTGTAGTGTAGCATTTTTTTCTTCTCTTGGTTATTTCTTAGTTGTATAATGATAGAATTTAATCACTTCATTAATTTAATGATGTAATTAAACAATATTTCAAATAGGACTGATTGTGTCTTATAAAATGTTAAAAAAACAAACAAACCATCAGCACAAGTGAGCAGACATTAATCAGACATTTCTTTCACTGGAGAAGTATGCAACATTTCCTGCATATTCTTCTGGTTGTGGCTGATTTTTCACCGGGGCTGTTGCTGCGATGGACATTCACACTGCCGCGTTCCTGGTCAGGCCATTCAGCTGCAGAGATGCTGATGCACACCCACTAATCCAACAGGCCGTTTCAAACATTCAAGTATTTGCTTTCATATTCCGCTCAATTTTCATGCCTTGTTTCACTGCTTGTCTGTAAATGTGCGCAGCATGCTGAGTGAATGTTTATGCTTGATGGAAATATCTTTCAAGAACCTTTTTTTTCCCTTCTCGACATCCTTCCACACATGTAACCTTAAGCTGTACAAACATGTTGGCTGCTTGCAAATGTTTGCAAATATATATTCGTAATGTAAATGTTTTCTTGACATGGCAGCGGATTTTCTTTGCACAACATTGCTTATTTCAGTAGGTTCAGATATGTGGAGCTCTAACTGTCTTTGACTGTATCCTCTGAACACTGACATCACACTGAAGAACTTCACACCACACTACTGTATTAAATGTTTCAACTTACTAATCACTTACCCCAAAAGAAGTTTTGCTGGCAAGGTGTCACAGAGCTGAAGAGGCTGTTTGATGCCATTGCCGCCACCGTCAGCTGCTCCAGAGATAAATTTTGTTTCTCTATGGTTTTGATGACCTTTGAGGCGTCCTCAACTAGGCACACGCATCATGCCAGGAGAAAAAGCGCAAGGGTAAAAACATCCACAAGAATTGCGTTTTCGCATCAACTATTTTCATGACCACAAGTAATGACCAGGTCTGGCTAAAAAAAAATGTCCCCTAACTTGAGAGGATGGAGCCAAACTTGCTGCACTGAAAAGTGCGGTTGAAGCGTACTTACTGACTGGTGCGCTCCTTAAGCCCGAGGCTGACCTGTGACAATTAACCATTTACGTGCTGCCTGGTGCAAAAAATTCTGATCTGAACTCCTGTGGTTCTGTGGTTGCTCAGGAGGTGAGCAAAGCCTTCACAAAAACCCAAAACGGCAGAAGCTTTAAAATCTCCCTTTTTTTTCCCTCCCTTCAAAAAGCTGTCACTGGAGAGGCAGGGTCACATGCTCGTGACATCACCAGAGCAACAGAAATGAGTGGGCCAGCTTCTTACTGCTGCGGCTTTCTGCTCTCTTTCTCCCTCTCTCTCCTTTTCTCCCCCTCTTTCCTGCTCTCGCTCTGTTTTTCTTCTTGCGGAGACGCGTGGTTCGGCAGCTTTTCCTGGCACTCGGGGGGCACAGGGTGGAGTGGGGTGTGGGGGGGGCTGATGGAGCTCTTCAGCTCCCCTGAGTCATGAGGCTTCAGAGGGGGGCGCGAACAATTACCAGCCTCAACCTCCCACAGCATATGGAGCGCAGAAGCGACTGCTTGGTGCTGTCTTTGCTTTTCCTGCCTAGGGCTTTCTTCTACCTACTCCCTCTTTCTGTTTCAAGTACAACAAGGTAGCATGCCATAGCCTGTAACTGCTGTCATGTCAAAGGTAGGATGAGGACAGCAGTTACATATGTCTGTTTACTTAGTGCAATGGCTCCACAATCAACTACTAGAAGAACTTTCCTCTTCCACTCAACTATTGTCATCTTTTTCTTGTCTTTTTTTTTTTTGCAGGATTGCACAACAAAAAGCAGGCTGTGACAGTCTATGACTATGTGTGAGTGTACATCCTTGAGTCTTTGGAAATGTAGGTGATTCCTGTAAGAGGCAGTAAATCAAGCCCGGGCTGTGTGTGTGTGTGTGTGTGTGTGTGTGTGTGTGTGTGTGTGTGTGTGTGTGTGTGTGTGTGTGTGTGGGGAAACCTGCTACACGTCTAAAGAACCACTATCGGCTCAGGTGACTCATCAGATTCACACGCCACATAAAAATGCAGGCTGGGTTGTGGCTCGGGTCTGCTCTGTGATCACGCGTTACAGGTGTTTGTTTAAAGCATCCAGGCTTTGAGGCAGCATCTCACCATCGGAATGTATGGAATGTGTCTCAATATACTTTTACATCTCGTTTAATTCAGTGAATTAGAGTGCGGGATGGTGTAAACAACTTTTAAAGCGTTCTTGGTGGGCTGCACTTCAGTGTGCTTTGCTTTGTACGCTATTTTGCTGAAGTAACGTTTATTATAGGGGAACAAACCGCACTTTTTTATTTTTAACCTTTAAAAATATTTTTAAATATACTCTGAAATAAGAACTCATGGGACTGTTCTCAACATCACATTTTTTTAATATGCATAAGTAGAATCGACATGTTTTTTTTTGTTTCGTCACTCATCACTGTCTGCTTTTAATTATTAAAAATGATCAGTAGCGTAAAAATCAGCAATTAACCTCAAGATGAGTCTTGTGAGCCCTGGAGAAATGAAGTTATTCCAAACTCTTCTGTTTGTTTTGAAAACCTATACCACACCCACACTGCAAATATTTCCCATCGATTTGAATATCGGGTTTGTCTCATGATCAGGCACTTTACAGACTCTTTACGAGCGTGCGATTTCTGGGTGGGACACTTTACTCCGGGTTAAAAATAAGAGTGCAGTAACAGCCCTCTAACCATTTTCCCTCTGCTGATGTAGATGTGAAGAGTGTTCAGCTCATAGAGAAAAGAAACTACCGTGGAAAAGAAACAGAAAAATCTAGAGAATATGAATCATTTTCAGTCAGGAACATGTAAAGCAGAATTTCACTACAGAAAATATAAAGTATAACAGAGAAGAATAGAGCCTTATATAAAAGGGTTTGATGATACTCAAAATAAAAAATCTAAATAAATCCTTATTCATCGGTTATGTAACATTGATCAGTCTCACACCTTTAGCCTAGATTCTGGTTATAAATGACACAATTTAAATATAAAAAAAACCCCATAACATTCTCCCCATTACACTCCATTTATTTGTTGTATACCTGTATTTTATGTACTGGATAACACACGAATAACTATTATATTTTGGCAATAAATTCTGCTTGGCACAGCTTACTGGAAACGTAGAGAGATGAATAGACAGGTACAGTGATTTACTGTAGCAGGTTACATCTGTAAAATGCCAGGCAAGTTTACACTGTGGTAGCCTGTGAATGAACACGCTTTCAGAAAAGAAAAACACGGCGCTCGTAACACGATTCTGTTCGCTGGCAGCTCACTCAGTGCGACTACAAATAGGTATCAGAGTTTAAGGTGGGAATGGACTGTATTTAACAGGCAAGAACTTTCGCAGCCTCGTACAGTTTACCTCAGCGGAGTCCAAGGCACCTCCGTGGCGAGAGAAACTCAAGATGTGAGGTAATATTTCCGCAAGGATGTTTATATTCACCGTGAATTGTTCGGTATGGTCTGTAAGGTATAATTTGAACGAAAGTAGATATTTTTCTTTAGCTGTCCAAAATGAGTCTACATCTTCCAGTGACCTCGAGGGCCTTTCTTGTGGTGTCTCGTCGACTGTTTTTGGAGTTGCAGCTTGGAAGGAAAATAAAATCACCCTCGGAATAGGCAGAGGGGGGAAATGTTTAATATCAAATGGCACACTTTCAAGCAAAACACCCATTAAAAATAACTCTCGAGTAGGAGATTAAATCAAATTTTTTAAAACACAAAATGAAAGAGGCCAAGACACAGTGCAATGACATTATTTTGTTAAAGGAGATATTTTAGCTTGGTGGCTTAACCACTGCAAACCCAGGCAAGTTCTCCTTTCTGCCATTTTAATCAAGGACTGCATCCAGGGTAAACACAAGTCTACCTACACAGCAGTTCAAAACACCAGCTTCTCTTGGGAATGAGAGCAATGATTTCCAAGGGATTTTTTTTTCCCCACACACAATTTTAATTAGCTGGTTAAGAGCTGGGGAGTCGGATGCTGTATGTATGAGTGTCTGCTCAATCCTTTTGGCCTATGCTCTTTTTTGACAAGATGACTGTTTTTGATGCAATTATTTGCTCATGTTAGCTGTGTGTGGCATTTAGTCAGTTGAGAGACATTTTCTTGCGTTACTTTTTGCATCTGCAGAATTTTCCTTTATTCTTTGAAAGGCGACTCTGTAAGACGACTGACACTGTGGCTATGTGATTCAAGCCCATTCCCTATTCAAATCACAGTGTACTATTGTTGAAGATCATGTTTAGTATCCTTGCTCTATTACCCTCTCATCTCTTGCTCACATTGTCACCAGCTGCAATTGCAAAACAGGAGAAGAGAAGGATTTCATGACGAAACTGACATTATCACTCTCTGTGAATGTAAATGGGTCTGTGTGGTTAGATAAATGAACATGTTAGTGAAGCACATGTAAGTAATCCCATACTTCAGGCAGGCCCATGGGGATTTGCAAACAACCTCCATCTGAAGGGTACAGTACACAATATTCCTATTGAAAGACTGCTTTTGAAGGGAAGGACGCACAAAAACGCTACTTGAGAGACGAGCCTTTTTACGAAACTGTGATCTACAGTACAGTGAACAATTGGATGAACAAAAAGCGCTCTGTCTTCACAAAAAGTCTTTTGGCAAGGCTTGTATGACAGTTAATTGGCATCCTCACATGATATGACGACGGGATCGAGATGACTCCCTTTTCAATTTGCCATAATACAATAGTACCCATAACCCATTTCTTTGCCACAGCAAGTAACTTCAGTAAGACGGATGAGCGTATGGATTTTATATTGCTTGGATTTGCCCCAGGAATGTCAAAAAACACCAGGTTCAGCCATTGCATTTCTTAAATAACATCTAGTAATATAAATGATTGCTGAAGGCTTCTGCACTTTATATTGCTTACTGCATTTATTTTGCTTATGAAATACAGTATATATGGAAATAAACATTCTAGCAGACTTGGCATTACAATAGACCAAACATTGGAGCATAGCTGCTGAGTGAAGGTGTATTGGAAAATGAATTAATATCGAATATGGCCACTGAAATGCTGACTGAGGTTTCTTTGAGAATGTTGTGTACAAATTTTGCGTTTTTTTGTTTTAAAGAAAATACTAGTGGATTTCATGAAGGAGATATATAAATAGATACATGTGTTAATGATTAATGTTTAATTGTAAGGCTTTAAAGAGGCGCTGGAAATGAGGCACTGTTTGTTAATCTACATAATTAAAAAAGTCATCAAAGGTATCAGTCTTTTCATAGAGGTTTTGTAAAGGTTCAGTAGTGCCAGGAAAAACAATAAAATAAAAAACAATAAAAAACAATAAAAATGTCACAGCAATTGCAACTACTCACCAAATTGTAAAAATTGTATATAAATATATATTTTTTTTTAAAAATAAAGGTGTTTTCTGTACCACATCTCTTCATGCACACGTGCGCAAAACAAATATGATTTACTCATCCCCACTTTGTCACATGCTGAAATGCAAACACTTGCAGTGTGAGAACATTATTGAACTCGTAAATTTTCTTCTCATGATAATTTTTACTTTTTACAAACTACTTTGATTTGTAGACAATTTATTTTTTTTTGTTTTGTGCTATTGTTTTTAATTCAACCTTACACTATAAAACTACAAAAAATCATTTGTACTATTAAACACATTATAGCAATATTAATCAAATCTGTTCTTTCATCTCTCGTCTTCGCATTTTTGCATTTAAATTTTAAGACTCTTCTTAAAATCTTCTAAATTTTCTTATGTTTACGCCAAAATTGTTTCAGACATCTGTCATATTTTCTTTCTTCCTTTCAAAATACTTCATGCCTGAAAAAATGAGGTCAAAAAGTTTTTGACAGCGTAAGTACTCCTGGATTGGTGTTTTGGTCAAAATTGTTCACACAGTGCTGAATTCACATTTTTCTTTTTTTAGAGAAGACTCTCAATGAATCCATAAAAATTTGACTTGGGAAGCATCACATATGAGCTCAATTTGTAAAAACAGAAAAAGACTTCGTAGATTTGAACCTATTATGTGCAATATGCAAATTATTAGAGGATAACCTGGTACCTGGAAACCTTTAGCCACAGAACCAGTGTGCTAAGCTAGCTAGCTTGCTATGTTAGATCATGGCATTCATGAAGAACAGTTTAATAGTTATGGTATGTTTTGACAGGTTTGGCTACTTTTAAATTATGTGGAAAATATATGCAAAATAGATACACGCATTCAGATATTTCACAATCCCACAGTGTAAATAGACAATGGAAAAGGGCACAGAAAAATGACTACACGTTTATTCTCATTACAAATTTACATTCTGTGAAAATGCAATTTGGAAACACCCCCAACCCCATAACCCTTACTCTGGTAAATCGGTATAATATGAAGAAAGCTATATATTTCATATAGTCATGTATATTTGAACATCAGGCTGCTGGAGCCGATGCTATTGATAGGCTTTACTATCAACTTACATATATCAATTATACACTCTAGCACTTTATTAGGAACACTATACTACTAGTATTGATTGATTGGAGTTAACTAGTCCAAAGTTTGCCAAGAAAACATTTCCCACACCAATACACCACCTCCACCAGCCTGGACTGTTGACGCAAGGCAGGTTGGGTCCATGGATTCATGCTGCTGGCACCAAATTCTGACACTTCCATCTGTGTGCTTCAGCAGAAATTGAGATTCATCAGTCCAGGCTACGTTTTTCCAGTCTTCAGCTGTCCAGTTTTGGTGAGCCTGTGCCCACTGCAGCCTCAGCTTTCTGTTCTTGGCTGAGAGAAGTGGACGACGTGGTCTTCTGCTGTTGTAGCCCATCCGCCTCAAGATTCAACATTGTTGTGCATTCTGAGATGCTTTTCTGCTCAATTGATCAGAGTGGTTATCTGCGGTACTAGAGCCTTTCTTTCAGTCTGGCCATTCTCCATTGACCTCTCTCATCAACAAGGTTTTTCTCTATTGCTCCATTCTGAGTATACTGTAGAGACTGTTGTGTGTGAAAATCCTAGGAGATCAGCAGTTATAGAAGTCAAACCAGCCTGTCTGGCTCCAACAATCATGCCATGGTCAAAATCACTGAGATCACATTTTTTCCCCATTCTGCTGGTTGATGTGAACATTACCTAAAGCTGCTGGAGTGTATCAGCATGATTTTAAGGCATTGCACTGCTGCCACATGATTGGCTGATTAACTGCATGAATGAGTAAGCGTACAGGTGTTCCTAATAAAGTGTCGGTGAGCGTATATCATTACTTGTATGTTGAGTCTAACTATTCAGCAACTGTATAGCTGACTAACACCAAGTTTATTGTTAGCTAGCTACCATCCAGGTGAGTTGAATTCCATGTATTATTTACACTTCACAGTCCAGGATCATCAGCTTTAAAGGATTATTTTGTAGCGTGTGTAATGTGCATAACAGAGAATGTGGATACAGACTACTTACTAACGTGTCAAGATGCAGGTAAAGCTAATATTGCAGTTCTCTTTATAAGAGACTAATTGAAACCAAACAAGCCAGAGGTTGAATACAAAAAATGTCTCAATTATTTGGCATGTACAAATTGTCATAAAGCATACTTCAATGCTTGTAGAAAATTGTGTCTTCATATTTCGTGGTAAAAATGCTAGCCATAAAAACAGTTTCTCTTGATCACCTTACATGCTGAGTTAACAAGATTTCTTACCGTTTTTGGTTTTATTGGCAGCTCCGTATGATGTGGTTTGTGTGGACAGCTGCAAGGGACAGTTATAACATACAAAAATGCATCACAACTTTCATAAATTATCGAGAGTTAGCTTAAGATGGGAATTGTGTAATCACTTTGATCATCAGTACCATCCACATCCACGTGAGGTACATGTCACTCACGTCATTTAAACAGGAACCTCATCGTTATTATGACTGATTACTTTCCATTCTTACATTGGTGTTGAAATAATCTTTTAAAGCCTGGCACTCACTGTCTGAGAAAAGCACACTTAGCTAGCAAGGTTTTAGGCATATTTATGCAGACTGACTGTGTTTACAGCTGTGTTTGTTAAACTGGCTCGGTACCCAATACAATCTTTGCAGGCAGACAGCCTAGGCAAGGTTAAAAAAATAAAAATAAAAATAAATTAAAAATCCATGACGTATTTTGGTGAAATATACACTTCAGGTGTCAGTTTCTTTTATTGGCAGAAAGACCCAATTTGGCCAACCTGATTTGTCTTTTTTGGCCACAGCACATCCAGTAGGATTTCCCAGGTTGCCACACAATTCCTGTGTTGATGATGTCCTTCATGTGGCAAAGATCCTCAATGAATTAGTTATCAGCATTTAAAAGGCTTCTAATAGAACCTCTTACAAACACAGATGCTTGCATATAGACCATCCCTCAAGTCATAAGGAAGACATGCACCATAGCGCTTCTCTATCCTGAAACTCAGGAGGTGAACTGAGTCACTGGCTGTCTTCACCGAGCATCAGTGTACCACTTTAAATGTTTCCAGATCCCTTCTATGTTTTCTTGCTGAACTTCTCTCTAACAGGGTTTTAGCTTGATTGTATTGTTAGTCCTTGACCTATTACCCTGACCTTTGGCATTGAGTATATACTTCTGATGGAGACTACAAAGCATTTCTGTAAGGGCATCTGTGCAGTGCTGTAAATGTACATGTAAACCTTAGAATTCTATTACACGTGCTTTAAAAACATTTGTAAAATAATGGATAAAGACGTTCTCAACAATGTTGCACTGTACCATGTAGTGTCTGACGATGAGAGGCATTACTGATCTTCAGGGCTTGTTATCAGATGCAGACATGGATTATGAGGCAGTGGAGAAGTACGTGATTTCTCTGACTTAGCAAAGAGCAATTAAGGAGAAGGAATGTATTTATACTCGAAGGATAGAAGATTTCACAAGGCAGAGACAGAGAGATTTGGTGAAAGACTGCTGTGATTTGCTCAGACTTGTATGAAATGCTGTGCTGCAGTAATTTATGATAATGGCCTGGAAAGCCCTATTCTGTCGGTTTATATCAGCGTACACTATGCTTTCACACTCATTTTACATTCATTATTAGAATCTGTTTTATCGATTAAAATCAGTGAACAACTGTTTACCGTTAATGTACTCAGTGTGTGTATGTGTGTGTGCGTGTATATAAAAGGACGTGGTACAGAAATGACCTTTATTTTTAAAAAATATTTAGATATCATTTTTATAATTTGGTGTTTGAATAGTTGCAGTCGCTGTGACATTTTTATTTCAGTGTTCTGCAGTGTTATTTTTTGCGTCAGATGGAGAGCAAGACTTTTAATTTAAAGTATTTTTTGTCATATACTTTCAGTAAACATAGGGTTCATTGATCAAACAGTATGAAGTAATATAGCGTATATAAAAATATTTCTAAAGGATGAATAAACCATTACGTAGTTATGCTGATTTTTAATGATGTGTTGTACTGCAAGACTTTACAGACATTAGTTACAAAAAATATTCTTTGAGCCTCAGGACACCCAGACACTCTAATTACAGGTTTAATTTTCAGCCGTAAAAGCATCACTTATGAGTGTTACTAATAGTGTTATTACCTGCATGTGAAAAATGGTATGTGCTTATATGATCTCTAATCCTGAAAATATGAAGAAAAGTCACTAAACATACCATTACATTAGAGTAAATTAGGAGTAAAATATTCATTTTAATCGTCTATGCAAGATAAAAGGCAGATTATCACTGTGATGCAAAGCTAAACCTGAAATAACTGTATACCATTCATTCATTTATTTTCCCTCTGCTTTTTCTGGTGAGGGTCGCAGGAGCAACAGGCTCAGAATGTCAGCCCAGGCTCCAAACTGCTCCTGGTGCATACACAGATACAACAGTTTTCCTTCCTGAGGCACAACATCTCATAAATACTACCCCTTTTTCTGCTGGGAAAAACTTCAACTGCAAGGCCCTCAGCCTGGGACTGGTGAGTATTTCCACATACACCTGAGGCCTATCTCCTGCGGGAACTCCAGCGTAGGAGAGAGAGACCAAGAACTTTAGTATCAGAGCCCATACTGTGTGTATGTAAGGCAGACCATGTCTAGTCCATACCTTTCCATCTCACGTTCTTTCCCTACCAGCAAAGTGATTCCACAGATCCAAAGATTTCAAGTTCAAGCTGTGCACGACCAGTTTACGTGGCTGGCCCAGTCACCAGCTTGCCTGCGGGTATCACCCCCCAGCCTGGGTCCAGGGATGGGTCCCAGTAACCCTCTTTAGGATTGCTCTTTGTCTGACGTCTCTCCATACATCTGTTCCTTACAGGCAACATTGAGCTCCTGGAGACACAGCCTTGAGATTCACAAGCCCCTTCCCAATGATAAGAGCTTGCTCGATGAAGGGATATTGTATAATAGATATAGTATACATGATGGCAATGTTTAAGAGCAATCTTCTTTACTTCCTATCACAAATTTGATGTTTTAATATATATTTTTTAAATTAAGTGGATCTACCTATAATGGTTCTGTTTGAGTTCTACTCTTCTCTTCCTTTCCCTCTTGTCAGGCCAGACGCGTCATAAAATATATATTTTTCTGTCTCGCTAAACATCCAGCAGTTCAATTAATCCATCTCTCCGTCACAATTAGCCATTTATGTTTTCTTCTTTTCACCTATGGCATACTAGAACTCAGTGTCCATGAATAAGAGCTCGTAAATAAGAACTCTAAATATAAGTTTCCTTTATTAGTTTGTTAGACTAAAAAAAAAACAGATTTCTTTGCCCAATAGGGGCTCGGATGCTGAATGTTCGGTGATCAGTGCGTTCTGAATGCCTTCCTTTCAAGCATTTTTTTGCCTGTAGTGGTGATTTTGGCCTTTGACCAGAACTGTACCTTCAGTATGTAATAGTCAAATATTTATCCTGCTGCTATATTGAGATGGAAATATGGGATGATGATTTAATGGGCACAAGAAAGAGCCCGCCCTGGTGCCAACAATCCACCGTACCGGTGGTCTGTTCAAACTCTAAAGTTCACACACTTCAGGACAGTTTTATCACCCCGAGAGGTCATGATTCAACAGTAAGTATGACACTGAGTCAGCTAGTGTTGGACTGGATGAAGAAGACGCCTGCAGAGAGCAGTCTCCGCTGCTATACTAACTGCTGTTGATAATCATGGACATCTGAATGTTGGATTACGCTGCTGCTAAATCCACAGGGATTTTAATTAGTTTGGATGGAACCATGTCATACTTTGTAAACATCAGGTAGACTGGAAAAGAACTCTATGAATATCAAAGGTGACTTTTCATTTATGGCAATGTCTGTCTGGTCTAAGGCCAAAAAAGCTACGGATTTGGATCCACAAACATATTTGGTTTTACTATTTATTGACTGTTCCTTAAATGACTGACCTTAATTCATTATGATACGCAAGACATAAAACAACATTGGCCACTGAAGTGTTTCTTTACTCCTCAAACCTTGAATCTCTGGAGGTGTTTCTTTTCTCCATAAACATTTTTGTTCCAACCAGATTTAATCTACAAATAGATATTTTAATATTTACAAATGCAAAAACACACCAACTGAGTGTTTTTGTTTAGTCCTGCAAAAAGTACCAACCTCTCCTAAAAATATGTCTTGAGGGAATTTCCTGGTTTCCTGTGTCAAGTGGGGAGAAACTGAATGAACTGATTTTCCAGGGCAGAAATGATACATTCTGCTCATCACCCAAGTCAAGTTTTTACATCACTATATTGATATTATATTGATATTTCTCTTCCTAATATAATACATTACATTGGATATGATTACACAAACCTTTCAGCACAGACAGGAATTTATGTATCAGTTGAGGTGTGCTTGGAATTGAAAACACTGAAGTCATTAAATGTTATATTGCCACTGAAGCATAAAACCTGCTCATCTCTGACATGACTGTTTTTCGTTTTTTTCCCAGCTCAAATAATCCATATAACACCCAGTCATTTAAAATGAATGCTCAGGGCACTGGAGAGGACATCATTCAAGAACCTTAGCACTTATGTCTTCAGTTTGCACTCGTGTCGCTGTTTATATTATTGGGTGGCTCTTTTGTTGGAAAAGCTTTGAGTTGAGAACTGATATTCTTGGATTGCTTGCTTTGGAAGTATAAGAGCAAACCTTGGAGGGCTACGGACTCCGGATGCAGTGTTCATTTCAAACGAAACTCTATTATTACTAACCTTTCAAGGAAACGTGTTATTTTATTCTCTTTAATATTTTCCCTCTTTTATGATTACGCTTATGTGTGTGGTCAATAAGGCAGAGCTCACATACCTCTGTGATCCTCCTCAGAGAACGGTGAAATAGCCTACGATGCCTGGGTGGTCATAATGAGTGACATTTGACATTTAAAATGGTTTGTATTAATGGTAATTTATGACATCATTTGTTCATCTTTTTGTAGTTTCTCTTTCAGTCGACATGCTAACATCGGTGGTTTTAATGTTTTGGTACATGTCTTGCACTTAATCATTTAGTAACGCTGAATTGTTTTATGGGTCAGATGTACAGGGAGTAGCAGCTCTCAGTAGTAGAAGTGCAATCTTTTTCTCATAAAAGCTGACACTTCCAAGTGCCTCATCAACATTCTGTCTGAGTTGTGTAAATGACAATGACTTCCCCTAGGGTTTCAATGACACTGATTTACTGTATATACAAGTTGCCTTATGTATAAGGTCTCTGTTTCTTGGTTGTAGCATATATTCTTGACATTGCTGTTTATATGCGTAATTTATTACACAGAATTGGACAAGCTGCTTTAGTCTTTTAACAGCACATAAAAGAGCAGTGCATTACTGCATATCATTTCAGCGTTCGTTCTGAGCAGAACAACATGATAACAGAAGGAAAGCAATAGAATTTTAATGCTTTCAAATGTTAAATACTGAAATTGCTACTGAAAGCATAATGGACCAGCGCAGCTCAGTCGTTATTAACAGTAATTTCTGAGGAAAAGGACATAATAAAACACTTGAGTGGAACTAATAGTGAATTAGCTGAGCAAATTGTGTGAGCTTAGTTTCAAATCAAATCATTCAAGCCAATGTATGCTTTCTCAAAGCAATCAAAGAAAATGAATGTTTGAAGAAGGGAGGATGACATCAGTAAAGACAGAAAAGATAAGGGAGAGATAGATAGTGGTGATAAATGTGTTCTTGAGTCACAAAAAGCATCTATATATATATATATTTTTTTTTTTTTACAGATGTTCCGATCTATAAAATTGAGCTATTTGGAACAGAAAATTGCAACTTGCAAAATTACTGTATGGTCTTTGAAACCAATTTTGAAGACATTTTTTGCATATTTATTTGTATGAAAACTCTTTCACACTATCACAAAAAAAAATCCTGAATTTACATAAAGAAGGAAATTCTGCTGTAATCCCTGCAAAGTATACAGCCAGAAATTAAGATTCATTGGGATCCTTTAATGCCTATATTTTCCAGCGCACATATGGTTTCGCTGCTGTAGTCCTGACTATGCTGTTGGCTGATGAGAGAGAGTGCTATCTCTAAGCTCTTGGTAAACCAGTGGAATCATTGGCTAATGCGAGTAATCAGGTCCAGACTGTGGGCCACGTGTCTCTGGTCATATTGCAGACCTCCCAGACCTGAGCGGGGATTAACTTCTCAACCACCCCCTGTCCTCACTCTCCTTTGATTTATGGTTGTGCATTTGATGATATGGTACTCACTCGTAAACCATTAGTCAAGTATATTGCAGACATTATAATTAATTTTGTCCAGAGCATAAGATGATATGACTCCAGGAACCTTTATTAAAACTTTATTTTAAACAGCAAATAAAGCATATCTGATAGAGCAGGAACTAATTCAGCCTCATAAATGTTGGTGTGAAAAAATTGTGCATCTGAAAGTCTTGAACACTTTCAAATCTAAAGTACAAACCTTGGGTACATTATATGATAAGATCTACATCCAACTCGCAGATGATCACTGAGATTTTTCCTTTAATTAGCAGCAGACAGTGTCTCCGGTTCAGAATTTTAGATCATTGATAATATGAATGACTTACGTGTGACTGTGATATGAAGATCATTTGAGGATTCCTCTGGAAGTCATTTTAGTCTTAGTACTTAGGCCCTTCTTTACTTCTTTTGTTTTTGCCAGCTGTGGAAATTGCTGAAATATGTGCTTCTGTTACGTAAACTTCATTCCATAATTCAAAGTCCCCTAGTCTTGATTTTCTGTGTTTATTTTGTTTCATACTGTTTGCAGTTTATTAGTCCTTGTGAACTCACATCATTGAATTTCTGTTATATCTGTACAACTGTAAAATTACTAAGACAGTTTGTGTCAATCACATATGCAGTACGAGCATTGGGTGTATATGAGTGCTTTGCATGTTAGAATAGTAAATGTGGAGTGCATCATGAAACTATTGAATATGTAGACAAGATTGGTTTAAGGTGCTCAGTGGTGTAGCTGAATGCTTTTAATTCAGCAGTTTGCAGATCTGTTATGTTACAAGGCAATATGTTATGAGAAGGCTATGAAAGGGCCATTAACAGCATTAAACCACTCAGATCTATTTGCTTGCTGTTTTGAAAAAGAACTATTTCATCTCAACTATTTCAACTATTTCAAGCCATTAAAAAGACACACTTGGTTCCATATGATAAAGTGTTCTGGAAAAGAAATATCCAGCTGGAAGTGACCAGCTACACCCAATGGTTAAAAACAGAAGCAAAGGTTTGCTTAAAATGCTGTTGATGCATACTTTTAGCATTGCAAACTGTGATCATATCCTGTTATTGAACGGACACTGTCTTTATTGCATTGTGACAGATGAAGTGAAGTTCTGTTTGCTTGTTTTGTTATTGGGCAGTATGTTTAGTCATATACTGGGGTGAAGGATGCTTAAGTGCTACCTGATGTTAGTGGTATTACATGTGGACATAGTGGGTTTTTTAGGCGTGCCTCAGAATGGATGCGCAATAATTTTGCAGTTCACTGTGGTCTTCTGATCGTACACTGCTGCTGTTATACTGGTTTGGAATGTACTATTCTATTTTTATGTGGCTCTGCTTGCTATTGGACCACTTATCACCACAGAGCCAAACTGTCACGGCGTGTGCTTGCCAGGGTTTGAGTTTTAGACTGGTTAGTTAAACCTTTCTTTGATTCCTTTTGAATCTTTCATACTTTCTGAGCTCCATCTGTGATCCAGTGGTTTACATTTTATGAAAGTAAAACATTTTTAAATATATCTCTTTTTCTTTTAAGGTTGCTTGACCTCTTTTGCCACTGGTAGAAATGTGTGTTGGGCAGTGCTGGTGTCTACTCTTAATATTTGAAACATTCTCTTGATTTCTTGATACTCTTGATATTTTGAAACGTAGCAAATAAGATGTATTTCTGTAGCTAGGGCTACCAGGAGTATGAACAAAATACCATGTTCACATCCAGGACTGAGCAACTGGTGTTTATTTTTCTGGACAGAGCACATTTATGGAATTTCAGCATTAACTGACAGTCTTCAAAATATTTATAAAAATGGCACTAAAACATCACAGACATCAAAAAACGTCTATCATTATTAATGGTAGCCTGTGTTTCCACACTTTGGTTGTTGACCTTTGTCAGTCTTGCCAGACTGTACTTTTTCAACAGAAAAGGACAGAAATATTCTGCCACATCCATGTAATTTATACTAGTTCAAGCACAGAAATGATTCAGTAATTGATAAATGTGGAGCCTGTAGAGTCCCAGACCCCAGTCTAAGCTCCATGTGCATCAATCTTCATTCATTTTACATTTCTTTGTTGTGATTTGCTTACATATGTTATGTATTAAATCAATGTCTTCAGGGTTTCAGATTTAAGGGTGTGTGGAACCAAGGGTTATAAAGTGGTACCAGCCTTTGATTTGGAAAATGGAGCTTTAAATAGGAAATTTTGTAATGAAGTGCAGTTCCATAACTAAGCAGTGTTAAAATCAGATATTTTATATAGCCAGTGAATGGGTGAGAGGAGTGGCATATTTGGAGCCATTTTGACAGCACTGTACGGATTGTTGTTTATTCATTTTGTTATTCTTTGTCAAATTAGTAAGAAGATTGCTTAAGGGTCCTATAATTTAAAGGCTGCTCTCCTTCCTTACTTATTGATTTCATTTCAAACAAAGTTGAATTTGCCTCATATAGTTTTTTTTTCCCCAAAAAATATCTGTCATCTCGAATATGTAAATGTTTAAGACACAGAAGCCGGCTTCAATAAACCTAAGTGTCTAGTACGCTTGATTTATTTGAAGTGGAGGGGAAGAGTTTAATATGAGACATGTGTTTTTAATAGATAGTTTATGTTTGAAACGATCAGTTGCTGGAGAGTTGCTGTAAAATGTCTGTAAAGCAGGCAGCTAGAGATTCGCAAGTAAAGTTGGACAGAGACAAACAGTTTGATATGAATCATATCCATATTTTCCTATTAGTTACTATTTAGATTCATATTTAGAGCAGAATTCAATCTCACTACAAATAAGTTTGGCCAAATCCTAGGAATCCATTATTGTAATTATTATTATCCATTATTGCTTGTGCTGTTGTGGATAAGCAAGTAAAAAATGAAGCATTTATAATGCACATAAAATAGGCCAAGTTTACACTGAATGCAATTTAAAGAGAAAAAAGCTGTACACTTAGAAATTCATTCAGTTATAGAAATATATTTATGTTTTAATTTGTATATTTATTTGTTATATACTAAATTATATATATCTGAATTAATTTATGCACAAGTAGAGGAGACCCACCCAATAATTCCATACCTGTAACAATGATGCATCTTTCAAGGTTATTCATTTTCTCTCTGAAAAATAATGATTTAAAGTTTTTAATAATTTAAGTTCTGGTGTCTAGAACAGCCTGTTATGAACACAGAATCCAGCACAGTTGAAATAGCAGAGCTTTTACTTACACAGTCCTGTCCTTCTGCTAATTAGGCACCTTTGTCTCTATAATATTGTGAAAGTGTACCAGACTAGGAAGAATGAAAGCAGGACTCAAACCAGAGACCATAGGCTGGGCAGTGCTCTCTGGAACATTGTGCAAAAAGCTGATATCCAGGAATTATGACGTCTAGACACAACAGTCCAGGTAAGTTCTCAACATCCAAATGGGCATTTTCTGCATTGAGCTCAATCTTTTATATATAAACCTAACCAGGTATATAACCGGGGTGAAACAGGAGCATACTACTAGTCATGCTTGCCATTGACTCCTGGGTCACGTCCTCCTTCAACACCTCATGTCCCTTTGTTTTGTCCCTATTGGTTGTGATGTGGCAACCTCCTTCCTGGGTCTGAACAATTCCTCTGCATCCTTTCAGTCAGGAATATCAGACATAGGTGCTGACAGAAACTAGACTTCCCTTTGCAAACACACCTACTAAACCTACAAGCACCTGATTTGAATCAAGTGAAATCACCAAATGTTGTTGTGCTTCAGAACATTAGCTGGACAGAGTATATGGTTCACTCAAAGAAGGGGTTTGAGGCATAAAAGGGCAACACATATGATTGCTGCCATTCACGATGGAATGTGGAATCCTGCAGATGTATTTGGGAAAGGAATTCACGCCTTAACACAACGTCACCAGAAAAACATTCTATAACAGTATAATAGTTTTTATTTCATCAGGTGCGTAATGTAATGACTACGAAGATTTCTAGAGTTTTCCTTTGGCTTTATGTAGTTACAACTGTCCAAGTCTCTGGTCCATGCCCAAGTCTCTGGTCTTGAAGGCAAATATTGTTTTCTTTCACTCTGTAAAAAAGGTTTGGGCTCTTTCTTGTTTAAAAGCTTTCAGAGTAGAAAGGAAAGAATGGTTTGTAAGTTGAAAAAACAAAAATGCTGCTTAAGGGATAGTTGAATAAAGCACCTGGCCTATTGTGTGGTTTTTCCATATTTAGATTAAATAGTACTATGTTTTTACAATAGTGTCCATGTGAACATGTCTGGTGACAAAATATAGGAGAAAAAAAAAGCCAAAAAAAGACACATTGAAGTTCTTCTTTGGTGGCTGGTTCACATCCTGTCTGTTTCTTGTATTTATTCACAGTAAATGTGTTCCTTTTTAAAGAATGGTAGTTAAATGTCACTCTTTAAGAAACCGCACATGTTTAATGACATTTTGTTGTTTTTTTTGTTTGTTTGTTTTTTTTATCCCTTTCCCAAAGTCTTTTAATTAGTCTCTTCATGTGCCCTCATATGTGGTTTCTTACATCTTTGTTCAATCATCAGGAAGCAGATCATCACCTGCTAATTGAAACACAATCTGTATAAAGAATTTTCTGTTTACTATTTAAGGCGTACAGTTCTCACGAGGGACCGTGCAAACGTACTGTTCTCCTGCACCTAGTGCTAGACCATAAACTGTCAAGTGACATTAAAATCTGTGTCCTTATTTTACATTGTGATTGTTTCAGTTTTCTAACATCACATACTCAGCTCTATTCAGATCCACAACTTTCCTGTTCCACAATAGGAGATTATCAAATTCCTTCGCTGCTTACTACTTTCATACCCATCATACACAACCTGGGCAAGTTCAGACTGCTCTGTGTGCTTAGTTCTGAAGCCATCTCAACCCTTTAATGTCTGAGTATGTGTTTATGCTATTGCAGTCTGTCAAATTAGCCCATGGGCTTTGTCAGCATTCCTGATGCTTGATGCATTATCATCCCACATCAGTGCATAGCCCTGTATTCAAATAACACAATGACTGCCAACAATTTCACTGCATCTTTCTAAGCTGGAGTAGAATAAATAGAGGGTATCTTTACATCAGTATGTTTCTATTTACATATGTATAAAAATGTATGCTTAGAGTCATTATCCAATTAGTTTATAGTCTCTATAGGAGCGCCTTTATACTTAGTGTGGACTGTTTAATGCTAAATAGTGCACACCATACTGTATATGTCATTGCCATTGACTTACTATTACAATTCTGATTTATTTTCTAATCGTATTTATTGTCTGAGGTGAAAAGTATCTAAGTCATTTTATTCCATCATTATACTCAAGTACAATTTTAGGGGATTTATACGTTATTTAAGCATGATTAATAAAGAGAATTTTGAATTCTTACTCAATAACATCTCCATGAAAAACATAATTTTAACTCCGTACATTGTCTTAGATCTCAAAAGCTCATGGATCAATTTCTTTGTTTTTTTTTATTGTATTTTATTTATTAATTTTTTTTTTTTCCATTTTAACTATAGGCCTATTCAAACAGTCTAAACAAATCATTGCCAATTAGTATGAACACTACAGCCAAACATTTTAGTGCAAGGACTGCCTATTCTCACTGCCAGGCTCACTTGTTCTTTTATGACACTTCCATACTCCCCCCTTTTCGTAGTATTTTACACTTTATTTTCACAAATATTTTCAGACAAGTCACACCTGCTTGCTTTACTATTTACAGATAATGTTTGTACTGCAGTGGTTTTAGGAAACTCAGCCCTGATCTCATGAGAAATGAACCCTAATGTGAATGAGATACAGTGATGTGGTTGGATTTTTCTGATAGACGATGAATTTGTAAGAGAATGTATCAATGGTAAACCTAACTGTAACATTCATATTCCTTCAATAAAAGTCATTTTGCAAGTGTGTGACCACAATGAAAAAAAAATCTAATTTCTAGCGTTTAATCAAGTAATAAAGTGCAATAAGCAAGTATAATTCTTCTGTAGTTTGTGTACTTTTTCCACCCCTCGTTTGTTGCACATTTTGTGTATATAATTGTGCTTTGTTAAATGGTGCATCACAAGAAACTTTACAATGTATTCTGTTGTTTTTGTATAATAGCAATAAAATTGAATTTACCTGAAGCTAACTAAATGTCAATTTCAAAGCTGGTGGCAAGGCAAATTATATATTATATAAAAAATATATCACACATCAAGTATCTAATCTAAAAGCAGGTGAGTGTTACTGAGGCTGAAGAGATTGCTGTAGCTCATACTGATAGGACCATGGGACCATACTGAAACAAAGGTACAACTGTTTACAGGAAGAAGAGAAAGACAGTGAAATCTATACAGATGAACTACTACACACTATTCAGTATGCAATAACTCAATCGTAATTTGTTTTGAATATCATTTTCTTTAGGAGACTATGTGCACCTTATGAGTGCACGACGCCAAATGGAAGTATGGAGGAGATCTTAGATCTCTTAAGTAATGTTCGATCATTACTTACATCCTGAAGGGATTGCAGCTGCTCTCCTCTTTTTGTTGCAAAGATGTGATAGGATCGAAACCAGTAATGCCGCTTGGCTTGCAATGAAACCACAGACATTTATCCACGTTAATTCCCTTGTAATGGGGAATTGTAAATTTTTGTTTTTTGCTTAACAGTCAATCTTTGTTTGATAGTTTTTCGTACTTCGTTTTCTACGTTACCAATATTCTGATCTACTGTTTTTACTGTCGTTATGGGAAAGATAATAATGATCACAGGTTTGATGTGCTGCTTGCAGTTGTTATATATCGACTGATGTTTGATTTTACAGTGTGGCTATCAGTGAAACAAGAAACAGACCTCCCCAATTAATTCTGTTTAATCTTGAGTTAATTAAGTATTTAATCTTGAATCTTTGGGTTATGCAGCATATTTTTATTTGTCACTTTTTTTGCATGAATGCATCCATGCATAAGTTTTGGTTTAATTGCCTTCCAAGTTACTTCTGTTACTCACAATTTATTGGTCTTGTAAGCTCCCTTAAATAGTAGTGGGAGTGCATGGAAGTGTTGTCTAGGCAGCCCTGAGTAAATTCAGCCCTCCCCACTCTGCCAGGGTTTATTAGTGTAGGGCAGAGGCCATGCATAGTCTTGAGGACTGGGCCATGACTGTGTTCATGCTACTTAAGTAGAGACCGCATCAATAATAGGCTGAATTATAAAATAAATCCATTCCAGATGTGCACATGCCCACCCCCAAATGTGACAGTGTGTGCAGGATTTGCAGCAGCTTTGGTGATCAAGCTCTACACCCACCCACCCACCCACCCACCCACACACACACACACACACATACAGGAACGCACCCAGGTGGTGCCTCTGTGGATGGTCTGAGTGTTTACATTTTTCCAAGAGATTGCTTCCATATTCGTGTAGGTCTGAAAGTGTCTACAATTCTGCTTCCTATCCCTCAGCTGAATACTGACCGTATTAGCAAATACTGTTTATTTAACCCCTTAATAGTTGCACTGTTGTAGGAAGCTTATTGGAGACCTGTTCCAAAACAAAGCCTATGTCTTTTCATAGCTGACACTTTGATTAATGTGTATTAACACAATAGTGAGTTTAGGTGTCACTGAACACCACAACCTCACTCTGAAATGTATTAAGCTTTATAAAGGCCTGCTTTTTGAAGGGCTTGTTTTATTTCCTATTTGACAGGATGATCTCTATGGCTTGATGATTGATGGTCGAGTCACAATGTTTATGGTTAATTACTGTCTAAAATGATTTTATGTTAAAAATGAAAAAAGTATTAAACTGTAAGCAATTTCCAAAATAAACTTTTTATAATAGTTTTGTTTTTCAACTAGTGTCAGTGTATAAATGCTTGTTGATTTTATTATATAGATTTTATTAACATAATATACAATTAAATATGTTGTATGGCCAAATGTTTGTGGACACCTGAACATCACACCCATGTGATTCTTCCCCAAACTGTTGCCACAAGGTTGGAAATACGCAATAGCATAGGATGATTTGTATGCTGTAGCATTACAGTTTCCATCAAACAAACCTGTTCCAGCATGACAGTGCCCCTGTGCACAATGCGGGCACAAAGACATGGTTTGCCAAGTTTGGAGTGAAGGAAATCAAGTGCCCTGCACACAGCCATGACCTCAACACCACTGAATACCTTTGGTATGAATTGGAACACCAACTGCACCCCAGGCCTCCTCCATCATCAGTACCTGACCTCACTAATGCTCTTGTGGCTGAATGAGCACAAATCCCCACAGCCATGATCCAAAATCTAGTGGAAAGCTTCCCAGAAGAGTAGAGGTCATTATAACAACAAGGGGACTAAATCTGGAATGGGACATTCAAAAAGCACATATAGGTGTGATGGTCAGGTGTCCACAAACTTTTGGCAAACGTATATGCAAACAGCACATGTGGATCAACATGTGTCAGTTTCAAGTTTTGCTGAATAATTCTTGTGGTACTTACCTACCCATACATGTGAATGACCGGTGAAATAATGAAATATTAGACATGTGGACGAGTAAGTTCGTCTACAGTAATCAGCCAGTCATGTGATAGAAGTACAGTCACGAGCTTCAGGTAATGTTCACATCATACATCAGAATGGGGAAAAATGTGATCTCAGTGACTCTGACCCTGGCATGGTTTTGATGTCAGACAGGCTGCTTTGAGTATTTCAGAAAATGCTGATCTCCTGAGATTTTACACACAACCCGTAAAATGTACAAAGAAATGTGCAACTAACAAAAAAGAATTGTTGTTCAGTTCCACAGAGTGACAGTTATCTGGGTTATAATTCACCAATTAACCACTCTTTACAACCATGGTAAGCAGAAAAGCTTCTCAAAATTCATAACACATTGATCCTTGAGGCGGATGGTCTACAACAGCAGAAGACCACATCGGGTTCCACTCCTGTCAGCCAAGTACAGGAATCTGAGGCTACAGTGAGCACAGGCTCATCAAAAGGCAAAGTTTGGGAAAACATTGCCTGGGCTGATGAATCTCAACTTCTGCTGTCAGAAATTGCTGTCAACACCATGAATCCTTGGACCCATCCTGCCTTGTGTCAAGAGTTCAGGCTGATGGGGTTGGTGTAATGGCCACAATTTACACATCTTATAATGACTACGCCCAGCATAATAATGCACCACTACAAAAAGCACAGTCTCAAAATGGATCCGTGATCATGTCAATGAGTTCTTCAGTGGCCTCCCCAGTCATGAAATCATGGCATGAATGTGCAGCTGACAAATCTGCAGCACTTATGTGATGCAATCATGTCAACATGGACCAAAACTTTGTGGAATCCTTTCCACAAAGAACTGAGTCTGAGTGCAAAGAGGTGTCCTACCAATTATTAGTATGTTGTTCCTATTAAAGTGGCTAGAGTATGTATATATATAACATCTTTATGAAATCCACTGTCATATATTTCTCTTATATTTTTACTCATTATTTTTTTCTCCCTTTTGAATGTTCCACTGAAACTTTAGTTTTCCCTGGGACATCTGACTATAAATATATATATTATAATTATATTCTGCACTTGCAAAAACTAGTTCCTAATTCCTCAAAATCAAGCAAGAATGACTACATGGACCAAAGGAAATATAGAATAATGTGAAATTGGTACAACTGCTTATGGACACTTTAGGATATTTAACTGCTTTTTATATCTTTTTATATTTTACCTTACATATTAGCCTCATTATTTTGCCTAAATAACGTTGTCTTGGTAACTGTACGACTACAAACCCAATAACAAACCTACAAACACTTCATTAGCACATTTTAGACATTGGAACCCCAGTGGCATTCTGGGTGGCCATCTGCCCTGCCAAAGATGCCCTTTGAATATTTGGATTTTAGAATTTATTTATGTGCATTTGGGATGAATATGCATAATGGAAAAGAGTGATCCTCAGATGCACATCCTACTAACAGCAGGTCGTTCATCCTCCAGGACTGTGGTTGGTCTTCTCAGACACTGGCTGGCATACTCTAAAGAGCAAGCAGCTCCCAATTTAGTGGACAAACATTTAGCCAGCTTACCAAGTACATAGTGATACTATTTTAGACTGTAACACCAAAATACATTATAAATAATTATAAAATTGTTATTGAGAAGTAGTTATACATTAAGGCAGATGTCAATCTGTTTTTAGATCACAGTTCTTAGGTATATTTGGAATCTCCTCTCCTGATATGTCTTTCTACTCAACAGATTTCTGTACCCATCTGGTAGACATTACCTTCAGACATGTGCTAGACTGCACAGGTTAACATTCAGGGTTAAAC
The DNA here is from genome assembly GCA_037577455.1 of Pangasius macronema. Classification (NCBI taxonomy): domain Eukaryota; kingdom Metazoa; phylum Chordata; class Actinopteri; order Siluriformes; family Pangasiidae; genus Pangasius; species Pangasius macronema. Next base: position 7,238,213 of record CM074963.1, read on the forward strand.
AAATCCAACCTGTGCACAGGCCAAATCAGCCAAACATGGCTGTGTTCCTACTGGCTACTGTGCAAATACTATATATTCTTTTTCCTTTTTACTTTTGTATGTCAGAATATTTAATTTTGGGTGCCCTGTGATGGCCGTCCAAGGTGTATTTCTCGCCTTGTGCCCAGTGTTCCTGGGATAGGCTCCAGATCCATTACAACTCTGACCAGGATAAAGTGGTTCCTGAAGATGACTGAATGAATAAATGAATGATTTCATCCTGGTCTCATAGTGACACATTTAAAATCTTTAGCACTGCAGGGACTGTTTCTGTAACAGCGAACAATGAAATAGTTACTAAAAAAGCAGAGAAGGCTTAGTATTTAAATAAAAAGAATTACAGTTTTGTACTTAGGTAATAAAATATGTGAATCTTTTTTTTTTTTTTTGCAAAGCCAGATCTGAGGAAAGATTGGAGTGACTTTATCTCTCATTTCTGCTCCTTTTCTCCCTTTATCACACGACAATTGGAAGTGACAGCACAATTACCATATCATACACAATTGATCCGTATGGGTCAATTCCAACACAAGTGGGAGGGGAAGAATAAATAAATGGGGAAAAAAACATCCTTTTTGGAGACTTGGCGATGGTTCAGTCGCCTTGACACTGAGACACGTATGGTTGAGGGGAGAGAGCCGTTTTGGAGATTGCATTGCGGGTGTTCCCTTGATGTACTCTGACAGGAACCAGATTGGGAGGCGAACGCCGGCGTCTCTGCTTTTTCCTTTTTATTCGTCTGGCTCCGGCGGCTTTTTCCTGGCCCCGTCAGACCACAGCGGAGAGTCTTAGGCTACTTATGGTGCTTGGTAGTTTCACTGAAAATAACAAATACTGAAAGGAAAACAAAACCTAACCAGTTCTAAAGCAGATGAGGAGTACAGCACAATCAGGCTATTCTTTCAAATTGTGGGACAGAAAAGTAAAGTAAAAGGTGAAAGGCTATTTTATTGGTATTTGTGAAAATTTCACCGAAAGATACCAAACCAAATCTCTTCTGGTAATCAAGGTTGTGTTTAGTTGACTTACAATACCTCTGTCGTCACACAATTTGGTCAGTGACAAGTTCGTATTCATTTCCATTGCCTTCTGTCATTTTCAAAAGTGTATGTTAATGTAAAAAAAAAAAGTCTTGACTAATGAGTAATTAAACTTTAAATATATTATATATGTGGAATGACATTCTATGTGTCATAAATATGTGGCTTTTTTAAGTCAGACTCTAGTACAACAAATTTTGGTGAAAAAATTTGAACCAAAATTTGAGGGTAATGGATTCGAAAGGTGTACGTACGTAATATTAGGCTAAGAGCACTGCACTACATTGCCCTCATAAACTCATCATATTATTTATTCCTTCCCAGCAAAGGAGATTAGTGGTTTGAACAGTAATACACACTGTATAAAGCCAATCCAGGCTACTGCATGAGGGTGATGAAGAGGCCGGTATTAGCACTTACACCGAGGGCTGGTTTATGTGGTGGGAAACAGGACTTGTTCTGTCCCTAATCAGTTCTGTTTCACACTGTTGTCAGTGAGTTCACCCTGCTCAGCTGCAGAAAGAAAAACGCCCCGGTCGTGGGTGGTTTAGCAGGGGCAGCAGACTGACAGAGTGCGCATTTCATAAGAAAGCAGCCACTTAATTCTGAACCATTCGTCAGATTAACTGATTTACATGAGGACAGCTATCATTTTGTGCACACACTGACATTGATAAATGAGGTGTTTCACTTAATAGGCAATAAAAACAAATGAGCAGCCTCGAGTGAGAGGATGTTCTGCATTGAGCTTCTGGATTCTGTCTTTATTGGGGCTTATAGTGCTGACTTCCATATGATTGTTTCATTAATTCCTAAAAGTGTCAAGGCTGAATACAAAGATTTATACATCACTTCCTTCAAAAAAAAAATGCATACATTAATATAAATGTAAAAGCAGACTGCATATGTATATCTCAGTGCATTTCCTATTTTTCTATAGGGCAGTAGTCATATACCCTGTATTGGTAGAATAGTGACAAAAACACATTATTCGAACTTGTGCTTTTCTTTCCTACGAGTGCAGAATGTCCTTATAAAGGGTGTTAATATTATTTTTAACTAGTTCGAATCACCCCTGGTCTCTCTAAGTCCCAGAGAGCATACAAGTTCTCTCGAATAGCACAAGCAGTGCATGAAAAGTTTTCTCCACTGATTTAACGCAACAGTACCAGAGAACAAGTCCTCTCGTATTCTGCACTTCAGTGTAGCAGAAGAGTGCAGCTCAGAAAGTGGTAGTCTCTCCGGTTATCACAGAATTTCCGAGAATGTCTTAGCTTCTGACAAACTCCTTCCAAACCACCTGTGCTCAAAGAAAGCAATAAACCATTACAGATCTTTCCAGGACAGTGCCATGCATTTCCTTTTTATGCGTTTTTATTTTTTAATAAGACCTTTTATAGCCCACACTCCTACTTGCATTCCCATCTACTACAACTTATATTACTTTATGCAAGCCTATACTACACATGTTCCCTAAAAATTAATAAAACAAAATGTACAATGTTTTAACAAGCATATGGCAAAAAAGTTTATAGCAAATATGAACATCACTCTGCTTATGCTTCAAATAAATCATAGCCAAGCGGTTTATTTGGAAATTCTTTTAACTTGGCCTAAATATATTGATTTCCTTTTTATGCTGAAGTTTCAATAGAGGTCTTTGTCCCACACTGTACTAATAATCTTCATGTGTGATTTCTAGAGAATCTCAAACAATATCAGTGGATCATGTGTAGGCTTGTCCCTAAATAATGCTGGCATCTATAATGAGCTCAGCCAAGGCATGAACATTTTGGGTGCCACTTCAGTCTTTATTACAGCAATGCTTACACTGTTGTCAAAGATATCCTCTAGTGAAATAAAGAGTTATCAGTACTGTATACAAGAAAGATGAGAAGTGGAAAAATGAGCAAGTGTTGGAGTAGTTAATGTCACTAGAGCGATTCATCACTTAACCACCCAGAGATGAATGACGGTAACTGGGTTATGGCAGTGTTTAGAAAACCATTGGCTTTGGGTCTTTTCCTCAGGAGCCTTTGTGTCTGTGCGGACCTCTTACACTCCCTGCTCCACGTTAGAAGTAGATTTTTTTTCATGGCGTCATCATTTGCATGCTTCTAAAAGAAGATCTCTTGAATCAGGTCACATATTCTTGTGGAATAAACTTTTCCTGACGTGATTACTAACTCAGTAAGGTTCAAACCCTTTTCCGTTTTGAAGACCCAGATTTCGTACATTGGTACACAATTATGAGTACTTTTGCTGAAACATTGTACATTGGAAACACTGAAGAATGAAACATTTCTTGAGTGTTTAAACCAATAAGGCTCTATTAGACCTTCCAGAAGTATGCCTAAATTATTATTGTGATTTTTTTGAAATTGCTAAGTATATTTAATAGCTAAGTATATCTAAAAGCTGTTGAAATTGTACTTGTTCAGTTGTGATGGCTCAGTGGTAAAGGCTTTGGGTTATTCCTCAGAAGGGTGTGAGTTCATATCCTGGCACTACCAACCTGCCACTGTTACTCAAATGATCATTACATGTGAAACACTGAGCTACACTTAATCTCTGTATTAATGGAAGCAGGACTCATTTGTTAACTTGAAAACTGCCAACTTCTTACTTTACGACACAGACCACTGAAAAGGGGGGTGAAACTAAAATTAAGACTATAGGAAAAATTAACTTATTCCTTCTATTTCTGAGCATGGCACACTCTTTATAAAGAAAGTCATGTACAGACTGCTTTCTTTAAGTCACCTTTCCAGCTACTGGGAGTTACTGAGGGAACCCTACAGTATACAGGCAATAATGTTGAATAAATTTAGCGTTTCTTATGTATGACTCAGAAAATTTGGCTCGAAATTTCATAACAAACTTTCTAGTTGCCCGCTAAACCATAGCATCCCCTATCAGTAAATATACTTTTAAATATACATACTGTCAGTCGGTTGAATTAGGTGCCAACTCATTCAAAGATCCTTCGGGTTGAACATGTAAAAGGCATAAATTGTAAGGTTGTAAGAAACACCAGATGAAGCATTTCCTCAAAAGCAGGATCTGGAAGCTAGAGTGGGAGTTTTAACAGCTTGCACAGACTTTGTCCAGGTGGAAACATGTACACACATTCACAGATGGGATACAGATGCCTGCCTGGGTGCCAGCAAATCAATCCGTTGTGAATTCCCCTCTGCTTACCTGTGCATACTCAGCTGTGCTGAAGGTCATGAACATCTGGATTTACCAGGCTAAGTCAAACGTATATTCATAATATCTGGAAAATGGTTTTATACTTTGTTTAGATCCATTCATTCATTCATCTTCAGTAACTGCTTTTCCCTGGTCAAGGTCACAGTAGTTCTGGAGTCTATTCCAAGAACACTGGGTTTGAGGCGGGAAAACATGCTGGATGGATGATAGTCCATCGCAGGACACCGTGCACACATGCATTCACACACTCATTCACATCTAGGAACTACTTTAGAGTAGTCAGTTCACTTACCAGCATGTTTTTTGGAGGTGAGAGGGAACCGAGAACCGAGAAGGTGGCAACGTGACCTGATGCACAAACCCAACAGTCCCTTTGCTGAAACTGTGACTAGAAAAAGAGAAGGGAATTCAGCAGACTGTTGCTTTTTCTGCAGAAAGAGTCTGTAAACAGCATCTACACACACTAGTAGAACTTCAGGCGTACAGTGTACTATATAGTATAGCAGGCTTTATGTTTTAAAATAATGTAGATTCTATAATTTATTGAGCTGAAATGTAACAAAAATGTAACAAAGAGAAATATCAAACCATTCCAGTAACTAACTACTTTAAAGCATTAAAAATATGTTACTTACTTACTTAACCACCTAGCTAGATACTAATGGACAAAATGAATGAACTTACTTTTCAAGATTTCCTCAGAAAGAGTTAGATTACAAACCAAGCTACTACTGGTAAAAACTCAGCAACTGAAAACTAAGTAATCACTGAGCGACAGTGGTTTAATATTTAATTTATTTTTTATTTTGTAATTTTCATTAAAAGAACAATCTATTCCCAAAGGTTGAGATTGGATGAGGAGAAGACGGTGGTGGACTTGCTATTTTAGAAATAAACAAGTGAATTTGTGACTTAAAGGCACAGTATAATAAGGGCTCTCAACAGAAAAGCGTGCAGCGTACCATCAGGAGATTGCAGGTTTGAATCATGATAGTGGCCTGGAGCCAAGGGTGCAAAATTGTCTGTGGTCTGTGGATGGGAAGGATGGCATACACTGTCAATCACAGCAACTCTAGCCAATCTAGGGTGTCTGTGAGCTCATGTATGTGGAAGAGGGCAGCTAGTGCTTTCTTCTGAGTGTGTTATGCGATGCAGCACATTTTGGTCAACATAATCATTGGCTGGTATAAGTCGTGGAATAGTAAGTATTATGTCACATGATGGTGGGTGGGACTTGGCAGGTTATCAATGGGGAAATTTCATGACCTCTTGACTACATTAAGTTATTTAACAATTATCTGTTGGTGCAGAATATAAAAAAATGCAAAATAATAGGATGTGCTGGATCAAGTGCTACTTTTTATGCTGTTGAATAATGAGTGTGAAAGGCATGAATGAAACCAAATTTGCAGTGAATAGTGTGAAAATTACAGCTAGGATTATTCATGTAGCAATATATTGGCTCTATACTAGACTTGTCATCTTCCCCATTCATATATGTATCATATTAGTTATTTTTATTTTGTGCCTTTTTAATTGTCTCTCGCTTTTATCTTGCATCATATTACATTCAAAGACAAAGACAAAAAAGTCTCAGTCTGCACTTTCTGAATTTTTCAGGCTTAGAGGCATGTGCTTGTGTTTAAAGGTGGTGGTGTAGTCACTACTGAACACCCCATCTCAGACATCTCTTTTCAGAAAACATAAGGTGACCTTGGAGGTGTGAACTACACTCAGGTCATTTTAATCTGAATGGGCTGACAGAAAAATCANATTATCGTCAACAGCAATAAGAAATAGATATTTTACAAGGCTAAAATGTCTCCATATCATATTTCTCTCTAATCATTCTGTGCCTTTGGTACTGTACCTCAGCAGATTACTTCATTATCCTGTGACTTTTATGGTGGCCAGGCTACAACTCCAGAAGCTCGTCTTCATCCGTGAGGAGCTGAAATATGTAGGAGCACGCCAAGCTGAATGAATAATGAGATGGGGGCAGATCTCTCTCATGCTCACCACAGCCTGGATTGTGGAACAGCCAGAGTAGCTCTGGCCTCTGTGATCTGTGGATGAGCTTTCTCTGTCAGCGGCAAAACCTCTCTGTCCTCCGGCATCCCATCAATCACTGCTGCAGGACCTCTCAGATCTCCGTACTAACCTCTCATTTGCTTGCTGGCTCTGTGTGCATGCTCACATGGGAATGTTTAGAAAAAAGTAAATGGGCCTTCTGTATATGAGAAGGGGGCTTCTACTTTCACTGTTACACAGTCATGTTTATATGGGCTTATACTTTTAATAGGGCCTTTAAAAATTGCCCCAATATAGTTGGTGATTCCATCTGCCATTTTCAGATGAATTCAGATTTAACGTTTTATATGAGACAAGTCTTAAAGTAGCATCTAATAGGAATATTATATTACTTCAATAGACTATTTTTTTAAATAAAAAATGCAGCAAAATGAAATGGTTCACAAGCACAGAGTTTGTTTTTATTTTTTTTGTATTACCAACATTCCAAAATACAAAACTACATATCCTAGTCCTGGAAACAACAACTATAATCAAGGCACAAGGAAAACGCTGAGTCAACTTGGTCATCTTAACGTCACATGTTCACATCAGAAGGAAAAAAGGAGTCAGGCGAAGATCTGTTGCTTTTGCTGTGTGGACTGTTATAGCCAGAGCAATGCTGACCTCATAACTCATCAACTAGAGCCTGTTTACTGGAAGTGTTGCTCAGTCTAGACAATAAAAACCTATGAGAGGCAGCCGCTGGCCTCAACTCCTACTCTGACCTCCAGCTCCCACTCACAGTGACTAAGAAGGCAGAGGTCAGAGCTCAGCTGTGTGCTTTACTGTTTCGGTAGAAAATATGACAGCCGGACATGACCACTGCTTTGCATTTGGCACCATGTGACCAGAATCCAAATAATCTGATATGCTGATCATATGGGACAGGGATCATCAGGGAAGGATGAAGAGTCTCTATTTTACACAGTTAAGACGTATAAATAGCTACAACAAAGGCCTCTTTTTTCCTCATGTTTGCTGAGCAAATATACAATCAGGTCCTATTCATAAATGCACAGACATGCAAGATTTGACTGTATAATTTCAGTGTGCTGATGCTGTCAGAGAGGTGCGTGTCTCATCAACAGTCAGTGTTTGTGTCTTTGTGTGTGCTGTATAAACATGCATGTGCGTGAGGACAGCAGAGCTGAGTTACGTGAGTATGTTTTTATTAGTGTCAATATGTATTTTTTGCCTCTTACAGTGTACAGGAGCTTGCGGCGCGGAGGCTCACAGAAGCCTCCCACATCAAATAGAGCCATTCTGCCATGATGCCACAAGATGGCTGACCCCCTCCTCTCCACTCAGGCTGTAATGACAGAGCTATCAAACAGTATTTATAATCTTGCAGCAGCCCAGTTTTAAAGTGGTCAACTCTAAAAGTATTGGAATTGTTCTGAGCAATTTGTGGTTTCAACTATTTCTTGTAAAAGTCAAATTGTAACAATTTTAGTGCATTTGGAAATGCAAAAGACCTCTAGTTTCAGTTCAGATGAAAATAATTTACAAAATCATAGCCTCAATTTTTAATCCACTGTTTTCAGATGAGAATTATTTATAAATGTAGCTTTAGTATGAAACTGATATTGGATTAATTATATATAATATTATATTTATGATATATGTATTATATATAATAGTATTATATCGTTAGCCTCATAGCATAATTGCCCAANTCATATTTGGTCAAACATGACTTAGGCAATTATGGTATGAGGCTAACGATATGTTCTATCTGATAATCTTTAGATTTTTAGATATTGATCTACCTGTGTACCTCAATAAAGTCAAAGTAAATACAACTTATTTTTTTTAACTATTAAACAATATTTTGTATATTATGTATGTATTTTGTATCTATATATTTAAGAAATATTTTTTAGAATTAAATTTATAATTAAAACATATTTCTCAAATATATAGTGGCATGTAAATATCTTGTTTCGAACATTAACTCAATTTTGGCAAAAAAAAAAAAAAAAAAAAAAAGAGCATTCAGTGGGGTCCAAAAGTCTGAGACCACAGTCTGTTTGTGATATATATTGTAAATAAACATTCTTTTTAATATTGAAGTTAAAGAAAGTAAATATTCAAAATATTGAATATTTAATATTCACGATTCTGCACTATTTCTAGGTCCCTAATTTGTGATATTGACCATGTTATCTGCTTTGTACAAAAGGTCAGACTTTCCTCCTGCCTAATCTCTTCTACTGACTCGTGTTCAGACAACATCCGAGGCTTATGATCTAAAATGAATCATAAAGTTTTGCACAAACTTCAAAACTGCACTCCGTGCCAGCTTGAGTACACATCACAAAAAAGGGGACAAACCTTATGCTAAGAAACTGCTGTAAAGATTTCAAAGATTCTACTTTTCACTCAAGTTGTTGTCAGTAATATCATTTGTGATGAAAATGTTGTATTACATTAGAAAAGAATGCAAAATATATAGATGCATTTTCTCTAGTAGTCTCAGACTTCTGGACCCCATTGTATATAATGTTTTCATTTCAAGGTCTTGATTTCCACAATATGATTTTTTTTTTAAATAACTTTAAATCACAGTATGAACTTTGTAAAATACAATTATAATCCTATGTGCACTCTTCGAAGAAGGTTTCTTCAAGGGTTTATTTATATTGTTATTGGTTTTTAGCTTCCTAAGACTTTTTTCTGCATGCATCACAAACTCATATTGCTTTTCAGCTTTAACCAGCTGTATGCAGATATCCTGTGGCATTGCTTTATCCTATCAGCACCAGCTTAATCAGTGCTAATTGCCTATGTAATGATGTTTTGACATAATGCATGTTTTTTCACCAGCTGGGTTATGAGATATTTGAAGTTAATAACAGCTCTGCTTGCAGGAATATTCACATCATTAAGGAGCAGTCTAATTATACTGCCTGTTAGGGCAACAGCCACCGTGGTCTTGCTGACACCTGTAGAAACCCTTTCCTTTCCCTTTTAGCTGTGTCTTGCAGCTGGAACTTCTTCCTCCTGTCCTGGAAACAAAGACGGCTCCTCTGGTTTAGATTTGCCTCTAATCAGCAAAGTCTCATGGAATAGAAAAGCAAAGGTAGCACAGAGTGCTTTTTCAGCTTGGTGCTGGTTAAAATAAGGTTTACTTCTTGGTGCCAAATCCCCTTTTCCACATATTTTACTCTGTACCACTGTGTGTGTTTACCAGGTGGTTTTACAGTAATAGTGCACTTGCCAGACCCTTTCAGTACCATAATGATCTTATTTATGTCACATCAGGAATAAACCACAATGGTAAGATATCTAAATCTTTTGCTTTTAGCTCATGTGAAATTATTGCATTTCATTTATGCTAAGTGCCTTAAATTTCTCTTTCTGTCATTTCACCAGATCATTTATTATTTGCTAGCATACCCATAACAACGCCCTTTTTGCATATCTAACCGAACAAACTGTTTAACAGACTGATCAGGAGACATCTCAGGTCCCGGGAATCATTGAAATAATAAACTGAAATACAGAATCCCACTGGAAAATGATGGAACAGTCTGAATGTGTGTACAGGAAGGAAATTGTCCACACTATTACTTCCTGTTTAACATCCTTGGATTATAAACGTATAATAGCAGACCTAAACACTGACTTCTTATTTATGTTTCTTGCCCTGCCCTGTACTGTAGGAAGCTGACCGCTGCCAGAACTCCTGTAGATATTTGTCTAATGTGCTCAGGAGGATGTTATCAACATGCTCATGATAAAGGATAAATGATGTCTCGGGAGGTTTGCCCTGCAAATCCCTCACATATGCGCAACATGGCTAAAAAATACAACTCTCTGAATAGTGGTTCCCTCACATATCGAGTGCTTCATAAATCATTCACACGCACACACACACACACACACACACACACACACACACACACACACACACACACACACACATAAGCTACTGCACTCTTGGCATGTAATCAGACAGTCCTCTGGTGACTACTCTGACCTGTCACTCTAGAGTATATGGTAGGCCAAAAGCTAATTAATGAAACCATCGAATTTCTCCCCAGCTAATGAACACACAGTCTGTGTAGCTTAGCCTTTCAAGGATTATTTTTCTTGGTCGCTGCAAGGCAGCACTCTTATGTGCATGTTCAGATATTTTTAATTAAAGGATCTGTAAAAGAACAAATTAAAACTCAAACAAGCCTCGTGGTGCTCCAACAGTCCCTGAAATGTTTATACCGAAAAATTTGGGGTTTGATGTGTTGTTATAGGGAGTCTGATCTGTTTTCACTTTCATTAGCATTAGCATTAGCAAAGCACAGAAATAAATCAAATAAATACACAGAAAGAACTAAAATTTTAATCCTATCCTCCAGATCATTGAGCATAGCTAACTTGTAACAATGTACACTTTCTAAGATTATAACGTATTGGGTTATTCACAGCTTCCAGATTATGCTGCCACTTAATCCACCAATTCACACTATACTGTAATCATTGAAATAGATTTGTTGTGAGTACAAACTGAATATGCACAATATTTCTTTGTCGTTTTCCTTTTGACTTCTCTCTGAGATTACCCTATAGCAAGGCAAACATCCGTGCACGGCTTACTCTAGATCCACAAGCAACAGAAAACAATTTTAAATCCTATCTTTAAGACCCTGTTCTTTATGTGTGTGGAAGGTGTAAATAAAATCTTTTGTTACCCCAGTGAAACGAGAAGGCAGCTTCCCAGCATGATCTTTAGTGCCACCGTAAAAACAAACACCCAGGAATAGTGTGCAGAAAAGACCCTAAACAAAACCCAGATACTGTAGGCCTACACCAATGCGCTCTAATCCTCCTAAGACCTGTCACTGTAATATAAAGGAACATGAGCACTTGTTTGTGTAATGTATGTGAGAGACATTGTGTGTGCACCAGGGGTGGCACGCTTAAGACCATAATCGTTTTGAAAATGCTGTTCGCTGAGGACTTGAAAGGAAGGAGCGTGTGTTTTGTCTCCATGGAAAGCATAGATTTGGTGAAATGTCCCGGTAATCATTGTAAACAAAAAATATAATTAACTTTATCTTTTTGTGATACCTGTGTTGCAACATGAAAAACAAGAATTTAAGTAAAAGTGCCATCTTCTAAGCTGAAATGGAGGAGCTGGCCTTATTTTCAGTGACCTCCCACTGAAACTGTCTCCTTCCTGCAAGTCAGCACAACCAGAGCCATTGCACACACACTGCACAGCAACAACGTGAGGGTTCGCTGCATCAACTGTGAATGACGGCCTCTCGTCAGCTAACACCCATGCCGGCGCCATGAGCACACGCCAAGCCCTGCTGGAAAAAAAATTCACTGCTCTCTGGAGGGTCCTCACTTTTGCCTGTTCGCTCTTTTTCTGTCTATCTTGGGCTCGGTAAGAGGTCTGTGTTTTTAGGAAAATTCCTCTGGCACGGACCCGAAGGCCTAGCGTCTTCCACATGATCATTAGAAGCAGACCCCCGTCTTGTGTTTGTCCTACACAAACAGTTCAGTTGCCACTTCATCCATCTCATTAGCCTACCACACTGCCCTGTAACAGTTTTCTACTGACTTTTTCCCCCATTGCAATCACGTGGGTTTTATTTTGCGGACATGGATACGCCTACTGCATCTTTCCGATCTGTGAGCCCCACTGATGGCCCTCAGTGCTTCAAATATTTATCACAAAATGTCTTGAGTGTTTGTAAACTGCCGTCATGTGTGTGTACGTATTGTGCCGCTGCCCCAAGTCAGTATGTACAGACATTCTTGCTTCTCACATAACTCATGTCTAAATGACATGAAAGCAAGTAGTTGAAGTTTAAGCACTCGATAACGAACGCTGGGGAGATACTGTCATGTTTGAACAATGTTGCCATCTTCTGGTCAGTCACAGTGATGTTGGCGTAAGTCGAGGCCTTGGAGCTATTGTGAATAATAATAATAAATCATGGTAAGTAGAGCTTGATGAATATAACATGCTGTTGCCTGAGTGATGTTATAAATACTATTAAATACCAATACTAAGACCTCTGGCAATAATCTTTGTTCTTCTTTACAATATTTGTCTATCCCTGTCTTTTCAAAATAATCCTCATCTATCCCAACGCCCTTTACACCATCCCTGCTAATACCAGCCTGAATATCATGCATATCCTGAGGCCAGTGTAATTGGCTGTTTTACTGTAAGTAAGTCCAGCCAATCACCTGGTCACCAGAGGACTGGTCGCCAATGAAATTTGGAGGGCAGCTAATGCAGCTAAATCAAAATGTTTGTTTTATTGGAAATTACTTATCCTCTAAATGTCTCATGGAGTGTGCTCTATCGATTGTACAGTTATCTGGCCAGAAGCCTCAGAATATTGAAGGCTGTAATAGGACTGAAGCAATGTCATTCAGATTGTCTATTTCTAAGAAAGTGAACGGTTCTGAAAAAACAAGTACCAGACTCTCTAGGGAAAGCTACAGACTGGCTCACAAAACTACACTACCAGCACCAGACTTTAAAACTCCTCAGATTCTCGACTGTAAATTAAACACATGCAAATGATCTTACTGTACTTGGACATGTGGATAAAGCGATGTGCCAAAGTGATGACTTTCCAGTTTTTTTCAACACAGTATGAGTCACATAAGACATCACACACATGTGAAATGTGCATTCAGCTTTCCAGTGATGACAGATCCTTTATGTTTCTCTTCAATGCGTAAAATGTGCTAAATCAGTGTCAGTTCAGTCCAACATGCGAGGCATTTGGATTTCATAAATCGTTTACCTTGTGCCATCACGCTTTGGCATGGAAAAAGAACTGACAGCTTCAACTTTCTTGTTATTGCCAACACAAGAAAGCACAGTTCTCTCTCAGCTGTGGCACATTTGGAAGCCTTGGAAGAGCAGCGGCAAGAAAAAAGGGAGGGGCTGCTTTAAATCAGTTCCACTCTCCTGTAAATTACAACCCTGCATTTTTAATTTCCTTTCCACATACAATGTTATTCATTGGAGTCCAAGCCAAACACGGACCCACAGCCATTGCGACTCGCGAGAACAAACCATCCTCTTTTAACAGTCCTGAGCTGTCAAAAACATGATTAAATGCACACATTCCTTATGTCATCCTGAAGAGTTTAGGAACAGATGAACATAAAACAAAAGGATCTGTGGGTACAGAAAGGGATGTTGGGGTTTGAATGACAGGGACCTATATAGTCGAAATTCTATATTCATATTTGTACAAATTCCGTTATGGTAATCACTGCCCTACAGGCAAATGCAATTTTCCCACTTGTCTTTTAATCTTTAAAGTACACTCGTAGTGTTCATAAGCTGTCATACAGTGCTTAAGAGAATCTAAATTCTGTATCTTAATTCAATCTGAAAGCTAAAATGTGCTTCATTAAATTATCATGAAATATGCCACAGTAAATTTTCTCAACTAGACCCTAGAATGAAAAGTCTCCTGAATGTTGGTTACCATTTTCCAAACTTAAAAAAGAGACAAAAACATTAGACCTCATAGAACATAGACCTCATAGTAATCCAATTTTTCTTTGACAGGCATTTGGATCTGTGAAACCGTCAAGACACATTTCTATTATCTCCTCACAAACAAGAATTTAAACTGACACTGAAATAAAAGCATTTCCAAAAGTTGAAAAGCAAATAATTTAAACTAACCTTGAATGTCAGTACATTCCACGTCTCTATCAGAGCCTTTGTCTTTGCCTGCAGAGAAGTAATTTTGCAGTGCTTAAGGTTCTGATCTACAAATTGGAAGCTCGTTTGGACAAAATCATCTGTCAAAGAAATAAATTTAAACGTATAAATGATATTCAAATTTGAGAGACAGATTCAATTTATACCTCTCCATAATAACAACCACTGCCTTCCTCATCTTGTTTTGATAATTTGATTTAGCCTTGGACATACTTTACATAACTATCAGCAAGAAATTTCATGAGTGCATATTCCGACAAGGGTGCATAGCGGCGCAGTGAGTAGCACTGCTGCCTCACAGCTCCAGGGTCCTGGGTTACATCCTGAGCTCAGGTTACTGTGTGTGCCGAGTTTCACATGTTCTCCCTGTGTTTTTGTGGGTTTCCTCTAGGTTCTCTGGTTTCCTCCCACTGTCCAAAAACATGCAGATGGGTGGACTTTTTGCACTTATTTGAATGTGTGTGTGGTGCCCTCCAATGGATTGACCTCCCATTCAAGTCAAGTCATGTGGGTTTTTAATTGTCATTCCTCTATATAGCTTGTATACATTGGAGCAAAAGGTCATTTCTCCAGGAACAAGATGCGACACGTAACAGCACACATGACTACACAAATTCAAATATACAAGTGTGAGATGAGAGCAAAACGATACATACACAGGACAATAAATACATTGTGGAATAGCCTGTAAAAGGTGAATTCTTCCAAGGTGAATTCTCCTGCTGTGCGCCCAGTGTAACCAGGATAATCTCTGAATCCAACGCAACCTTGACCAGGACAAGTGGCTATTGAAGAATGAATGAATGAATGAATGAATGAATACTCATACAAACATGTACAAGATTACTTGTGTGAACATTTTTACATTTCTGAAATTTTAACCTTCATAAACTATTGAAATTGCTTTCATTCACTGTACTTGTTATGAAGAACATCAAACTTACTTAAAATGTATATAAATGTATAAATGTATATAATCTGTGACCTGATGCGTGATATGCAGTTCCTTGTAAACACTTTATAAAAATGAAGGCTAATAAAATGACATTTGAGAAAGTTCATGTTCCCCTCATTTTTCATACGCTAAAATGTAAAGACAACGGCCATGAAGCAAAATGGAAAATGCATATTAAATTATTTCTTCCAGAAACAGAAGAAAGGAAATGCTTGTTCTGACGGCTTCACATATTCAAATGCACATTACCCATTATTAAAATGCAGAAAACCCCACAGCAGTAAAAAGGTGAATTGTGTGAATTGTAATATAGTAAGCTACAGATTGATGATAAATTAATGACAAAATATTTTTTTAAAAAAAAAAAGTGTTTTAGTAAGGTGTTGGACCAGTATGTGTGCCAGAACAGCTCCATGTTGTCTTGGACAGATCCTGTAAATCTCTGGAACTGTACTGGAAGGACGTTCTCCATTACTCCAAAAGATCTTCTCTCAAATAATGTTTTGATGATGGCGATAGAGATACTGTCCAACATATCTAACAACATGAACATGACAATATTACTTACTTGTTAACTTACATTATTAGTGGATTAGTATGAAAAAATTTAATAACTACATTATTAAATGAGCATTAGATTAAATGCTATATGACACTGAAGCAGGAATTCAAATATTGCATTTTTAATTAAGAGGAAATTTTAAATTGACTTTTAAAGATGATTGCTTGTAGCCTTCATCAGTGTATCACAATATAATATAACATTTTTTTAATTTTCAACTGGTACATTTGTATTTAAAAAAAAAAAATCACTACCCTGATTAAAAAAAACCCTATAGCCTATTTCAGATAACAATATGACCAGGACATATATATTTTCTTTCATCCTGCAATACTAGTATTCATTCCTGTCCCTAGATATTCCATCAAGCAATGACATTACATGCTGTCAGTTTGACTACAGATGTGTCAAACTAATGTGTTTCTTAAAGAGTGTTTTGAAGTGAACGTGTGCTGTAAGTCTCCATGAACAATTGTGTTTCAGTACATTTACTTGACAAGACCAAACTGAAGCTGTGAATGAGAGGTGTAATAGTACAGACTCTTTTTTTATCCACTGCACACATACTGGCCAGATGTTCTGGCTCAGGGTCCTGCTTTGTTTTGGCTTTACATTTCCGAACCACTGAACTGGCACACTGGTTTGGCAGCTAAAGAACAGCTGAGTTTCAAGAAGCTTGCTTCTGTGTTTAGAGCGAAAGGCAAATGAGATACATTTTTGACTTTTGCTAAATGTTACTGTTGGAGCAATAAACAAATTCTCAGTTATGTCCATTTATTTTGACACATTTACTTAATATCCTTTTTTTATGGAGAGACAGTAGATCTTCTGTCATGGATATTATTATAATCAAACGAGTTCAAGTATATGAATCCAAAGCAAGCATCTCTTGGGCAGAGGGAAGAAAAAAAAATCAAAATAAGTGAGTGACCATATCCTGCTTAAATATCAAGGACATTACAGTGTGGTGTGCAGCGCTAGGTCTTAAAATCATATTTTGGCTCTTCTACAACCATCACAATTTAATCAGGTATGCACTACTGCATTCATAAACAGTCTGCCTTTCCTCAGAAGACAGACAAGTGACGCCAGACAGACGCACTCAATACAACAGGCAAGAAAGTTTTAATGAGCTGGAATGACAATGAGAGAATAAATGTGTCTTCTAGTCTTTTCCGTATCCCATCGATAACCAGAAAGACTAAGCATTTGATTGGTTTCCCAGCATATAAGATTTCCAGCAACTGTGGTTTCTTTTTTCAACAAAGTAACAATATTTTTTTATAACCTTTGAAACCTTTCAGCATCATGCTAATCTTTACTCCTGTAGAATTCTGCCAAGGTCCTTGTGTAAACATAGAGACGTTGAGATGGAAAGCAGCGATGCGTTTATGTGTTTTTGGTTTCTTGATTCATTAGCATACTTTGCCTAAGAGACAAAACTGGAGTTTATAGATAGATTTGGTTATTTGAATGATGGGTGGCTGACTTCAGCGTTCCTGAAGAGTCCAGACTGACCAAAAAAAAAAAAATAATGTACCAGTCATATCTCTGAGCATCGCAAAAGCCGCACTTGCCACATGTTTTCTTTAACTTGTCAACAAGGCAGAGAGAAACAGAAAGGGATTTTGGGATGCCCCATGCATGAGACATAATATTTGTAGCCTTCTGGCAGGAAGCTCGAAATTTCCAACTGTAAATATAATTTTGCACGTTACATTCATCCAAATACTTCCTATACATGAAGGTGAGAAGAGGAAATCAGAGTTTGGCTTGTAAGCATGTCACGACTCAAAAACAAACAGGAAATGCAATTACTGTTCATTTGACTTCATAAAATACACCCAATTACACAGTAATTTCTGTACACGACGGGTAGTAAGTAGCCTAAATTACCACTTTTATGTCTCTGGCATAGTGTGAAGAATCTACTGTAGTTTCATTCTTCTAAAAGCTTTCTAATATTCACAGCCACAGGAAGTCCAGAAAAAAAGTTCAAGAAGTGTTTCGGGAACATTGTTGTCATGACAGCAAAAATTCAGTTATACAAGTATTATGCTATAGCTTTAGTTTTAATTTTAAAAGACTTGTTTGTTTGAATGTCATTAGATTGTAGTTTTAATGTAAGTTTTTTTTATAATTTCTTAGCAAACTGTTATCTTAGTGTTACACTCAGACACAAACAGCATTAACCCTCTACTGCATGAATTATTATATTTACATCAAAAATATTTTTCTGGATTTTTATTACTTTAATTAGTTCAAAAAATAAAAATATATTTTTAAAAAAGTAAAAAAAAATTTTAGGGGGGTAGTGTGTAAATTGTTGCCATATGGCAACAATGTGCAGTGGTGGAAAGTATCATAATGTCTTGTTTTTCTTAGAAAACNTTTTATTATTGTCTATACAAAAAAATGGAGATAAATTAATAGTTTCCATATGGCAACACCATGCAGTAAAGGGTTAAGTTCAAATATGCTAGTTATTGATTCAAGCTCAATTTCAAATTGCTGATTATAAAACTTTGTTGAAAATCTCATTACTGTTGTAGGTTATGGCATATCATCTTCAGAAGTGCTCTATTTTTAATGTAAGGGAACGTACTGTGTAGTACAGTGACCAAATTGCAGAGAAGTTTGGATTGTGTCAGCTCATCCAATCATTTACTACCTGAGGAAGGCCACTGAGTTTTTCAGTTTTTTTTGCAATGAACACAGGACAATAGAACAGTGTTGTGCAGGAAAGCTATTGCAATATCCTGTAAAAGGTAAATTAATTCAAGGTGAATTCTCCTGCTGTGCATTGTTACCAGGATGGTCTCTGAATCCACTGCAACCCTGACCAGGACAAAGTGGCTATTGAAGATGAATGAATGAATGCATACTCAAAAAAACGTGTACAAAATTACTTTTGTGAAAAATGTAGACATTTCTAAACTTTTAACATTCAGTCTGGTTTGTTATGAAGAACATCAAACAATCGCAATTTAGAGATTGACCACTGAAATGTCCACTAAATTAAAATGTATATAATTTGTGACCTGATGCATGATATGCAGTTGCTTGCAACAAGTTTATAAAAAGTGAAGGCTAATAATGACATTTGAGAAAGTTCATTTTCCCCATGCTAAAATGTAGTTAAAGACAACGGCCATGAAGGAAAGTGGAAAATGCATCTTGAATCTCGTTTCTGTTGTAGGTTATGGCATATCATCTTCAGAAGTGCTCTATTTTTAATGTAAGGGAACGTGCTGTAGTACAGTGACCAAATTGCAGAGCAGTTTGGATTGTGTCAGCTCATCCAAATACTTTACTACCTGAGGAAAGACACTGAGTTTTTCAGTTTTTTTGCAGGACCACCCATAATGGCAGGAGAAAAACCTAACAAGGCTCTAACACACAGCTTTGACATAATTTCAGCCTTTCCTCAAAAAAAAAAAAAAAAAAAAAAAACCTTGACAAAAACCATGCCCCCTTGTTATGTCCAACTGACCCGTAGAAGCTCAGAGAATTTGAAAAGTTTTCAAGTTTCCAAAACCATGCAGTTTGGGAGCAAGATTCACAGGACGATGTGGTTGCCAGCTTCTGTGCTAACACACACACACACACACACACACACACACACACACACACACACACACACATCCCCATTGTATCCGGCGCTATTTATTAAGACACACATTTTCCTTAGGAAAAAGAAATCACTGTGATCTACAATAATCCTTGTTTCTATTCTCGTGGGTTACTCAAAGGTTACCTTGGATATTACATTGTGGTTTGAGGTGAATAAGACACATACGCTTAATTATAAAATGTAAGTGGATGCAATATCTACATAGACTTGGCAGCCTTCTGCCTCGATTGTATTTTGTCCCTGTTTCTGAGGTCTTCAGAACTGTTACTTTTCGCTGTTCCATAGTCTCAACTGAAACTCTAGGATGAACTTGCCTTTGCAGTCACTGCTCTGAGCTTGTGGAACAGCCAACACTGGACATTAGGTCTCCTACTGTTATATATTTTTTTTTAAATAAAACTCATGTAACCAAGTGCTGAGCTTTAATGCATTCAGTCCTCAAAAAGACTCCTTTCCACTCCAAATGAAGTAAAGCTACTAATTTAACCAATACAACATTCCTTATCAAAACATTCTTTGAAATATTTCTAAATGGGAATAGCAGTGAGTATCTGTAACTGCACTCTGTATCTGCATTAATGTTTATCTTGTACAAAGCCATTTATGGTGCCCTCAACAGTGTCTCCCTTTTCAGTAAATGATGGCTGCTGCACTCATTCCAATCAACAATGGAATAATTCACAATACAGCAGAACACTGCTTGATGAGTCACTGACTGAAAGCCTCTGCTGATATTAGGGCTCATACAAACATGTGATGAGTGACAAATAAAGGAATACATTTTCTGCATTAGATTCTCTAAATGAACCCAGAACTACATCTACATCATTTGGATAAAGTCAGTGCACTGAAAATTATAGCTGGACCAAATTCACAAGCTTTCTCCGAAAGAGATAAACACACACACACACACACACACACACACACATTGCTGAGAGATCCAGCATTATTTTATTTTTAAATTTTATTTTTTCTTCCAAAATGACAAAGATGTGATTGACTTTATCTGTTAAAGATATCAAAGGTAATATTTACAGTCATGTAATTAGCATACTAATATACAGAATGGAACTGCCTGCCACCTGATTAAACACAGCATCAGAAGACTTTTAAAAAAATACAATATAAATCCAGAATAAAAGACTGCTTATACATTCTGTCATTAAATGATGTTCGCAGTGGAATTTACAGTGACTCCAACTTTATAAAGTTGTGGAAATAAGCTAGCTTGTATATAAAATCACTATGGCTTGTCCCTGCAAAAACTATACAAGAAATTTGCTGAGCAAAACATGTCTGCAGATTTTATTATTTAAATCAGCAAGCTGCTACCTCCCTTGGGGCAAATATGCCCAAAATTCACACATTCACCACCTAACAATGTGTACTCGGCTACCAATCACCACTCTTCACCCTCAGAAGTACCTTCCATCAACAAGTGATAAGCAAGCAAATGTGGGAAGCAGCGAATGTCTGACCAAGAAGACCCATCTGTAAACAGAAGAACCAAGCAGAACAACATCGCTGCCCACAACCTCAACTACAACCAGGACAGATGGTCAGGCTCTCCACACAGGATCTGGAGCTAAAATTTCCTTTGACAAAGTTAGATCCCCAGTTCACTCGTCCGTTTAGAATAAGATCTCATTTATTAACACCTGAAAAACAGAAAGGGCATTAGAGAGCCCATATGGCATGATACAATACTCATAGTGGCCTGAGGTTGTGCTATAGGGCTTTACTCACGTTCATGAATGCAGATCAAGTTGAAGACACACTTGAGATTTAGTTTTGTGAGTATGCACACTTTCTTAACCCTCCTATTATCTTTGGGGGCAATCTGACCCCATTCAATGTTTAATATGTTTTCAATCCTGTACACATTTTGTAGCCTTGGGGTCAATTTGACCCCAGGCTGTTTTAGCTGTATAAAACATAAGAAATATCAAAATTTTAAACACATTTGTTTTAGATAATATTGAGGGTCATTATAACATACAATTTTATAATATTCAGAAATCTTCCTTCTGCTTTAGGGCCCTAATCTAACATAACCATACCTGTAGTATTGCGAGAACCAATCATAGTTCACATGACAATGGGAAGGGGAAAACACAGTTCTCATGATAGTTCACCCAACATAGGGGAGGCTCAAACATATAAAAGCTTACACAGAAGCCTTCTCTAAAATTACTCTTGGTGCTCTGTGGGCTCTCTTTTTATGAAAAATTGAAAATGACCTTTTAGCAAAGGTTTTCTGTCAATGACATTTTGTCACAGTTCTCTGACAGTGTAAGTGACATAGGGTAGAAAGTGTCTAAGACAAAGGATAATGTTGAGGAGGACCCTGATTATGAGGCAACCTCCTCTGATACTCTTAGTGTTGACCCTCCTGTTGCCTCTCAACCACCAGCAGACACATTACCTTCCAAAAATGCAAAGTTATTATGGTCTCCCCACTTGAACGGCAGGGTAGACTTAGTGCTGCTAATGTCATCAAAATGCTCCCAGATCACCAGATACGCTGAGGGTGGTTTTAGACATGGCTGAAGGACTGAATGGTCATAACAAGTGATAATTTTTCACATCGTACACCCTGGGTGAGGAATTGCTGAAAAGGAAGGTTACCATGTAGAGGACAATGAAAAAAAACAAGCTGGAGCTTCCCTCTGTACTTCTTGCAATGAAGAACAAGAAGGTAACATCTTCAATGTTGTAGGTCAATTAGTGAGATTTTATGGTGATTTGCATATTTTTCCATAGTTACGCAATCAGTATTCTGGATGAATAAAATGGGGTGAGGGGGGATTGGGTGAGGGTCTATATTTTATTTAAAGGGCTATTTAGGTAGTCAACAAATAAGCATAAAGTACTTGACACAAACTTGGGTAAAAATCATATTCTGGAGGTTTAAATTTCTGGGCTCAAATTGACCCAAATTGATAAAAGATGTTAGTAATTTTGAGGATAATAGGAGGGTTAAGTTGTTTGTGTGCTGCGTGAAAAAGAAGCAAGGGATAACAATATTCTACTAATATATCATCAAGGTCTGAGTCCACTTCTTAACAAAGAAAGCCACACGGACATAGGTGATGTGGATGGATGACTAGATCCTAGTTTAGGTGCTTCCACGATATACTCCTCCATAGCTTTGTGCTTAGCCGCTGAGAGAGGATAAATACAGTTGCTTGGTGGAGTGGAACCAGAGAGAAGGATGATTGTGCAATCATACGGTCTGTGAGGGGGTAAACCACTAAACTTGGTTTTGTCGAACACTTTCTTATATTCTGCATAGATGTGTGGAAACACCTCTTTGAAATATACTTCTCAGCTTTCAATGATGGTGGCAGCTATGGGGATATTGGGTTGGGGCCAGACACTGAGCAATGTGCTGCACTGAGCTGCCACAATAGAAGGACAATCACTCTTTCCTGTGCTTTACAAGTTCCTCAATGGTAAGTCAAATTGGCCAATTTGCATTGCTGTAGCCATGGGTAGTGACCGTTTCTTGATGATCAGCTTGATGATCACATCTGATCTTTTCATCTGGGACCAAAAATCTGGGATAAAAAGCAGCCTTCAGTGCTGGTTGATTTTATCTGAATAAAATTCAAGAGCTATTCTGACTTCAAGAGAATAGGGAGATAACGGGAGATAATGAGAAGTCAATTGAGAAGACAATGAGAAGTCATAAGACAAAGACAATATCTTTGTCATGAGGCATGTGATCAACTGAAATAATGCAAAGAAGTGATCATAATTTCTGATAGCTTCACTTCCCTGTTGCCATACTGCAGTTGCCAAGGTGAGTGCTTTGTCCATCTGCATGTTAATGAACTGAACCTTTTTGTTGGACTCAGAAGTCCTCTCTTGACTAGACAAGTACAGAGTGCATTGTAGCAGAAAGCCCTTGCACTTCACTGGGTCCCGAGTGTACTATGAGAACTGAAGCATGATACAAAGGAGTGGCAGATGGGTTACACAGATGTGGTAGTCGGTTAGTGAGCTGGTTTAGGGTAGCATTGATTATTGCCAACTGCTGCTGTTGTTCTGTGAAAAAGCAACCTTGAATACAGATGAGTATTTAGAATCATGTAAACAATCCAAAATACAAATCTGAAATCAGAAAAGGGAAACATGCACAGGTTAGGTGATTGGCAAACAGACTTAACTGAACAAGGTGAGAATCAAAGTACAACAAAACAATGTCGAGAACCAGAATAACAGCACAGAATCAAAACAGCTCGTCACTAGTGGAATGCTAGGCACAAAACTTCACAAAGTGTGTGTGAAAGTCTGGGCTGTTTAAAGGGTGTACATAATAGAATTCAGGTGTGTGTAATTATGTCTGGTGACTTTGAACATGTCTAACGTGACATAGGCCACAACAGATTTATATTTATGTCATGCAAAATTGATCAACAAAAAGCATGAGCATCAATGAATAGATTAAAATCATTGATCATATGCTTCTGACTTTATTGCAAGAATTTGGGGAAGGTCCTTTCCTGTTTCAGAATGACAATGCCTCCCATCATAAAGCAAGATTTGCAGAGTCTAGTGTAGAAGAAATGGACTGCACAGAGCCATTTTTGGGATAACGATCTATAAGGGTACATATCTGTCCTTCAGTCACAGTTCATCCACATCTGGCCTACAACACCAATAACAAGCACATATCTATGTGATGTGGATACATACTTTTGTGTATTGTGACTTGCGTATTGTCTATTTTAATTGAATATTTTTTTCGATCAATCCCATTGTTAATTAATAAACACATGTACAATCATGGGAAAAAGAAAGTACACCCTCCTTCAACTCTATATTTTTATTTATCAGGGCTATGACCTCAGAGAAGCAACTATTGCTGCTCATCAATCTGGGAAGGGTTATAAAGTCATCTCCATACAGTTTCAAAATTCACCATTCTACAGTGAAAAGGATTGTTTACAAATGGACAGCCTTCAAAACACTTGCCAGTCTTCACAGGAGTGAGCATCTCAGCAAATTCAGTCCAAGGTCAGACCATTTAATGCTCAGAGAAAAACCCCAGAGGTACATGATGTGACCTACAGGCCTACGTAAACACTGTAATGTTTATGTTCATGACAGACCAATCAGAAAAAAAGAGTGAACAGGTACGGCTTTCATGGAAGGGTGGGGGGAAGAGTTCTGCAACAATATGCTTTGGACTGATGAGACCAAGGGGGAGATGTTTGGTTATAATGCAGAGTACCATGTTTGGCAAAAACCAAACACAGCGTATCACCACAAACACCTCATACAAACTCTCAAACATGGTGGTGGAGGGGTGATGGTTTGGGCTTATTTTGGAACCACAGGACATGGGAAAGTTTTGCAGCCACTGGACCTGGGACTTTGCAATCACTGAGACTATGATAAACTCCACTTTATACCAGAATATTCCTGAGGCATATTTGAGGTCATCTGTCCAGCCGCTTAAGCTGGGCCAAAATATGATCATGCAACAGCACAATGATCCCACGCACATCAGCAAATTGACATCGGCTAAAGAGGAAGAAAATGTTGGAATGGCCAAGGTAAAGTCCAGACCTCAATCCCATCGAGCTGTTGTGGAGGGATCTTAAGAGAGCTGTGCATAAATGAATGCCCTCAAACATCAGTGAACTGAAGCGATGTTGTCAAGAAAAACGGGTTAAATTTTTACTAAAATGATGTGAGAGATTGATAAACTCCTACAGAAATCATTTACTTCAAGTTATTCTTCCTAAAGGTGGTTATAGTGTAAAATTATTTTCCCCACCTGGTTTCTGAATGTTAGTTTACTTTGTTGGGGAAAAAATGAATACATATTGAAATCCGTTTTTTGTTGTCACTTGAGGTTATTTGTTTGTTTATGGAAGTTGGTGAGGACCACAAAATTGTTATTTAGGCTCTGATAACTAAAAACATAGAATTGAAGGAGGGTGTACTTTCTGTTTCCCATGACTGTACTATCCATTGTAATACCCCCCATTATTCTGTTGGCATAAAAGACCCTCCCAGAATCTTAAAGGCTGAGACACTTTCTGCGTTTTGAATATCCTTCCAAACATCCTCAAATTTCTGAATGAATGGAAGAAAACAAGTATTATGAAACTTTCCTGATGATTATTATTATTAAGGTCCAAGCACCAAAGGTGCTGTAACCTTACTGTTTTTGTTAGGATATTTTCTTCTGCTTCTTCTTATTCTGATTCTCTGCTGAAATGAATCTTGCAGACCAAACCATAAGCCCTACAGATGTGAACCTTCAACAGGTAGTACCTTAACACATGTACGTAAGACAGACCCAAAGAGCCTGATGTTGGCACTATAGTGCAATAACTTATATTTTTGCCCATATGTCAAGAACCATAAGTCCTTGTCTTATTAAGGCCATGCCCACCAATTTCAGGGGATTATGGATTTTCTACCAATTTGCATAATATGTTAAATGTGCTTTTGGAAACTAATCCTAGGATTTTTGGCTTTACATACAGGATCTTTACATTCTTGTTATCAAAATATTCAGGAGAGAGTGAATCTCAAAATTAAAAACATGTTGACAAATTTTTTTTTTAAAAAATGCCTGCCATATGTCCATCAATTCTAAGGAGGCAGAGCTTAATTTACTCAAACAGCTCTCATGATGGCTTCCATGCATACTTGTATGCTGTAGCTTCAGGATTTCCCTTCACTGGAACCAAGAGCATAAAGTGAGGTTCATGAAGACATGGTTTGCCAGGTCTGGTGTGGAAGAACTCTAGTGGTCTGCACAGAGACTTGAATTCATTCCCAGTAAACACATTTGGGATGAACTGGAACACTGACTGTGCACCAGGCTTCCTCACCCAACATCAGCGCAGGACCTCACCAATGCTCTTGTGGCTGAATGGGCAAATCCCTACAGGTATGCTCAAAATGTAGAGGAATGCCTTCACAGAAGAGTGAAGGTTATTATAGCAGCAAAGAGGACTAACTCTGGAATGGGATATTCAACAAGCACAGTTAAGTACATTTTTTTAGAGGCTGCTGGGTTTATACACACAGTCTGTAGATTCTATCTAGAAGTTCATTTAAGCCAGATGACACTTAAACATGCTTTAATATGAGTGTGGGAGTGTGAGAGTCGTCATTACCTGCCTACTCACACGCACACAGATTACCTAAGTCATCTGTTCACCCACTTCAGCATGCTTTTAACTTATGACTTAGAGCGCATTCCTCTGAACAGCAGTGAATGCTGGCTCTTTTTGGTGAGTCATATCATTTGGTTCAGCTCACCAATAAGACATGACTCTTTTGGCTTCCAAACAGTTCAGTGATCATTTGTATAAAGCAGTGTTAATTTTGTCAACGAAAACTTTTCGTTGACGACCCTTTTTTCCGTGACTAATTTGTGACGAGAACGTAAATTTAAGAAGCACTGACA